>JARHVA010000167.1:600000-1025000 GCA_037957365.1 Torreya grandis | reverse complement strand
AGATAGAGGAATAACATTAAATTTATGTAATTTGGACTTCTTGAAGAACCTAGTATATTCATAAGTATCTTTGGAGCCCACCTTGATAATGATCAAAGCCTATGATGGCAATGAGAGGCCATCTACTGGGACTTTTTACCTTTTCATTGTCATGGGGCTCATAGTAAACCAAAATTTAATCTATTTCATGGATTTATACTTGCCTTATAGCATGTTACTTAGATGTCTATGGATCCATGAAATGCAAGTTATTCTATCCACTTTACATTAGTGTCTCAAATTTCCCCACTCTGATATGGAAGTCACCATCCCTAGAGTAATCAATAATCTTCATAGCTATCAGATGGATCAATACTCACCCTCCTATCCCTATATTGGCACAAATAATTCCATCCTTAGTCTAATAGCTACCAAATATATATCTCCCAATTAGATTGAGTCTACATCAGATCCACTACCCAAAGTCACCCACTTGAAAATCACATCCATAGGCTATGGAGAATTTGAATATAAAACATTTTTTGTAGGTGATTTACCACTTTTTATCTGTAGTTATGGGTCCCTAGACATGAGGAATACCAATCCCATCAAATATCAATTTGGACCAATAACCTTCTCAAGCATTAGATTTCTATCTAAATAATGCATTGAAGATATGGATGATTCATGGATTATTCTAGATGAAGAGGCCTTTATCTCTATAGGAAATAAATATCCCTATGTCTAGAATATGATGGAAAATATGCATTATAAAGGGAAATGACTCGAAAAACAAGAACAAGGTAGAATTGAACCCATCATGGTTTAAGAATATCCATAGTATTTTGGTCTAGGGTACAAACTATATGATGATGACCTAAACAATATCATTGTGGATACTCTTTTGATCCTTAGGCCATCTATCCCAGATGAAGACATTGAAACAGGTTTCATGTATAGTCATTTTGAGGAGCTTGTTGCCACCAACTTATTCCCTAATACTACCATTTCAACCATCAATATCTCCCTCCACTATCCATCACTCATATATTGGGATTCAAAATAGGATCCTTCTTTTGACACATTTCAAAATGATGAAGCAATCTTAGAATATATGAGAGATCAAGATTTTATGCCATCTGGTGATCACAAAAAGGGATTTTCCATAAATATCTGTTAGTATACATACTTTAGAGAATAACAAGAAACCTATGATCATAGTAACAAAGAGCAATTTGAAGAGGAAGAGCCTCCTAAAGAACCAAATGAATCTCCACCTGTCTCATTTAAATCAAAAGAATACTTTGACATTGATATAGAGTTTCTAGATTTATTTACTTTATATGTTCCAAAAATCTCATTGCCTCCTTATTTATAATAAAAATCACCCTCTCTTATTGAAGAAGTGATGTAAGTCAATATTGGTATAGATCAACATCTCAAAATAGTTAAACTGGGGGCATCTTTGATACTTATGTAACATGAAGTCATCATTGAGATACTTAAGGAATTCATTGACATATTTACATGGAGTTATGCGGACATGCTTGGATTAGATCCCTCATTAGTGGGACATCACTTGGTTGTGAATCTTAATGCTAAATTGATCAAGCATAAATTATGGAAGATGTACCCCAAAGTGGCACTATTATTCAAGAGGAGCTACAAAAGTTCTTGGAAGTTATTTTTATCCATCATACATGTTATTTTGATTAGATTTATAATATTGTCCCTCTGACGAAGCTATAAGGTGAAATTTGAATCTATACAAACTTTCAAAATATAAACAAGGCATGTCCCAAGGATGATTTCTCCCTTCCAAACATTGACATGATTGTGGACTCAACCGCTAGATATGAAATGCTATCTCTCATGGATGATTTATTAGGCTATAATCTAATTAAAATCATACATGAGGACCAGCATAAAATAACCTTTATCAATCCATGGGGAACATTTTGCTATTAGGTCATGCCCTTTAGCCTTAAAAATGCTAGTGTAACTTATCAATGGGACATGAAAATCATTTTCCATGACATGATGCATGACATAGTCAAAGATTATGTGGATGACATTCCTGAAAAGTCTCAGTTGAGATCTAAACACCATATTGTTTTAAGAATAATCTTTGAATGATTTCAAGAATACAAAATCAGGCTAAATCCCAAGAAGTGTGTATTTGGTATTACCTCAAGAAAACTATTGGGATTTATAGTTTCTAAATAAGGCATAGAGGTAGACCCAAAAAAAGTAAAAGCAATCATGAAAATGCCTCCACCTCACAATCTAAAGCAACTCAGAAGTCTTCAAGGAAAATTACAAGCCATCTAGTGCTTTATCTCTCAGCTTGCAAAAAAATGTCACCCTTTCATTCATCTCTTAAAGAAAGGGACTAATTTTAGCTAGAACTTTAAGAACTAACAATCTTTCAATAATATTAAAAATTATTTGGCCAACCCACATGTGTTATCACCACCTATCTTGGGATGACCCTTGCTCCTATATATCTCAACAACATTATGTGCCATAGGGGCCCTCCTGACACAACACAATGATTAGGGTAAGGAGAAAGCTATTTACTATCTCATTCACACACTAACATCTTATGAGATGAATTATACTAAAATAGATAAGGTATTCTTAGTTGTGGTCTTTACCTCAAAAAACTCTAGCACTATATGTTAAATAATCATGTCTAGCTCATCATCAAGGTTGATCCTCTAAAATATTTATTATCTAAATCAGATCTTACTAGTATAATGGCTAAGTGGATCATGTTTTTTATTGAGTTTAACATTTAATATGTCAATAAAAAGGCCATAAAGGGCCAAGTCAAGTAGATCAATTAGATGAATCTCCAATTGAAGCAGTTGAGCCCCTTGTAACATACTTCCCAGATGAATCTATAATGAGTAATTTAGAATCAAGTAATTGGAAATTATATTTTGATGGATCATTCACCATGCATGGATCAGGGGAAGGAATAATCCTCATCACCCCATATTACAAAATCCTTCCACCTTGCCTTCTGATGCACTAATAATATTTCAAAATATAAGGCCTTGATATCGAACCTTCATCTAGCCATTCAGTGGAATATCCAACATTTTCAAGTACTTGGTGACTCGCAACTGATAATCAAGTAGGTCAATGATGAGTTTCAAACAAAGGATGAGAATTTTCTCCTTTATAAGTAGTTGGATGATCAATTAAAATAAAATTTTGAATCCATAACATTTGAACAAGTGCCTTGAGGGAGTAACAAAGTAGTTGACTCCATGGATACTATTAACTCTCTCATAGATCTCCCTAAAGACATTATGGAAGGGAACTTTTTAATTGAGCATATGATTTTTCTAGATCATCAATCTATGGCTCCTTTCTAAATTTTCATAGTTAATTATTCTAGTCTTCCATGGTACCATGACATTTATAGGTACCTCCTGATATCATCCTCCTTCCTAACCTTAAGTGCCACCAACATAAAGCCTTCATTCATCACAACTCCCGTTACATAATCTTTGGTAGCACGCTCTATCATAGGGGGTACGATGGGACCATGTTAAGGTGCCTAACATTGGTAGAAGATTATTATGCAATCAAAGAGGTCCATGATGGTATATGTGGTGGTCACATCAGTAGAATGGCCCTGGCCAAGAAAATTCTCTGACCTAGGTATTATCGACCAACCATGGAACAAGACTCTTGTTAATATGTACATAAATATGTTTCTTGTCAGAAACATGGGACTCTCATTTATTCTCTCCCACACATGAATTATATCCTATCATGAATCCATGGACATTTTCCATATGGGGCACTAATTTAATTGGCAAGATTAATCCAACTACATTAGATGGCCACAAGTTTATTATCATGGCAATAAAATACTTTATTAAATTGGTAGAAGTGATGCCACTAACCTATACCACAGGCCTCCAAATCTCTAAATTCATTGTTAATCAAATCATTTACCACTTTGGCATACCTACCAAAATCATCTCAGACAATGAAAAATCATTTAAAAATTAGGAATTTGAGGCTTTGTGTCATAAATATCACATAAAGTAGCATTTCTCCTCTCCCTATTACCCCTAGGGTAATGGAAAAGCTAAGGATACCAACAAAACCCTCAAAAAAAATCTTAAGAAGATAGTTAATCAAGTAGGTAGAAATTGGCACATGCAATTGTATCCCACTCTTTGGTTTTATCATACCAATGTCTACATACCTACTCAAGCCACTCTTTGGTTTATGGGATAAAAGTGATATTACCAATGGAAGTAGAGCTCCCTTCCTTTCGAATATCATTAAGAGGCATTATCATTGACCATAATTGTAGACAAGAATGCCTACATGAACTAGAACTTCTTGATGATAAATGCCAGAAGGCCCTTGATAACTTATGAGATTATCAAAATAGATTAAAAGGCCAATATCAAAAAAGATCCAATCCATATAATTCAAGGTTGGTGACCTAGTCCTGAAGGAAAACCAAAAAAATACTAAGGTAGGCAGAGATAAGAAGGGAAAATTTGAATATAATTAGCTAGGCCCTTATATCATCATTTCCAAGTTTGGATAGGGAGCATATAAGCTAGCCACACTTGATAGAGAAGAGCTTGATGATCCCATTAACATCATGCATCTAAAACATTTCTATACCTAACAGGCTCCATCATCCTCTGTTTATGAGTCCCCACCCATGGGATCATCCCATATCCACTCCATCCACCCATCACATCTCCTTAATAGTCCAATAGTAAAAAAGATCCATCCAATGGTAAAAAGTAGTCTTCTAGTGCCTTGGGCAAGTACCATGATGAAAATTAATATCTAAAATCAAGGTAAAATAACCCTGACCCTGGTCTCAATAGTGGGCATCTATCATGGGTTCTCATACAGTCACATGAGATAAATACTTTGGAATAAGGAAGTAGGCATGACTTTTTGAGTACCAAGAATATTTGTTGGGTTCCTTTGGATTCATTTATCCATATGCATCATAACTACATATCCCTAAGTCCCATTGAATCTTATCAATGCTCCCTATCCTATCACCCCACCCAAAATCTTCTTTAGAAAGTGTGTCTCCTTTTAGCCTCAATATAAAATCCCCTCCTTATTCATCCATTTTTGTCCCTAAGACTATGGTTCACACTTTCCTACTAATGTCATCCACAAACTGTAAGTTCCTTTTTCTGAGCTTATGGCATACATTATGACACCAATTTTCTATGGGTCATCTTAACCCCATTCACAATTAACCAAGTTGGAAACTTGTCCTGACATGAAAGTGATTTTGGGCACAAATACCCGATGTACATAGACACATCATTATCATTTGTATATAATCATTTAGCAGCTCATTATTTATAATCATCCTACAATCACACAACTATCCATTTGTAGGTTCTTAATCATATTATTGTCTGATTGTTCTGAATATCTCGTGTAATTATATTTTCTTGTGTATGCTTATGTTGCCTTGTGTGCTTATGTGTGTGTACATATTAATATTTTTATTATTTACTCATGTTTTTCATGTATATTTTATGTTTTTAATTTTTTTTGGGAACAAGGATGCTCTAAATGTCCCCCAAATATTACTTATGGAAAGGTCACTTATCAAATAAAGTTCCCATTTCATGTTCCAATTTCTATGTACCTTTGGGCTTATCATGTCATTGGTACATGTCTCGATGGTGCAATATAAAAATGGATTGTAAACATTTTAATGGTTTCCAAAATCACTACCTATCCTATCCCTCCTAATCATATCTCTTGTCCTATCCCAACCATCCCCACCCCATCTAGCATATCTCTATCCTAACCTAAGCCTAACCATATCACATCACACTACTACTTTACCTCCATGGTGTAGGAGGATTCCTACCATATCAAGTGAGATATAATGAATAAAATTGGGAATAATCCTTCATTAGAACATTCACCAAACATGGCATAATAATTTAATTATCACAACATATGCATGTATCACATAACATCAATATCACATTTAGAAGCTATAATCATATCCTAACATGTACATCACAGAATAAATCATAAACCCATTAACATATAAATCCATCTCATAGAACATCATCTAAAATAAAAGTCATTTCTCATATACACTACATCTAAAATATAAATCAACCCATCATGTAAACAACAGTTATCCATCATCACATCATCAATAACATGTCACACTAATCCATTATAGTACATCATATGCATCTAATCATATCATAAAATTAAAACACATGTAAATCATATATCCATCATATCCTAATCATAATAAGAATCAATCACATCTAATCTAATTAAATCATATAATTCCAAGCAATAACACATGCCTCATTAACATTAATATAATGACATCGTGTGTGTGTGTGTGTGTGTGTGTAATCAACATAATAATAAACCACCATCATCTAAATATCTCATTATCATTCATATATATATATATATATATATAAAATGAACAAGTCCACATGGAATCCATGTAAAAATATATATACAATCACATGGGCCCATGGGGAAAGGATGAGCTAATAATATATAAAAATACCCTATACATCTATACAAATGTCTCATAAACTCACGGTTATGGCCTTGGTGATCTTGATGAACTAGGTGGTCTTAGTGGTCCTTTGATAGGTTAATGGACTAAATGTAAAAATTTGCCCGTAAAGGATGTAGCATTGCACTCAGGAGGAACTACTACCTCATATAGAGTCCTATAATATTGTTCCTCTTTAGGAAATTATATAATGTTATTCATTATTCTCTCCATCCCCTATTCACTCATAGCTTGACCTACCTCATCCTTGGCCCTCTTGGTCACCTCTAACTCTCCCAAGTCATAGTATGGATGTGCACCTACATATATGTAATGTGACCCTAAAAACTTGTGATCTAGGCATCCTAACTCTGAATCTGACCCTATAAAGTCACTATCTATGCCTGTGTTATAGTCAATTGTTCTTGTAATCCTATAATTTGGGCCTAGGCTTAGGACAATTGCTCATCTCTCTATCATACGTGGGCCTATAATGTGGACAACTAACTTGTACCTATGTCAATTATCTATCTCTCTAAGCTATCACTTAATCTCAGATAAATGGGTATGTATCTCACCATATAATATGTTAAGCAAGGACCACTCACTCTCTGATAGGGGATGTTATGAGGGTCCTACCCCATCTCCACTACCACTACCATCTACCTACATCTCAGCCTACACCTGCGGTTATATTTATCCCTGTACCTATGTTTGGGATTGGGGCCCCATTTGTCCTCTCATAGTTAATTGATCACCATCTCCTCCATCCACATCCATGACATCATGTACATCATGTCCATCCTAATCATATCAAGTAGGCACCTATCTCATCCTCATCTAAATCCTAACCTACACTTGAAGAACCCTCCTTATAACACTTTGCCTAACCATAACTATGGAGAATGTCAATATAATTGGTATCCTAAGTCTTCACCATGCTATGTAGGCAGTTATAAGCCTCAAATCTAGAATAGGGGTATAATAATCCCACCATCCTAGGGTAACACTATCACAATATATCTATGAATCTACCCTATCTATAGGTCTCCCCCATTGAAGGCTCTCTCACTCACTCTAAGCAAATAGGTACTCTACCCCTAGAACATCTTGGATAAAACCAAATTGATGTTGAACATAGTCAGGGTGATATCTCTCAATAACTAGATCCCTCTAGCCTATCAGGTGACACTCAGTCAGCATGTACTATGTCACCACCTCATCATCCCATCTAAACTAGAGTCATATATATGACATCTAATTTATGTGCTCCAGACACAAGCTATCAAAAGCATCTCTATATAATCTCATCTCCCCTATGTGTCCTCACTACACTCCTAGTAAACATACTAGCCAAAGACCATGGGCTGATGAGGCTAGCATACTACTAGTGTCCCTAATGGATGTTGGATAACAATATGCTCCCAGCTCTAGATCTATATAAGTAATTGTTGGTGTCCTAGATTACACCCTTAGCTAAGAAATGGATTGTTCAGGTCCTCTTACTCAAACCTATTCTAATGTGGGAATGACCCTAGGTTGTGCATCACCTAAGATTGGGTCAAACCTCTAACTTCCTTCTAGATCTATCACCTAAACTAAACTTAAATTAAATATTTCATGGAAAAGGGAAAGAGATTAATAACAATCTATGAAAGCATGTAAAATGAGGTGATGCACCAATAATTTAAAGACTTATACTTGTATAATACACACTATAAGAAACATTCAAGACTAAAAAAGATCACTTCACTCATTTTTATCAGCCCTCACATAATTATTTCCCAAAAGCCCATTGACTAGATATCAACCTAGCATGGGAGGGTAGTTTTCCACTTCTGATCTAATCAACAAACTATATATTTCACTTAGAATGACCTATGAGAAATACCAAAACAATTCATAAATGTGATAAAATTTGGACAGAGGCAAGGAAAGCATACATTCACTTAACCACATCAAATGAATTCATAAGACACACTTTAATTTAGTTACAAAATAGAGGAATTCAATATTTTATTGCATTAGATAGGTGTTATAGTACAAATTTTGGCATAGCCTAGGCAAGCCAAAGGCATAAGAGTATTTTATCTATAAAAATATCGTAGATTTATTTTATAATTATTATTTTTTTGAGAGAGAGATACAATGTGGAAGAAGATGGGACATATATAGAAAAAAGGGAGGAGAGAGAGAGAGTTGTGCAAGTAGAAAACATTGAATGAGGTCCAACTACTCTCAATGGATTAGCATTAATCTAAGGATGTTGAGTTATGATCTTATTAAGAAGGAAAAAACTTTAAAGTCTCTAAAAATAATTGAATTCTCCACTATCTTTATCTAACCATCAGGTCTCCTTCTTGGGACTCTATGCCACTTTCTACTTGATCTACTCATGAGGACAAAATTCTCATACCTTGAAACTAACAGAACCATGTTTATGTTTGTTTTGAGCAGCTATAGGTACCCATTTGTCGAGGATGTGACCATATTAAAAGATGAGACACACCTTTCATTAATCACAAAATCTAACCCTATTTCAAACCTGATCATAGGTTTAATATATATGAAAACCAATCCATTTATTGGTTTTCATATAGTTATAATATCAATAAAAACCTATAGGTTGTATAGTCCTATGTTGAATTATATTAGGTTTAAACAAACATGTTCTACCTTTGAACCTTGTGGAAGATGAGAACTAATAATATGCATAGGTCTTCTTTAAAGAATAGTGAACATAGTTACAGATCATTATTATAATCTCAAAATAAATAGGATTGCAAGTTCCAAAAACCCTTAAACCAAATTCAAACTATGCTTTAGTGGCATCAAAACTTTATCATTGACAATTCTAACTATATCACTACATCTAATGTTTAAGTTTGCTTGAATAAGCTCTAACAGTGACATATTACTTTTGAAACATTAATATAGTTTGACCTTGACCATGTTTGACTTCTACTATAAGTCTCATGGCTTCAATTTTTTATATCGATCTCAATATGGGCTTCTCATATTGTGCTAATTATTATCTACATGTCCCTTATTAGGATCCTACTACTAGTTTATCTACTTTCATGATTTCACCATGTGGTGGCCTCACATTTAATTTGATCTCCTTCATTTTTTGACCTCATTTACACTATTGATATTTATTTGTAAGAATGAATGTGAGTCATAGACCTGTCTGGAGTTGTCATGGTCATGACACTTATCATATTCTCACTTGTATTCAAGATTCATTGACCTTTTGAATTTGAACTTTCCATTTATATTTTTTTATATGAATTAATTCAATCCATAGATCTTCTACCTAGACCCACTGACTCAAGCTTTCTCACTCACCATTGGATCTTTTAATCTGATTGAATGTAGACCATTGATCTCATTCTAGGGACCTATTGACTACCCACATGCCATAGATATTTTACCTAAGATTTTGATATATTGAAAATTTTAATATTGGAATTTATCCATAGAATATTTTAATTCAAATGGCTATTTACCACATCTTTAACTTGATGTCCCCGTGAATGTCTCATTCTGCTTATTCAATTTTGAATGCTTGTATCTTAAGATAGCAAGATCATCAAGATAAAAAATTTGTAGAGCATGATTTATGGGAACAAAATAATCATGTCCATGAATTATTTTGGCTTTAGTTGACCTTCCAAGTGCATATATCAAATGTGAAACAAGACTGATCTATCCATTCCCATATGATGTGTCATGACGGTTTGGCTCCTTAAAATCACCACGTTCACACTTTAAACTTGCTTAAAGTATTTCAAAATATTGAAAATGATATGTGATCTCTTGAATTCCATATTCTCCTTGTGTCATTGGATCACTCTTCAATCAGGACCTTACTCAATTTCTTATTATAGATTAGGTGATTTTTGGTATATAAGCCAAATTTAGCCAATAATAGTGACGGTCCCACACTAGTAGCTCCTCTGTATGCCCCTAGATGAATCTCTCTATATAGGCAAGCCAACACAATCATCCCCACATGAAGACTCTTAATTCCTACACCATATCTACAACCACATCCCCCAGGCCCAAGTGAAACCACTGGCTGCTCTTATCTAGTAAGAGAATGCCAATAAAAAGAGACATAATAACCAATGTTATTTTATCAATGGTGCCCTCTACCAAGCATCAATAAATATCCACATGTATCTCTTGTAACCCCACCTTAAATCTTCCTTCTAACCATTTTACTATTTGGGATAGTGTATGAGATCACCAGTATACTTGTCTCCCCACATAGGTAGATGAAAAATCATTTAAATGCCCTCAAGCATGATAATCATCTCCCCTATCACAAAATGAAAAGTGTTGGTATTTGAATGCTAGTGATCCAAAAATTATATCATCAGGGCTTGATCAATATGTATCATGGGCAAAGTAGCTACATCGTATAATCTAATCAAATCTAGCATGTCAAACTCTACCTCTGTAAGCAAATACATCTCATGTAACACCATAAGATGACATGACTATGTAGCCATCACTCCCATGTCCTCCTACACCAACAACCATCCATTTATCAATGAATATATCCTCTAACATCTATCACCTATCCATCTATCAATAATAACCTAACCTACCCTCGTACCTCTTCCTAATCCTAACTAGCTCCCCCTCTACCCTCAACACATCACTCTCATTTAATCCCCCTTACCCTAACCTTGTTAATCTCATCCCCTAGCCTAATCCATATTCCACTCACATTCCTTAAATATCCTAACCATCTCACTCCTTAATCCTAACTAACAATCTGACCCCCCATACCTAACTCACCACTATATACACTAACTCTCGTATCCTACACCTATCTCTAAGTCTATCTAATTACCTATCCCATTAACACCCCCATACCCATCTTATCTATCTAACCCATATAACCACTTAATCTAACCTAACACTTACCCATTTTTCCTACTTTGATAAAATTTCTCATTATGATCAATCCCTAGTAGTGACCTTGATAAAATCATGAATCATGATTCTAAAGTTTTGATTAACCTCACGGTTAATAAAAACTACAACTCCCCTTTTGCAGTTTTGTAAAACCAAAATCCCTAACTTGTAGTTTTGTAAATTCATGAATCTATAGTCATGACATTTTAAATCCATGATTCTACATTTGTAGTTTTTCAAAACCATGTATTCCCCCTTCAACACCACCAGTCATGATAGCAAAACTATGACTTAGGACAAAATTGATAGTCACAGTTTTGCTAGAACGATTTGGCTGACATCTTTTCTTGCCAAATCCATCCAAAAATCCTACCAAACTAGCAAAAAAATCTACAAAAACACTATTCTAAGGTTTTATTACTCATCACAAGTCCAACATCAGTCGTTCTTTAGTGTTTTTGGACTTTCTCACTGCGATGGGAAGATTGGGGTAGTCGATCCATGGTTTTACCTCAGAGTTCAACTCACTAGAAGACAAAATGTGCAAATGACCTAGTTTTGATCCTTTTGTCCTATATGACCCCTCTTACACCTCTAATAGCTTATTAATAACACCAGGTATGTCTAATCCTATCTAATTGTCTAATTATCCTCATCACATCTCTTTTAATCATTTCTCACATTATCTAGGGAATGTTGTGTCCATCTCCTTATAGTCTACTTTATCCTCTATCAGAAGTACATCATCTTGTGTTATTTTAAAGACTATGTAACACCTAGTCTCTCTTTTGTGCCCAGGGATAACTCAACCATAAACCATCCCTCATCCTCATCCCATCCCTGAACTAGTCACTTGATAATCTCAAATCAATTTTAACGCAATGAACTTATGAAAATTAGATCTCTATCACCAATCAACAATCCTCATCACTATTATCCATTTTTAAGACTTCCCTAGCATGTGTCCTTATAATGAGACTTATCATTATCTTAAACCTATCTTATTTAAATCAATCTTGTCCTATCAATCAACACCCTTTTTAGACATTGGTTGTTTATCTAGAACCCATCACAAATAAGATACTTTATCCCCTTGCCACTTGTGGTATTTTAAACCATATCTATGTCTTAGGGCATCTCAACACCATTTTACCATCCTAATTTTATCTCACCCCATGATTTCTATTCAAGTGACCATCTAGGTTGGTTCTCCCCACATGCTCCCTTGAGGGGGAATCATATCCTATTAACATCAATCATATCTTTCCAATTTATGGCATCATTTAACATCATGGTTTCTTTTGTGAAATACCATTACTCTTTTCATTTCACCCCACTCACAATGCCCTTTCAAAGAGGGGGAAAATATATGCACTAAATTATGCTCACTTCGCTAATTATACTAATTATGTTGATTCTTATTAATTTAGTTCAAAAACCATATTTTAGATAAATTAATTAGTATCATAATAACCCCCATCCCATCCATATATCATATAAAACTTAATCAATCCCAAAAAATACAATTAATCCTTTCATTAAATCCCTAATAGAACCTATCATCCACTAACCTACTCCTTAAACTAACTAGCCAATTTAAAATTATAGTTAATCTACCTACCCAACCACCACCCTATTTTATCCTTGCCTAAACCCCTAAACCCTATGGAGATTATTTTAGAATTGGAGGATTCTAGAAATATTTTGCATTTTAGCCTCTTTCTCTAGAATTCTCTAATTCTATAGTTCTCAATGGAAAATCCCTAGCTATTGAGTTTAATGGCTCAAACTTAAATTTGAGCCATTGATATCTCCCTTCATGCCTATATAACCAAGCTCTCCCTCCTCCTCCAAAATAACTTTTAAATCCATCAAATTGCTACTATCTTGCATCCACAAAGCCTTCTTGCATCCATCCATAACCACCATCAAACTCATTCAATCATTTGGAAGCCATTATCAACACCAGCAAATAATCCAACATTTTCAAATTTGGGCATCAAATAATCCATGTACAATCCTTTAGTGGATCCATAAGGAGGTAAAGTGATGGTAAGAATATTCTTATTTTACTAATTATCTTTTTTATCCATTCCTACTAGTGTGTTTGATTTTTAGGTTTTTAATTACTAAAATTGGTAGTTGAATGGAAAAATTTTGACATTCCAATCCACACATGTTGACATTAAGGTCATGATGGGAACATGAACATTTTTCATTCTATTTTAATCATGCATTTATTCTATATTGAGCAAAATTGAGTGAAGTTATATGATTAAAACTAAGGACATGATGGGGGCATGAATACTATTCATTCTCTTTTAATCATGCATTTTCTATAGGATCGAACTTGAGCAAACTTGAGTGAAACTATACAATTAAATTTATAATCCATTTGTGGTAGTGGTTGATTTAAATTTATATCTAGTGAACCCATCATGTGGTTCCTCTCTTTTATAAATATTTTTTTGGGGTAGTTTATTGTTGTAATCATATAAAATGCAAAAATTGGTAACTTGAGCATGGATAATGACACCCAACCCCTAGGTCCCTCTTGCTTGCTCTCATGACCATTATAAGCTTGTTTTTACTATTTCTCAGTCATTTTTAGCCTTTCAAACTTGATCCTAACTAAGAGAGGACCCTTTTTTCATCACCAATCCATCCTCTTAGGTCTCATCTACCTAGGACAATAGCACCACACTAGGATAATAATGTCAATGCCATTCCTGTCCACTTTTGGCATTATTTTCCAAGCTCATTTCTAGCCCCAACAATTAATTCCTTCCAATTTTCCATATCTTTGTCAACCTAACACAAGCAAATTCAATCCATGACCACTAGATCCATATAAAATTCCATTCAAAGATCATTTGTAAAGGGTTCACAAATATTATAAAGCAATAAATAATACAAGTAAGACTACTCAAGCACATTTCCCTATTCTCTGCATATAGCCATCCAATACTATTTCCATCTTATTTGAATCCTTACACTAGTCCCTGATCATCTCAATCACACCTAGTTTATCATTTCCTTACATTCTCATATCATAATTACACCAATCACTTTCAAAGGGATAACTACATATGGCTTGATCCCTCTTCAGAGTATTGGTATGTAGGTAGCATGCCCACACACGAGGTGTGACGTACGTCTAGTGTATCTTACACACACTAACCCCACTATTACTAAAATTTGGTAAAATCATAACATAAGATAGGGTTTGAATAAATAATCTACTCTACAGGGAGATGTATAGACTTTCAACTATCAAAACTTCAGAGACAAGGTCACAAAGACCTGCCAAACAAAACCTAAAAAGCTCAAACCCTTATGACAACAATGCCAAACAAGGACTACAGCACCAGTGCCCCTCATATCCACTTTTGTCACTCTTGTCTAATTGAAAAACAAAAGTCAAAATCTTGTTGGTGATAGTGTCCTAGGCCTGCATAGTGAATATCATATCCTGTCTCACTCAGATCAACACAATTTAAGCTAAGTCTTGTTTTCTCCCTCTTATTACTATTTTTATAAAATCTCTAATTACCAATAAATTTATCAATTTAGACCCTTCAAATAATTAAGAATAAAACACCAATATTCCCAAAAAACTATTAAATCATTTGGTGAACCCGACTTACTTCATTTGCACATAAAAACCCTAAAAATCCTAGGGTAAAATACCTACTAATTTTTCTTCTAAATTTCTAAATTTTTACTTCAATATTTAAATCAAAAATTTATTTCAAATTTTAAAGTTTAGTAATAAATTTTAAAATAATTTTTCTTTCAAACCCTAGTTTCCCATAATAGGTCCCAGTATTTTTTCCAATAATTTTCTAAATTTTTACTAGCATATTAACATTAGAAAATCTATTCAAAATTCAATAGTAATTTCAAAAAAAAATCTCAAAACCCTGGTTACACATACTAGGTCCTATTCACTTGAGCATTTTCCAATAAGTTTCTAAAATTTTAGTTGCATACTTAAATCAAAAAACCAATTTTATTTTTGAAATTCCATAGTATTTTTCAAAAATATCATTATCAAAACACTAATTGCATGTACTAGCTCCTATTTTCTTTTTGAGGTATCACCTTACATTTATAATCAAATTGCAAAAATGAATCTCGCATATTTACAACTTCTTCTTACATTTCTTGTAAATAATAAGGAAACTATCAGTGGTCCTATCATGTACATGAATGATGAAGTTTATCATATGTTAATACAAAGCTTTATTCTTTGCATTTCATGCTTATGTTTCATAATATGGGATGATGTTAAGAAAGTTATTTTTAAACATGCTAAGATATCTTTTGCATCACTTCCCTTGGAGCCTCTATCCTATAATGAGTCATGTTGCATGGTCTATTTTACCCTTCCCCATGTCACTACCCATTGCCAGAGAGCCCAGTTGACACCCTTTGTCCATTCACCACATTGACCTATCAATTATCTCCAGTCTCCTCATGTGGCTACTACTAGTCTTATCTGAATAGTAGATAATGTGGTTAGAGCTATTATTCGACATGCCACCCTACCTCTTCCACTTAGTCAAGAGCCCTACCACCCTCCCATTCCTTCCCATCCCAGACTCAATCCACCTACATAGGTAGATCCACATAAGGCATACAATATTTTTGATCAGTTGAGAAACACTCCAGCAAAAATTTCCTTGTTAAAATTGTTGTAAAAATCCAATGTGTTCAAGGACATTCTTTATCAGGAACTCACCCCGAGTTCTATGCCCATTTATTCAGAGCCTTCTTATTTTGCATCTATGTTCAACACTTTAAAATCTATCAAAGATGATATTACTTTTGATAATTATGGCATGTCATCTCAGATAGTTATTGATCAACATTTACCACTATTTATACAAGCTCAAGTCAAAACTAGCGTAGTTAAGAGAGTGTTAGTTGATACTAGTTCTAGACTTAATATATGCAATATTACATTCCTACATACCATGGCCATAGATATGGCATCCATGAAAAAATCATATTATTCATTAGAGGGTTTGATGATATACCATGATAGACATTGGGTTCCATTACTTTTGGCATCATGGTAGGACCCAAAACTCTCTCTACACAATTTTAGGTCATGCTAGGTCCTATTCATTATAATATTTTACTTAGATGACCTTGGATACATGTTATGGGGGTAGTTCCTTCTACTCTTCATTGATGTGTTATGTTTTTCCATGAATAATATGTATACACATGTCCAGTAGATAACAATCCATTTAGATATTATCAAACTACAAAGTCATCTTCAACTATTTCACTAGATGGGATACCTCATCTCATAATTTAGCCACCACTTCATTACATTTATCTTGATCAGATACATACATATGAGGTTAGAGAGACTATCACTTCTTCCACTCCTCCACTTACAATCATGCTCTCAGTCCTAAATATTTAGCCAATCACAACTTCAGCCATCCCAGTTACTCCATCAGTCATGATTCCTACACCTGTTATAGTTATACATTCACCAATAGTAGATCTAATAGTATTAGTTGCTTTTATAGATATAGTTACTCCATCAGTTATAGATACTCTCATAGTACCATTATCTTTTACTAATTTATTTGATGAGACCACCATATCATAGTTACCCCTTGTGGTAAATTTTGAGTTACCATATGTACATGATGTTGATACAGATTCTCAAGCTTCTTTCAATGATGATATGACACCCACAACAGATGACTATTTGTGTGGATTGAGCTTTACACCAATAGTCCCAAATGAGTATTGAGATGACTCTATATCTCTCATCACACATCCTACATCACTTCTATCATTTTTCACTATACCTATAGGATATACTTCACATTTTTAGCCACAGCCAGATCACTCGATAGATATAATTCACATGGTTACCTCTATGGTTACAGAAACACATAGCATCAACTATAGATTATATTAAAATTATATTTGATCATGGATTAATTACCTTACCTATAGTATAACATAGATCTATTAGTAGATTATCACAATAGGATGGTTGCCCATTTTGTCTTTTTCACAAGATAACAGGCCACGATATAAACTCATGTATAAATTTACATAAGAGATTGGATAAACTACAAGTTTAGGGTATTATTTATATTATATATAAACCAAAACTAGCTCCATCACTTCCATTGAAGTAATCAACTACTAGATTCAAACATCCTAGAGGAGAATCCACATCTCCACCACCAGAGCAACCTTCATCTGACCTTCGATAGGAGGACACCATCTACACAACATATATAGTATATGATGATACTTGTGATGATGATCTCGAGGCATTTGATGATGGTTGTGATCCCTTCCTCCATCTCCATCCCCACCAAGCTCCATCCTTGGACCTTTTACCCCCTTCAACCTAGTCTTTTTTATCATTATGTACATATTGTGCATATACTTCTGCATAGTTTATTTGTTTACTTGTACATAGTCTCCTTTACTTGGTTGTACATAATTTCCTATGATTGATTTTACATAGCTCAAATATTATTAAAAAAGTAATACAAAATTTCAAAATCCAAAAACATTCAAATATGTCACAAACACAAAAACATCTTGATTGTATGCATTCTCCATGATTTACATTTATACTGCTATACTAGACATATATTTTTTGTTTTATTCTATTGTTTGTCAATTTATCTACATTACCATGTTTCACTTGATCTTCTTTGAGTGTGTGCAGTGAATTCCAAAACCTTGATTGCTTCACTCTACCCATTGAGGGGGTACCTACTCCTACATACGAGACTCACATTGATATATCTTCCCCCTAGGGGCATCTTCTACATGACTACACCATCCAGGTTATGTCATTTCTACACCACACACTCTTGTTATCATGTTGATGTACATTATTTACTAGCTTACATCGATTATTCTATCGATAATCACTATTATTTAGCACTTATGTATTTATTTGCATATACCTAGTCTTGTACTAACATGTCTTGCATAATTTCACTCTTAATTTGATTAGTTAGATGTGTTCATATTTTCTAATATTTACATGTTTTATCTTCTTGCTTAGCATGTCTTAATGTGATTACAGTACTAATTCCTGTTTGTCTCGTGTATATGCCTTAGGACATTTTCCAATGTCCTTTTATTATATGTCTTATGTGTGCCTTAAGACATTTTCCAATGTCCTTTACTTCTATTCATGTGTGTACATTTGGACATTTGCCAATGTCCCTTGCCTGTACTCTTTTATGTGATTATGGCTTTCACACCAACTTGTTTATTTCAACTATATGTGTATATGGCATTTGAACATGCATTATATGTTTGTTTTCTAGTTTGAGTGACATGTGCCCATGCCCCTTTTTTGATTGGCCCCTTGGCCACTCTTGAAAGCTTCTTACTTCTTTCCTTGTGTGATTGTTGCTTGATTGCTTTGTATTGTTTGCAATGCCATGATCCAAATCATGCATTATCTTACTTCTTGGATGCCATGATGGACATTATTGCTCCATCCCTCCATGACAACTAATAACTAACACTTATAATTCTAGTTTAGTACATTACACATGATTTTACATTGTTATATCTATCTAGGCATACCCATATTGATCTAACACTCTCTCAAAATAAACCATGCTATATGTTGAGATATCTTGTCAATTATCATTATTATATCATATATTTTATAGCATAACACACTTGTAGGGTTCTTTCTTATAAGATCAATCATTTTAGGGTATTCATTCCCACCCTCAAAAAAGGGGGAAATAATAGGGGTTTTGACATAGAGATCAGAGATCTTATCAATCAAAAAATCTAGTTTTATAACACTTAGAATAATAACTAGACATCAAACTAATCATAACAAACTAGGTAGATAGTCAAGAATCTAGAGTAGTCATCAGATTTGGCCCAGGATAACAATGTTGAGACTGTGATATAGTATTGGTGGTGCTACTATCCATTTCTAGTGCTCTTATTTAAATAGCAAAAAAAACCAAAATTTCTAGAAGCAGGCAAAAAATTAGGTTCAACTACAAATTTGCACATCCAAACTAGTTTAGAATCAATAATTTAAGTATACATTTTACTCAAAGAATCTGATATAGGGGGAATCATGCACAACATGATGGTTCTTACTTCCAATTTTAGATAGGTCAGTTGGTACAACTTCCAGATCAGAATCCATGTTTCAAATACCAGTGATTAGGGGCAATGTGTGTGGCACATTTGGCTTCTTTTATTTTTGAGTTTAGTATATTACCTAGGCATTCTTAGTAGTTGCATGCCTTATTCCATCTTTAGGTGGTTTTAATCATTTTGGAATGAATTTTATACAAACCTAACTTCTAAGTTTGTAAGTTTCCAAATGGCTTTCAGATAAGCTAGATTCCTAGTTTTGGAGTGGATTTCATATAAGCCTAATCTCCATCTTTTGGAGTGGCCAAGAGTGGCCTAGTTTTCAGCATACATTAGACTATCCATGCTAATATTTTTTATATCATAGTACATTCATATGCTTTAAGATCCATCTCATACAACATACATTTCATACTAGCTTCACTTCATGGGGTAATGATAGAGCCAAAGGACAGGCTAGCCTTTGTATTCTTGAGCCACCTATTCAGAGGGATTGGAAACATAGTTCAAAATTTTATTAACACATGCATGACCACCTAGCTTCACTTAGTAGGTGATGATGGAGCCAAAGGGCCAGCCTTTACATTCTTGAGCCACCTTTTGGGCAATTGAGCACTCAGCTTTGTTCATGATATAACTCTTGGTACAGCATCATCCAACATTACTTAACATAATCCAACATCACTTAGCATCACAATAAGTTTTATATTGGTTCATGTACCTATTGACGTGTATTCATTCCTTTCTCTTCCTCTCTCTTTTACCTAGCTTTGTACATTTTTATTTTAGATATAGTGTATCTAGTAAGAATTGATCTACTCTTTATTTTCTCTTATAGATTCACACTTCATAGTGTGCTCTCTCTATGCATAACCCAGCATCACATAGCTTCATGAGATTCACCCTTATAGGTAAGTTTAGATATGCTTTCTATTTTTCTTTCATCCTAGTATTTATCTTTGTTTCATCATTAGAATAAAAGGGGGGCAAATGTAGTCATATAAAATGCAAAAATTGGTAACTTGAGCATGGCTAATGACACTCAATCCATAGTTCCCTATTTCTTACTCTCATGACCTTCATAGGCTTATTTTTACTAATTCTTATTCATCTGTAGTCTTTTGGACCTAATCCTAGTTGAGTCAGGACCCTCTTTTCATGACCAATCTATCCCCCCAGGTCCCATCTCCCTAAGACAATAACACCACACTAGGACAATAGTGCCAATACCACTCCTGTCTACTTTCAACATTATTTTCCAAAATCATTTATAGCTACAACAGTCAATTATTTCTAGTTTTCCATCTTTATCCTTGTCAACCTAACATGAGAAAATTCAATCCATGACCATTAGATCCCTATAAAATCCCATTCAAAGATAATTTGTAAAGGGTTAGAAAATATCACAAAGCAAGCAAGAATACAAGCAAGACTACTCAAGCACATTTCCCTATTCTCTACATACATACATGTAATACTATTTATATTTTATTCTAATCCTTACACCAATCCCTAGTCATCTTAAGCACACCTAGTTTAGCATTTCCTTGCATTCTCATATCGCAATTGCACCAAACACTTTCAAAAGGAGAACTACATATGGCTTGATCCCTCTTCAGAGTATTGGTATGTAGGTAGCATGCCCATACATAGGGTGTGAATCATTTCAAGTGCATCTTACACATACTAACCCCCCCTCTTGCTAAATATTCTACTCTATAGACTTTTAGCTGCCAAAACTTTAGAGACAAGGTCACACAGACCTACAAAACAAAACCCAAAAAGCTCAAACCCTTAAGAAAATAGCACCATATAAAGACTACAGTGTTGGTGCCACTCATGTCCACTTTTTATTCTCCTATCCAATCAAAAAACAAAAGTCAAAATCTTTTTATGACACTATCCCAAGCCTACATAGTGAATATCAGATACTGTCTCAACTGGATCAGCATAGTTTAAGCTAAGTCTTATTTTTTCCCTCTTATTACTATTTTTAGAAAGGCTCTAATTACCATTAAATTTTACAAATTAGTTGCTTATTTATCACATATTATTTACTAATTTATCAATCTAGACCCTTTAACTAATTTATGAATAAAACACTAATATTCCCAATAAAGGTTAAAACAATTGTGTACTTCTTCACACATTTATGAGGTTTTGGGCATGTTGTTTTCCTAAACCAAGAGCTTGCATACTTACACAAATTTAGGGCATAATAACCCCAACACTCTATGTGTTTAAGCAAGTAAGCACATTTATCCAATGCTTCAACAAGGAAGCACCATCTATAAAAATTTGTAGTGGCAACATGGTTTTGACCAACACATAGGTGTACTCCTTCCTTCTTCTTTAATTTTCAAATCTAAAAATCAAATTTTAGATTTCAATCTATGGAGATTGACTACTATATGTTTGTTTTGAGTTTTGTTATTTAGTGCCCTACACATTTGGAGCTTCCTACCAAAGATAAAGTGTGTTGTACACACTCAAGTATACCTTTTCCTTTTACTCTACAAATTATATTAATAGAATAAAAGTGGGCCATTTTTAGATACTACAATATGGTAGTAAATACTTGACAATGAAAATCTTAACATACATTAACCATGTATGACTTACACGTAAAAATATGGTCCTAACCTACCATTATCTCAAACTACATGTTATATTACGAGTTTAACCTTTCCATTCTATTGTTACATACCTATAGGAACCTCACTGTCTATTTAAAACATGCATATTATTTTATATAGACATGTCTATATGCTCATTTTAATCTTTTTGTGCACATGTTTTTAACAATAGACTGGGTTAATATCACTGGTTGATACTAACATGACCCTAACATTACCATCCTCTCTCAGAAATAACTACTTTCTAAAATCAAATTTTCCATTAGGGTCTTCCCATTTTCCTAGTATGTTGTTGGTGTGAAAAATTACACAATTGAAATCATGTGTGTGTGTGTGTGTGTGTGTGTGTGTGTGTGTGTGTGTGTGTGTGTGTGTGTGTGTGTGTGTGTGTGTGTGTGTGTGTGTGTGTGTGTGTGTGTGTGTGTGTGTGTGTGTGTGTGTGTGTGTGTGTGTGAAGGCCTAACTTGACATGATACTTGGCACTTAACTGGTACCCATCTATATAATATTGCACACTGATAAAATCTACCCTATTCTTTCCAAATTGAATATCAATCACTAGGAGAAGTCATAAGACAAGTCTTAAGCATACAAAATCTAATTCAAAGTGAGCATTATCAATTATCTAATTCAAATAATTTTTTTCTTTCACATAGAAAAAGAGTATAATCACACTAGGTGGGATAACTATGTGTGGCTTAATTTTCCTCCTTGGAGAATCAGATACATAGGCATCAATCAATAATTAATGACTAAGATTGAGATCAACTCAACACTTTAAACTTTCATAGTTTTTGTATATTTTTAGAACCCAAAAGCACATGTATGGTTTCAAGCTGAAGGAGATAATTTATAGAGTTTCACACATCATAAGGTTTTGGCATCACACATACAAAGCTTTCAAAGATAGGTAAAGGTGACCATATGATCACATACCAATTTCTTAGCACAAGTCACTACCATTACATGTCAATATTGTCAAATATTATCCTAGATCTTATGGAATCAACCCTACATAAGCAAAAACAAATTTCCTCAACTAGATAAATCACATGCCTACTTCAATTTGTTTTCCACTATTAGAATATAGGCATAGTCAAATAACTAATAAAAAAATCTAACTACTCATCCCTTTATTTTATAACTTATTATTTTTTTCTTCTAGTGGGAAGTTAAATCACATTTAACATTATGGCCATCCTTACTCTCTTTTTTAACCCCCTAGCCTCTTTTTATCATGAAAGAAGAGAGTGAATAGAACTCAAAATATAAGGATTCATATTATTTAGGGATAATAAAATTCAAATCAATGGCTTTCAGCATGTCAAGGTGACACTCTACCACTGACTTATATATGTTCCCTACCTTCATCTAGAAATAAAATTGTAAGAACTTACCAAAGAATCAAGAAAATCAACACCAGTATCCCATTATTCTCTACGAGTTAGGTCTTATTTTCACACTCTCTCTCAAAACTAGTTGAAAAAAATAAAAAAATAATGGAACCAGACATTAAATTTAATTAAATGAATTAAAATATTAATGAAATAAACTATAATTTGTATCTAAGTTATGCTTTCACCTATTTAGATATATGGAGATGGAGGGGAGAATCCCCTATCTATAGTTTGAGTTATATATGTAGTGTAGACAACTACAGACTATATTAATGCTTGGATACTTGAGAGACCAAGGTATTCTTGGGCCTAATCTCATCCGCTCTAAATATAATGAGATATGGGACCAAATTCCATATAGAATAGATATATAGTGATGCACAAGAAAATCCAGAATACATAATGCTTATCCAAAGATAGATATATAAGGCCTAGTATCTATTCACTTTAGTAAGGGTATGTATCCAAAGATAGATATATAGGTCCTATTCTATATCTAAAGATAGATATATAGGGACTAATAAGTAGTGTATATAAGGGAAAGTGAAGTTGATCTACAAATCAATCCTAGCTCAGAGAGGATAAATCACACTAGCCCTTCCACTTGTTAATATATTTATATAATCGAAGTCATGACCAATATGGATCTACTAGACTTAACTAAGGGGTCTCTTACCATACAATATCACTAGAGAGGGTTCCAAAGCCTCTAGTCGACTAATACCATGCATTAAGCCTAACTAGGTCCTATGTTTTCTAACAAATTAAATGACAAAGTAAAGTAAATCTAACCTAGTGCTCACCAAAGCTTGTGGCACAAATGGGGATAATAAACATAAAATTAAATATGCATAGAATAACTCTACTTTATTTAATGTAGAGGTAATCCTAAAGCATGGACAGATAAATATATTTATAAGCTAACACATGTAAATCTATCTACTAATAAAAGAGGAGAAAGAGTTAGGAATAATTACCTTGAAAATGAACTCAATGAGCCTCAATACCTCCCTTAGCCAATGGTGATTTGCAAGAGTTTTTTGTGGTTCATAAGGATAACAAAGATAGGTCAGCTCTAGGCTACACGACTTTTCCTATGCACCCAAAAGACTTTTTCCACAAGACAAGATTATTTTCTCCAAATGAAGTATGAAACCCTAAGAAATAACTCCTTAAATAGAATGGTGGATAAGAAAATGCAAAATAAATGATTGTCTCTATCTCTCTTTAACAAAAATGGCAAAAAAGATGTGTTTATATATCCAAATTTAACCCTAAACCCTTCCAATTTTTTTACTAACATAGTCAATATAGTTATTTAAGAAATAAAGTAGTTAAGTCTCAGACTAAGTTGGTTAGGTTGGCCTAGTCCTATAACATGCTCATTTATAAGAACAAATTTGACCCATGTGATTATGTTTGATAGATGACAAAAAGAGATTTTAACTTAGGTAGGGGCTAATTGAGGTGATGAATTACTTGGAGGAGTGACTAAGGGAGGTGTCAAAGCTTATCAAAATGTATAGGAGAGGTTTCTATTGTTTTTAAGTGGTGGTATAGAAAAAAATAATCTTATGAAGCACCAATGGTCTGTCCACCCCTTTCTTGGTGCACCCTTTAAGGTAAGAACTCAAAGAGATTAAGACTTAACTAGTTCCTACAAGAGAGAAAGCATTAGTAATTGATAAAGGTAAAAAAATATTATGTGTACACATATGCCCCACTTGATTCTCATCATGTGTCATGTAGTTGTAACATGAAATGTTGATTCAGGAAAAGAACATAGCAACACATAATGCAGAGCTAAGTAGGTTGTAGTAAGAAGTGAAGAAGATAAATCAAAGGACATAATTGAAGAATACATACCTTTACTTTCCTTAGTGTTGTAGAGTAGGAATGAAGTGAGATAAATTCAAAGGTTTCCAATGTAGGGAACATTAGGAGAACCTATAAAATAAGCAAAATTTTGACATTTTTTCAAAATATACATGTAATATGTGAAAAGAATCTCTATGATGTCAAGATTCTAAAACATATTTTGGTTTATAAAAGAGCTAGTAGAAATAAAGATATGGGCAAAAAATGAAATCTGATGGTAGATAATTTTGAATAGTAAATATAAATAAGGTAAAAATTAATTCATTGCTATTTTTACTATTTTGAGAAAATACTGCTCTGAGTGATCTAGTGGAGCCCAAAGAGTGACGACGATGAGGAGATGGTAGTTATGATGTGGAGGATGCCTAGCGGCCATAGCCAACGCAACTCAGGTAAGTGGTGCATTAATTTCAAATTTTTGGGTAATTTTTTATTGAAATTAAGCTAGATACAAAAAAATAGATGTTAGATGAAATGTATATACCAAAATTTTCCCTAAGAAATTTTTAGGTAGACTAGGGACAAAATAAGATATTGTGTAAGAAAGGATTATACCAATAAATGCCTAAGGTATTTATGGTAAATGGTTGAAAAGTCATCCCAAATTATCTATAAAAGTCTAGAGTAATCAAGAAGTCCAACTACATAGCAGAGGGCCAAATTAATATTATTGGGAGTGGTTGATTGTCTAATAGAGGGCTAACTTAGTTAGAAAGATAGGCAAGGCTAACTAGGTGCATTCTAGCCAATGCAGTATGTATTAGGTGGTTGATATAGTTAGTTAAATGAGGTTGATTACATATTAGAGGGTTGATCTAGTATGAAATAGATGGGAAAGGGTGATTTATTATTAAAAAGGCCAATTTTTTTTGTAATAATGGATTGAATATATGGAAGAAGGCTAACATAGTATGGCAAAGAGGTGACAGGGCTGATTTAGTATTGAAAGGATTGACTATGTAGGAAAAAGGTACAAATAAGAAATAAGAAAAATAGGTTGATGAATTAATTAATTTTTAGTAATTTAATAATTTTTAAGAATGTATTTTATCCTTTGTATATCGAGATATAATACATCCTTTGTTTTTTGATATTTTATAGAGATGATAGATATTTTGGTGCTTGATGGATGCATCATGGATACTAGATTTGTTATATTGATTGTTATATGTGGATAGAGCTTGGTTAGTTTCCTTGGGATTTGGGGGCATCATGTATATGCAAAGTATATAGCTCAATCTTGATCTAGTTGTCATGTTCCTAGTAGCATAGGAATGACTGACCAACACTTTTTGATGGGAGGTGGAGGTGGATACCATAGAGGTGGGAATCACATTGAAGGATGTCCATGCTTTGTTTGGAATTCTCATTATCATGAACATTGTCATAAGTGATGGACCAGAGTTGGAGGATGAGAAGAGAGCCATATCCCTTTGGGAGATAGGCTTAAATAATATTTACCTTGGGTTATAGGTTAGTTTATTTGATGTGTATATCTTAACCATTTATATATTTTTAAGGCCATGATAAGACTTGTAACAGTGTGTGTATTATGTCATAAGTCAGATGGGAAGGTACCATTTTATTCAATATCTTTATGTCAATCCATCCTAGAGTAGGGTGCTCAATATGATTTTGGTTCTATTATTTGGGTGCAAATCATGCATGACATGTATGTTATGCTAACATACATAGGGGCAAAAGACTATGTGCCCCATGATTTTGTTAAGTGCTTAGACATATGAGTGGTTTCCTATGTACTAGTTAGTTGGGTTGCCCCATGTATTGGATGATAGACTACCTCAAGTGGTGAGATGGCAACAAGATCATGCAGTGTGTGTCATGCCCCATGCCCTAGCTTTATAAAATGTTACATATGGGTAGATAATATGGTATCCCTACACTGATATTATTGGCAGTTGGCCAATTTGGGCTATTATGGCTATGGGATTAGTGTGCATTCACATCATATGACATTATACCTTATGGGTGGATCCAAATCTAGTAGCGCATATTCCTAGATAGTTGATCCTACATATCTGGTATCTCTCCTAGTAGTGCATGATTATTAGACACAACATGCTAGAGAGCTGAGAGGTAGAGGGGATGTAGGAGTGCCTATAGAGAAACCTATCATTAGGCCTTGGAAAACAAGACCATGGATGGTTAAGCACAATAGCAAGGGGAAGTGAGGCCCAAAATATAGGATGTTTTAATTTTAGATGTTGAGAGTGAGGATGTAGGTGAGGTAACTATGGATCTATGGTAGGGATGATAGCAATCATCATGAGCATATAAGAGACAAGGGTACTCTTAGAGGGAGGGGACATAGGTGATAGTAGTCACACATGGAGATCCCATGATGGATGTTGGACAAAGCTGGTCTATAGAGAGATAGCTAAAGAGAGGATTGTGAAAGGCATGGGTGGTGACTCCAAGCTTTGTACTTGCATGGAGGTAGCCTATAAAGGAGGTGCTTGGTAGTTGAGCTAATGGGGAGACCATGGTTGGTGACACTAATATGGGGAGATGGCCTACAACCACTTGTGAGAGTAGGAGAGGGAAAGACCCAAGCCTAGTAGGCATTAGCACAGGAATAAACTACCCATATGGTGACTACCATAGAGCTTGGACATGTGCAGGCTTAGGTACCCAATCTATAAGGATAGGTCGATGGCTTGAGATCTTAGATTTCCTTCTTATAGTGTACTATTTATAGGTGTCAATCATAGGTATATATGGGTATCATGGATCATTCATAAGATAGACATGATGGAGCATAGCCTTAGAGTTGTAGTTTTTATATTTTTTATTTGTATTGTATTGTATCAAACTCATGTTCTATATATTAATATGGACATTTTTTGATCTATGAGTTGTACTAATATTTATGATGGATGTATGGATGTATTTCCTTTCTAGCACATGTATTTTAATTTTGTTATACATGCTATGAGAAATATGTGATGTATGTTTTGTTTTCTAGCATTATGTGACACACAGGCATGGTTAAAAACAAAAGTAAATAATTTGGAAAAGTATATAAATAGTCATAAAAAGTAATACTAAACATATGTAAAACAAAATATTAATAAATATAATAAACCAAAATGATAAAGTAAAAGGTAAAAACTGTTTCAAAGCATGTATAAGTAAAAAATTGTTCCAAATTAAAACAAATATAGGTCATACTAAATCACATTGGGAAGTATGAAAGATTTTTAATAAAGTGTAAAACAAGTTATAACATAGGCAAGAGAACAAATGAACCATAAACTTAATCAATCATACTAAATCAAGATGGGAAGTATGAAAAGATAAACAAAATGTAAGTATAAATAAAATTAATCAAACTAGAGATGGGAAGTATGAGAAAGTGAATAAAATGGTTTTAAACATACACGCAATTAGAAAATAAGAAGATAAAAGTGAAGCATTTATGAATGAATTATAAAATGGACTAAATCAAGATGGGAAGTATGTAAATGATGTGTAAATCATAATGTAACACTAATTATCTCAAATTTTAAGCATGTAATATCATTGTGACTTGGTCATAGTATGAACTTTACTAGAATATTTTGTGAGGAATGTCTAGTCCTATCCAAGGTCTTACACTACAACTCATAAATGAAACACCAATGAGGTGGCTATAAATATTGGAAAAATTTTAAAGGAATTTAATTTGATAATTTATGACAAATGTCTAGTCCTATCTAATGTCTTACACTACAACTCACAAGGTGAACACTAATGAGGTGAATGGTAATAAGGGGAAAATAAGGAATTATTTTATGAGGAATATTTGGTCCTATGTATGGTCTTATAATGCAACTCATAAAGGTAAAATCCTATGGGTATGATCAATTAACAAAAAAATATTCATCAAGTGGAGATATTAAGATTTTTGTAATTAAATAGGGAGTGTAAAAATCATGACATAGGCATTTCTGAGAAAACCTTAGTAAACATGAGGCATACTAGGTAAGAAGGAAAGACACTAAGATTTTAGTGACCATCAAAATACAAATGATACCTTCTCACAATAAGCACAAAAATATATAGGAAAATAGGTGGAATACTAAGATAAACTCATGAATGTTATATAAACAAGGAAAGTAAAATTGACCTACATTCCCATAACATGTTCCCCATTCCTTAAGACCTCTTACAGAGTCATCAATCTACTGTGAAGATTGGGTACTTGTGTGATAAAGTAGGTAGAACTATAGATATTTGTATTATCATATCCCAATCTACTAGTCTACTACACCCCAATGGACCTCAGCTCTATCATGAGGCTAACTATGGAGTTTGAGATTTGATTAGAAATAGGAGATGTGATAAAGAATGAGAAATCATATCTTTTGGTTTGATTAGACTCTTGAATTTTATGTTGCCTTGTGAATCATTTCCTTTTGTTTAAATGATTTATCTTTTAATATTTTTTTATTAGATTTTATAATTCCTTCTCCATATGGACTTGGAATAACCAATATGAGTGATTAAAGTGTTACACATAGATAATCTTTAGGCTTTTGGTTCTATAACTAGATATATGACTAACTAAACAACTTAGGCTTACCTATGAACCAGTATGCAATCTCAAGTTTCAACCGTATGTATGCTTAGTATGTGAAAGGGAAATATGAGAAAGAGGGAGATTAAATAGATTAGTGTATAGAAGTAGTACAATAAGAAGCCATGTTTTCTAAATAATCATATGGTGAAGATAAAAGACTAAGGGAATAAGGGTTGTATAACCAAGTCACAATAATAGTTATCTTTATTTGAATTTGAAAGATAGCAAACAATCATCAATAAGAAAAATTCATATGAAAGAATTGAAACCATAAGAATAAGTTTGAATTCATTAAAATAATGAGAATCATTCATAAGATAATAAAACCATGTAAAAAAAATAAAGCATAATATGATGGTTCATATAAAATAAAAAAATGAAATCATGTTTGACAAATAGAAAAAAAATTAAGATATATAAATGAATCACCAATCCAATCCAAATCATGTAATATAATGATAAATAATGTGAGATAACACCATTTTGTGTTCATAAATATTGATAGATATTACCATAAATGTTATCCATAACATCTAACACATCCTTATGCAACAAAATTATAACGTTCTTCAAAGTCTCATAATGGCCGGCATCTATAAAGGAAGTAAAATGGAAGGATCATGATATCTAGAAAAATGGTAAGGTCTTATCATGGTATTATCCATGATCACACTTCTGAGAGGCTTTATTGTGATTGGAGGCATAATGTGTGATTATTCCATCTCTAACCTATGAATAGTGGTACAAAAATTAATATTATGTACTATAAGAGAAACAATGATAGAAGAAGATCTAAAAGACTAAAATAAAGAAGAACGATATCAAATAACCTTGGTTTTTTAGTATGGACAAGTTCAACTAAAAATGGGTCATCTAAATAATAATCATCATCATAATCAATTGTATATAATTTGATATTTCATGTGCAAACTATTTTGTCAGTCGATTAAGCATGATAAATGGAATGTTTAGTTTTGGTTAAAGTAACTAGTATTTTGTCAAAAGGTTGTTTACAAGATTGAGGTTGAAGACGAGGAATTTGAGCGATGATTTGAGGGGAGAGATTGTAAGTTTTTATCTCTAATTTTATCTCATCTAGTTTATCATCATCATAATCTAAGAGGTTAGGTGGAATATTTCCAATTAATTTTGGATGACCATAATAACCTCTAGTGGAGTTAACATGATAGTTAAAGTGTTGGGATTCACAAAATGAAACACTAGGTAAGGGGTCAAGGGTGGGTTTTTTAAAGACACCTCATTCTTGTAATTGTTTCAAATACCAAGGATTCATATCCCCTTGAATCTTGTATATAACACCATTGTAATGGAATTTGACACATTGGCATGCATATGAAGCAATTGATTTCATACGATGAGTCTAAGGTTAACCAGGATATTATAAGAAAGTTAAAAGTTAAATATCATGAATTTCACATAGATAGTAATGAGAGGAATGGTAATGAGAAGCCAAACACAACCTAGAGGAGGCATTTGTCTTTTATCATAGCCTTGGCATGTAATGTGCATGGATTTAAGGCTACATTCAGAGTATCTAGATGTTTTAATAAGGTCAAAGAAGGAAACACAAGTGCTTGAGCCTTCATCAATTAAAGCATGCTTAACTTGGATATCACCTATTTTAATGCTAATGAATAAATTAGGATCAAGCACATGAAGCAATATCTCATTGAGAATCATAGAAGAGATAGGAAACTTAAGTGATAGAGAAGTGTCCTCTATTTCATAAACATGGATGGACATCTCTTCACATTGTTGAAGTATGTTATCTTCATATCTAGATAAGGTAGCTTCTTTCCATAAAGGATTAGAATGAAGTATTTTCATTTTGAATAATAGTTGCATTAAATAATTATGATGTCAAGGGGAAGTTCACATAAGCTTTAAGAAGGGAATTCGAGATGGGAGATGTGAAATTTCCATGATAGGATTCCATTCATCATAACCTATGAGAGGATTGTTAGATAGAGATGCATAATTTTGTAATATATCATTTTAAGGGGGGTTGGATGTGTAATGAAACTTATGTTGATAAGGGATGCTTGGTTTAGGTTGATTTCAAGTAGGTTGATTGACTTTAGGTGATATGGTTATTTGTTGAGGTATTTCTTGTGGTTGGGTAGAATAAATATTGTTTGAAGTTAGAGGGATGTTTTCTTGATAGATGGGAGTTGTGGAAAGAGTAGAATTTATATCAATGGTATGAGAGGTATGATCAAGTTGTGTTGTTTTGGGTGGTGATTGTATGTGTGTTGGTTCCCCATGCCCCAATTCTATGAGATGGGATGGACAAGTGTCTTGAATAATGTGAAATTTTGAAGAGGTATGATGGTTAGATGTGGGGTTTGATTTAATATAAGTGACTACTCTTCTCCTATTAGTCATATTAACCACATTTTCATTGTCATTGTTAAGGTCTATAAGACTTTCAGTTTTATTACTAGAAGGGGTAGGTTGTTCAATGTTGTCTTGGTGATTAGGAAGGGGGTCCTTGTAAATAGTTGAATGACCATTAGTTTGGTTTAAATCTTAATTTTTAGTTTGATTCTCATGAGATTTAAGTGCAATGTCATAATATTGTTGATGTTTGCATATAAGGGATTCGTGGTCAAAGTTGGGACCAAGGAAAAAATACATAGAAAGATTTCCTAATTGTCTACAAGTCTCATTGGAATAGCCCTAACTTGCATGAAACAAACAAAATTTATTTGGATCATACCATGATTTCATAGGATGAGTGTGGTCAAGATCTCATGGTAGAGGTCTTGGAAGATGTTTTTGAATTTTTACTAATGACAACAGTTTATGCACATTAGTATGATTATTTTGAGAAAATGTGGGATTATGTTGAGAATTATTGTTATGAGGGGTCGCATGCTCCATGGTATTGTTTGGAGCAATATATTGGATGGTGTGTATGGTTTCATAAGTCTCAGTAATACCATCATTGGTTGTATGATGGTTTTTATTTTTGATAAGCATGTGAGTTCCTATTGTAGGTTAAGTAGGTTAAAATTGATGCATGAAGAAATCTTGGCATTTGGCTTGGTCAATAGCCTCTTCTAAAGTTTTTGGAGAAAAGGTCCTAATGCAATATTTTAATTTAGGGTGGAGATAATTAGTAAATAGGTGGAAGAGGTTGTCATCTACCATATTATGCACAAATTTGTTGGATATATTTTTCCATCATTTGATGAAAACTTGTCTCATTTCAATTTCTAGTTGTTTTCAATTGATGAAATGAGCTAAGATATTTTTAGTAAGATCGCTAGTTGTCTAGAATCGATCGAGTCTTCTAAGCTAGTAATGGAGTGGGTTTTCAATTAATTATACCAATCTAGAGCATCTATAAAAAGCATTTTATCTAATATTTTAGTAGAAGTGAAAGTCATAATCTTGACCCGATATTTTTAAAGGTTTCCAAATGTTTTTAAATCCAAGATAAGATCCATACATCCATTATAATTGATGGTGTGAGTGTACCTATTAGAGATATAAACCACAGAGGTGGAGGGTGAATAAGTGGTGGAAAACAATCCAATTCAATTTCCAAATTATTCAAACACTTAAGCATTCAATACAACCATTCATGAAGCATTAAATATGATTATTGCAATAAACAATAGATAATGCAAGATCATACACAAAATACAAGATCTATGTGGGAAACCTTCTTTGGGAATAAAATCCACTCTTAAGCTTATAAACACATGGACTACTTATCTTATAATATGATCACAAAGAAGAGACCGGTCAAGTCCTTCTAACTAGAATTTAGTGAAACACCTATTTCACAAAGATCACTTACCCCTAAGATGATCAAGTATTTCCAACCACCTGATGGTCAAGTCCTTCTGACTGACTTTAGTGAAACACTTGTTTCATAAGGATCACCTACCCCTAAGATGATCAAGTCCTTCTAACCACCTTTTGGTCAAGTCCTTATGACCTAGATGTTGAGCACCCTCCTAAAACCTATGAAATGAACATCTCTTGATCATTGATTTCCTACTAATATGATATAGATACAATGTATATCAGATCTCTTCAACTTTGCACACTAAAAAGTCTTCACTCTAATCTGCCTCTCAAATAAACCTTTAAACATGAAAGAACACTATCCTTGACATCAAAAATATGACCTAAAGGTCATACACATAGTCATAAACATGATATACTCTAAAACCCATCCACTAAGCACACACCCTTTCCTTTGCTCCATAACCCTCACACACACCTCTTCACACATGTCTCACACATCTATTCCACATGCCTTGAAATCACCACATTTAATTTCACCTTTTATAGATCCTTCATGATTATTAACTTATTGGTAAACCATTATGCATGCCTTAACCCTTAAGTATTTTATCACATTAATGCATAGCTCAATACCATCCATGGGTGACCCTTAAATAACTACACCTTTCAATTAGGCCTTAGTAGCCCTTATAGTCTTATGGAGACCTATTCACCCATTTATCACTCCATTGAGAAAATTAGAAACATAGGATCACTTAAAAATCCAAGGTCCACTCCACATGACCCCTTTGACATCCTAAAATGATCATATTCATCACAACACTCCTCTATTAAATCCAAATAGATCAATCTCTGACCTTATACCTAGAACACTAGGAATGAACAAATAGTTAGATTCTAAGAATTTCTTCATATAAAATATGGATTGGTAAAACCTAAAAAATCCATACATATCATCCTTAAGGAGTCTAAAACACTTTAAAATATCTAAATCCCCTTGAAATATCCAAATACCATCAAAACAAACTCAATTATCCTTTTCGGGTCACTTACAGACCATGGTCAAACACATAGTCAACTTTGGATCTCAATATATAAAATTTTAAAAATATTCAAACCTTATGAAAAAAAATTTATGGATTCACCTTGGATTCATCTATAACTTTTATTTTTACATTGTTTTCAAATTTTATATAGATCAAAAGTTATGGCTCAGAAACCATAAACTAGTGTTCCCTCACAAATTCAAATATTTGAACTCCAACGGTCACTAAGCAACTGTTAAACTTCAAACACTATGTCAAAATCTCATGTACTTGAATATTAGATCAAATACACACCTTTTATCTCTTTTTATCTTTAACTATGTTAAACATCTATCAGTTTGACCTCATCTCGTGCTCCCTGGTAATTTTGACTAAAAATGCACGATTGATCTCCACGGATTAGTCTGATCTTTACCTTTGCTCACTGTTAAACATCGAGCACCTGTCATCATCTCACTACTTCATAAAAATTTTGAATAAATATTCTCCATGTATATCTTTCAGATTATCTTGGACTTTAACCTATTTAAATGTCAGACACTTTGACCTCTTTGACTCAATACACATTATTGATCTACATTTGTATGAACACATGCTCACCTTTAGATCCTTATCTGGTCCTGATCTTTAACATTATGAAAATTTGGCTAAGTATGAGAACCACTAAATCCTTCATATAAGTATAACTTTTAACCTTAATAAATTTCACTTCACTTAATTGCATGTCCTAGAATTTGAACCATGTGATCTCCTCACATAGGGGAATCCATCCATATATTGAGCTACTCTTAGAACCTTCATGCGTGTGAAATATAACACCATAAAACTAATTAATTATCTCTTATTTAAATTATACATTAATCTTAGATTAATTTCACATTTTCAATCTATTATGTGATTAAATGTGCATCATTATATCTCCCTTGCAAATTTGGCTAAGTATGGGAAAACATTGTAAACTGCCTAGGAAGCCAACTTTGCACAGTTATATCTTTTACTCCGCTCACCTGCATGACCTAAAAATTAAAAAATATCAACTTGGTAATAATTTTATCACACCCATATGACCGATTCCCCATAACTTATCCATACATGGCAATGGTGATGTCAACAAACTACCTACTCTAATTGTTTTGTCATAGAACCAATTATGCCAAGATGAACATAATGAAGAACCATATGATTATCATGTACTTTCATAATACCTCAAATCATCCTTGACCTCTAATATAACCCCTCACACATTATAAATACTTCATAACCATCCCTAATCATGCCAAAACTAAAGATCAACCAATCCTACTTCAAGCATACTAGGACAAATACACTACACACTTTGTCATTGACACTTAGACTATCAAGACACTTCACCTACTCACCTAGACACATCAATGACATCATTGAAAACTCTCCAACAATACCCCCTATGTTAATATTGTTAATTTGAGGTATTATAGGTTTATTTTGTAAATGTTTAATAGTTTTGTTGATAAGTGGGGGTTGTGGTATGTGGTTACCATGTGAATCCCTAATGAGGTGGGGGGCATTAGGATTTTACACTCTCCATTGAGAATGGTAAGGTTGGTTTTGGATATTTATTAAGTGATTTTAGATTGGAATCATTTGATTTTCATTATTATTTTTAAATTTATGCATTTGGTTAAGTATTTGTAATAAATTTCATTAGTTTGAGCAACATTTTGGCTAGTAGATGCAGCATTTGATGCATTAGTGTTATGTGAGGTATTAAGAGGTTGAGATTCACTATGAGTGTGGGATGAGGTAGTGGCATGTGCCACACTAGAGGTATGAGAATAATTAGTATCATGATATGCACTAGTATAATAGGAATCATTAGTAATGAAATAAGCATTGGTAGCAAAAGAAGCATTAGTAGCATGGGTGTGGGTGTGGGTATTTTGAAGATCACCACTAGAGGTTAAACCTGACATATTTTTAGAAATACTTGGGATGGAGGTAGAATAATACATAAATAATGAATTCATATCATGGGAATGAGACATGATATAGGTAAAATTTTGGGAAGAAAAGAAAGGGCTTATCCCAAATCCTTGGGAAAAGCTAGGGGAAGGTGAATGGGGTTCTCCTATATGAGGTCCCATCATGAAGTTGTAGATGGTTGTAGTATATTTTCCTCTATGTTGAGGATTTTTATTTATGAAAAATATAATTTCAATTTTGTACTTAATATCACACTCATCTTCTAATGAAAATAAGTGATTAAGTGTCATGGAAGGATAAGGAGTCCCATAGTTGGTAGTGCAGGTGGCAACTTGGACATTGCTTTGATTCAAAGTAGGTGCCACCAAGTGTGTCTTAGGAAACATATTGGGATTAGTAAAATTCATCATGTTTTTTTCATTTAATTCTATATTATCATCAAACAATAAATTCAAGATGATGGTCAGTAGCTAAAAAAACTTTTTAGAAATGAGGATCAAATAGTAGGATACTAGGTTGAACCAATCGACATTGTCTTGTAAGGTAGTAGGCAGCACAAGCTATAGGATACATAGTCAAATAGGTTAGACATGTATTGTAGGTATTTTTATTGAGGATGTGTAAAATACACACAATCAAATAGGTCAATTATGTGTTGAAGGTAAACAAAATAGGTAGTCTACAATAAACCGGGTCAAATAGAATGACTATGTTCTGTGGGAAAAAGGGGAAATTTTAGGGGACATAATTGAGTAGTTTGACTATGTTATGAGGGTAAAGACAAGTTTTGACAATTATGACTCTAGATTATCTAGTGTTGTTTTGTATAAAAATGAAATAAGCACAAGAAAATAGGTCAAATTAGTAGATCTAGTTGTAGCACACAACACAAACCTTGTATAAACATTGGTTAATACAAGTTTTGTAATATAACATACAATTATCAAAGAGAAAGAAGCAAAAATAGAAATGCTAAGCTATGCGGTCATTCTTGAATTTTTTAAATTATAATTTTAGAAATAAATATGATAGGGTTTTGGCTTTATAAAGGAACTAGAAAGGCAATCTAAGGATGGTTTCAAGTTGTTAATGATGAAAGGGATATGTATTAGTGATGGTATTGGTTTGGTATTGGGACCTACCCCCTCACTTCACAATCCCACAACAATAAGGGTGTCAAGTGCTTTAAAAATATATACCATCAACCACATATTTATACTCGACTAAAAAACCAAGTTGGACTCCCCCTTGGTGATCAAATCTAAGTAGGTAGAGCTTGGTTAGAATTTTTTTAATGTTTTTTTATATTATGTGGTTTGTAAGTGTGTGAATAAAATAAAAATTAGTGTGACTAAATTGATAATTTGAACTTCTTGTTTAGTCTATGTGTGCTACTTTAAGTAAGAAAGCAACAAAATGAAAGATTATTTAATTACTATAAATATGAGTTAGTTCCTTTTCTTGAAGAGTGTAGGGTCAGTTCAGTTGACCAGGTATGCAAGTAGTATAAAACATTGACTTGGTTGATTTGGTCTATTGAAGCAAGGGCCATAGAAACATAGTCAAATGAGTCAATTCAATCACCTAGGTAAGAAGAAACTATAGAACTAAGTTGCTCTAGTCGACTAAGTTTACTATAGGGTTACATTTTTATAGGCTAAAAATGGTGAAGAATAGGACTAAAACAAAGGAAAATAAATGATTGCGCTAGTGAGAATTAACCTAATGATTTTAAATGATGTTAAATTTGTCATTTTTATAATGTGTTGTCTAGATGAATATTTTTAACCTACTAACAGATTCGACTAGGTCCAATAATTCTAAAAACCTATATGTAAAGAAGTGAACTAAGTCAAGTGAATCGATCCAATTTTCTATGGTTGAAGATTCCCTATAAAAAGTAAAACAGAGTCAATCAAATTGACTATGTTAAACTTTCTCACATAGTGTTAGACTAAGTTGATAGATTCGATCCAATGATGTAAAAAATAAAATAAATAATAAATGAATGTGTGAAAGAAAACCTACAAGGATTAGTTCATATTGGGTTCACTAGAATGTATACAAGGGAAAGTAAATCTGATCTAAAAATCAATCCTAGCTTAGAGAAGATAAATCACACTAGCCCTTATGTTTATTGGTATATTTAGAGAATCAATTTCATGACCAATATTGATCTGATAGACTTAAATAAGGGGCCTCTTACCATAAAATATTACTAGAGAGGGTTTTAAAGCCTCTAGTCAATAAATACCACAAAATAATCCTATCTAGGTCCTATGTTTTCTAATAAATTAAATGACAAAGTAAATAAAATCTAACCTAGTTCTTACCAAAGCTTGTAGCACAAATGGGGATAATAAACACAAAACTAAACATGCAAATAAGAAATCTACTCTAGTTAGTGTAGAGGTAATCCTAATGCATGGAGAGAGAAATATATTCATAAGCTAACACATGTAAATATATCTACTAATAAAAGATGAGCAAGAGTAATGAATACTTACCTTGAAGATGAACCCAGCGAGCCTCAATCTCTCCCTTGGCCAATGGTGCTTCAAAAGAGGTTGTTGTGATTTGTAAGGATAACAAAGATATGTCACCTCTAGACTATGTGACTTCTCCTATGCATCCAAAAGACATTTCCCACAAGACAAGATTATTCTCTCCAAAGGAAGTATGAAACCCTAAGTAATAACTCCTCAAGTAGAATGGTGGATAAGCAAATGCACAAATAAATGATTATTTTTCACTCTCAAATGAAAATGATGAAAATTATGTATGTATATAGATGGATCTAACCCTAAACCCTTCAAAAATTTTAGCCAACATAATCAGCCCAATCAACCTAGTTATTTAAGAAATAAAGTATTTAGGTATCAGATTAAGATGGCTAGGTCAACTTAGTCTTGTAACATGCTCATTTCTAAGAATAGAGTTGGCCCATGAAAATGCATTTAGTAAATGATAAAAAGATATTCTGGCTTAGGTAGGGGCTGATTGAGGTAGTGAATTACTTAGAGGAGTGTGTAAGGGAGGTATCAAAGCTTAGGAAAACATATAAGAGAGGTTTGTGTTGGTTTTAAGTGGTGGTATAGGGAATAACAATCTTACAAAGAACTGAGGGTTTACTCATCCATTTTTTGATGTACTTTTTAAGGTGTACACTTAGAGATATTGATTCTTAATGGGTTCCTATAATAAATAAAGCATCAATAATTGACAAAGTTAAAAAATATTATATATACAAGTAGTTTATATCCACCAGATAGATAATATATATAGGGGTGCTTTAGTAAGGGGCAGATACACTAGCCAAATACACTACTATAACTAAACTCTATGGCATCAGATAGACAAAGTGGGATGTATAAATAAAGGAATAATCTTAGAATCTAGGAATCAAGGGATATGAATTGTGCATCTGATCAATCGAATTTAAGTTATGCCCCTCAACCTACTTATTGACCATTTTTGACCCCCAAGTCAAAAGGTCAAATCCTATTATTTGAAACTTGAAAGGTCATGTCCAAATAACCTTGTTTGTATCTATTTTTTACCTTGTGAAGTCTTGAATGGTCTTTTTAAGGTATTACTAGCATATTTTAAGGTTATTTTGACAAAAGTAAGGTAATGATTTGTCTTTATTTTATGCTAGTCTAGTCTTCATCATGTTATGAAAAGGTACATCCAAAAGGTGTCATATGTTCATAGGTTTCCCTTCAAGTCATATTCCCCATTCATCACTTTACATGAACATTTAGTACAAGTTTGAAAAGGTTAAGGTTAATTTGCAAAGTTTAAGGTAAATGAAATTGAGGAGAAAAGTGCATATAACTAACTTCAATGCATGGTAAAGCCTAAAATATATATATATATATATATATATATATATATATATATATATATATATATATATATATATATATATATATATATATGTAAATTTTCACTTTTCAAAGCTTTAAAATGATTTTTCAGCATACTAATGTTAGGGGAAAGTTGTAAAATAGTTTACATGTCAAAATAGGTCAATTTTTGCTCCAAAGAAGGTAGTTTTAAGCACTTGTACAGACCAAGAATATTCACTTTCAGGTGAAAATAGTTAAAAAGTGTCTCTTTAGCTCCACTAGGAAAAATTCACGATTATAATATAGGTGCAGGTCTATAGAATGCAAAAAATACACCCTCTCTTCTATCACTCCCTTGGCAAACTCACAAAGACAAAATTCATATGCTTGGTCAGTAAAATACAAAGAGAGTTGAGACCTAATTTTTTTTTAAAATGAGGGGGTCCTAAATACCTTCAAATTCATGTCCATATTCATTAGATTGGCAGCACGTCCTTTATGAACAATAGTTAAGACCATCAGGTGATCTTAAATGCTACATAAACTCCATAGGCTCATTTTTATCCTTGTAATGAGAATTTAAAGCATGTTGGATGCATGAGATAAATTGGAAAGGATATTCATAGGTCTAAAAAACCATCTCACACTTTCATCCACCAAGTTTGGCATGTGTGACATTGGAAATTGAGCAAGAGAGCTTCATAAGGTTAGGTTGTAGGTTTGCACTTAAGGCTTGAAGGTTTTATATAGGGTCTAATGCATCCAAATTATTTTTGAATTTGTTTACCATATTATCACTTCATTAAATGATATCTAATCATCTGATCACTCCATACTAGCCTTCCAAAAGGTCACAACATTACTCATTTCAAGGACTGTGTGTAGGTTACCTACATAACAATGGTTTGAAGAGGTCTTATCTTAAATTATCAGGGTCATATGAGGGTCATGACCTCATGAAAATTTTATTATGATATGAATAAATGTTATTAGGTTTGAAAACATCTAAACATGAATCATGAAAAGGTTTCATTGATTGAAAATGTTGACCTATAGGTCTGCATACTTATATGTTTCATTTTCATATGAGATACAATGAATTGTGCATCAGATGATGATACTCAAGGGTAAAATGAGATTGAAACCTAAAAAAACACTTAAAAATGTGTGTAGGTTAAATGGAAATTAAATATGTCATTGGAAACCTATTTTAACACCTAACCAACAAGTCCAAGTAGACTGAGAACAAGTACACCTAGGCCTATCTAGTCAAATGAGGAATGCATTGAATTGTGTACCAAAAGATGGAGTTTGAAAACCTAAATGGTGAGAGAAATGTAATATATATACCCTTAGATAATTTCAATAAAAATGGATAACATGTGGTCTCAAAACCTAATGCCTAAGGGGCTTAAATGCTAACATAGACCTGAATATGAATTCAAGAAGATTTGCAAGTTTTGAATAGAAGTGTACAGTGAAGTATTGAAAGGTTTGTACAAGTTATGGTGAGAAAAATTTAGGGTTTATGGCCTTATATAAGATCATAACTTAGTTAAGACTATATACATCCATAGAATGCTTCCTATAGGCCAACTAGAGATGCAAACTCACTTTCAAACACTGAGAGTTGAGAACAATATTGTGGAATAGAGTTTGTGTTCTAGATGGATAAATAGGATACATGAAATCCCTAAAGACTAAGAAGATATTAAAAAAATTAGAAGAGTGCTATAATGACAATGAATCTCAAGCTTATAGTTACTCAGACCATTGTTAGGAATTAGATGAATTCAAACTAGATTTAATTCACCATAAAATCTCATAACCAAATTTTAAATGTGTGAAAATCAGATTTAATTATGCACTAACATGCATCATGGAAACAATTCCTCAAATCACAGTAATAAAAAGAAACAATGGAGAGAATAAAACTAGAAATAACACATAACACAGATCTACCTTGGTTCACCCAATGTGGGCTACATCCACCAATAAATTCCTTAATAAAATATGTAACAAAACAAGATTATAAAGAACCTCTCACAGAGATAGAATATATCCTCTTGAATTCACAAATGAATTCACTAAATTACTAATCCAAATCTATCAACAATTTTTCACATATGCTATGTTGTACCTACACCTGCACAATACTTTACCATAAGCTATTATACCACACCCTACAAATAAACACATCACACTACAACTTAAAACATCTACACTTTTTCTTATTTCTTAAAATCCACACCACACTTGTGTAATATTAAAAAATGAGGAAATCCACCTAATAAGGAGAAAATTCAACATCCTTATCCAAGATAGGCTCTATCCATAAGGCAACATGCCATATTCCACCTTTAAAGCTTATCCATAAGCTCCATCAAGAAGGAACACACCAACCTTATCTTTCCTCCTTCAAAGGGCACAACTTACAATGTCATGTGATAAAAACCAATTCCTTGAAACAAGGAAGTCAATCCCACTCCCAATAAATAAAAAATCCCCCTAGAAATAAGGAAGTCAATCCCACTTCCAATAGAAATGGAAGTCACATGGAAATAAATAAAGATAACAATTAATTCCCTAAAAATAAGGAAATCAATCCCACTTCTAATAACATGGAAGTTAACATTGAAATTATTAAATAAACATTTAATAATATTCCACTCACATGTAGAGTACATGAGAAAAGAATTCCCCGCATCCTTGGATCTCTTTAATCCCCCAAAATGTACCATCACTATCATGTGATAGCCCCAAAGGGATCCACACTCAACAATCTCCCAGAGACTGTTTCTCTTGAACAGAATCTATCACTGCTCCATGACCACTAAGGCCAACCAAATCTTAATATAATCTCAATTTATCCAATGTGACCACCTTGGTAATCATATCCATAGGATTATAGATACTATAAATCTTCTATAGCTTTACCAAGTTCTCTTCCAAAGCTATCTTGATAAAGTGATAATGTAATTGAATATGTTTTGTCCTCGAGTGAAAAGTGAAGTTCTTTTCCAAATGAATAGCACTCTGACTATCACTATGTAGTCTCTCAACTTCCTACTCATGCCCTAACTCTTGAAATAACTCTTGTAAAAAATCATCTCCTTGCTAGCCTTTATGGCAGTAACATACTCTGCCTATGTGGTTGACAAAGCCATAACCTTATGTATCCTAGAAATCCAACTAATTGTTATATCTCCAACACTAAATATATAACATGCCATACTCCTCTTGATATCAATATCCCTTTCCGTAACTAAGTCCACATAACCATGCAAAGTGGTATCTAATCCACCATAACATAATGCAACATCCATGGTTCCTCTCAAATACCAAAGAATCCATTTTACTATTTGCCAATGCTCATAACCAGGATCACTCATATACCTGCACATAACTCCCACTACTTTTGCAATATCTGGCCTAGTATAAACCATGGCATACATCAAGATGCCAACTATCTATGAGAAAGGTACCTTGGACATGCTGAGCTTTTCAACTTGCATCTTGGGACACTGTTCCTTTGATAATCTAAAGTGGCCTGTCAAAATATTACCAATAGATTTAGCATCCAACATGTTAAACCTTTTCAAGACTTTCTTCACATACTCTAATTGGGATAAAATTAGCTTCCTCTCCTTCCTATCATGAGTAATCCGCATACCAAGGATTTTCTTTACTACACCCTAATCCTTCTTAAAAAATGAGTCACTAAGTTATTTGTTTAGTATATTAATATGTTGTATGTTCTTTCCTACAGCTAACATGTCATCCACATACAAGCATAATATAATAAAATAACCATCATCAAAATGTTTGATATACATGCAATGGTTAGAATTACACCTTTGATAACCTTGTTCCAACATAAAACAATCAAATTTCTTATACCATTGCCATGGAGCTTATTTCAGGCCATACAAGCTCTTCTTTAGTCTACACAAAAAATTCTCCTTCCCTTTGGCCTCATATCCATATGGTTGCTTCATATACAAATCTTCATCCAAATCACCATGAAGAAAATTAGTTTTCACATCTAACTATTCTAAGTGCAAATCCTCAACTACAACTAAACTAAGAATACTCCTAATAGAAGTCATTTCTACAATAGGATAAAAAATCTCATCAAAATCAATACCTAATTTTTGTGTAAACCGCTTGACCACCATCTTGGCCTTATACCTTTTTCTCCCTTAATATTCTTCTCTTATTCTAAAAATCCACTTGTTTGGCAATGCACTCTTTCCCTTGGGTAGCCGTACCAAATCCCACATTTGATTGTCCATGAGAGATCTATGCTCCTCATCTATGGCTTGCTCCCACTTCTTTATGGCATCTACCTGCATTGTTTCCTCATAACACTTTGATTCTCCATTGCTAGTGAATAACAAATAATTCAAAGAAGGAAAAAAATGTTCAGGTTCTCTTCTTACCCTAGAAGACCTTACCATAGGATTTTTGGGTCCTTGTGTAAAAGGTTCTTGAACTAATTCATTAGATACTTTTCCATCCATAATGTCATCCAATACTGTGTACTCTTTCTATTCATGTTCCTATTCTTGCAACTAATTCTTATACATTACTTTTTCATTAAAGATTACATCTCTAGACTAAAATATTTTCTTATCTTTAATGCTCCATAAATGTAAACCAAATTCATCCTCACCATAACCAACAAATGTGCATTTTTCTAATTTTACCTCTAACTTGGTCCTATCCTCTTCCTTAATGAGAGAAAAAGCCTCACATCCAAACCCTCTAAAAAAAGAATAATCAACATTCTTACCAGACCAAGCTTATTTAGGAATGACTCCATCCAAAGGAATAGAAGGTCCTCTATTAATCAAATAAACTAGCATGTTAATAGCTTCTACCCAAAACTATAAAGGCAACCCTGCATGTAATCTCATGTTCCTAGCACATTCTATTATTTTTATGTTCATCCTTTTAGATACCCCATTCTAATATGGAGTTCTTGTAACCATACTTTGCTTATAGATTCCATTGTTAGAAAAATAATCAAAGAAAGCATTACTAAAATACTCACCTCCAGTATTTGATCTAAGACATTTCAACTTGAGAGTTATTTCATTCTCAACCAAGTCTTTCCACTTTTTAAAAGTGTCAAATACTTTAGATTTATTTTTAATGCAATAAACCCAAACTTTCCTAGTTGCTTCATCAATAAAAGTGACATAATAATTAGAACCACCAATAGAATATACCTGAGCTGGTCCCCATACATCTGAATGTACTAACTCTAACTTGTGCTCTTTCTTTGTGGGTCCAAATTTCAAGAACTCAACCTGCTTATGTATCCTATACACACAATTCTCACATAAGTCTAAATCAATGTCTTTTAATCTAAGCAACTTGTCTTTTAAGATCCCCATGCCCTTATTGCTCATATGATCGAGCTTGTAGTGTCATATAGTTACATTTCCATTTGTAGCAACTAAATCACAAGAATCAACACTACTAGTTAAATACAAATTACCAACTTTATTACCTCTTTAAACCACAAGATCACCTTTGATAACTTTCTGATAACATATAGTAAACATTACTGAATAGCCCTCACTACCCAATTGCCCCATTAAAATTAAATTCTATCTCAACATAGCCATATGTATGACACAACCTTTCCCTATTATCTCACATGGTTCATCATCACCAAGATAAACATGTCCCAGATTCTCTTGAACATAATCAGTAAAATAATACCTATGTGGGGTGGCATGAAAAGAAACCCTTGAATCTAATACCCAAGACTCAAAAAAAATATCCATAGAAAGAATTAAGGCATCCTGACATGATTTGCCTGATGTCACATTTATCTTTTTCATTTCATCCTTATTGGCATTCTTATCCTAAAGTGACCAATAATCATTCTTTGAGTGTCCACTCTTACCATAATTCCAGCATATCATCTTGGATCTAGATCTAGATTTAGATCTACTCTTTGACTTTCCATGTTTGCCTTTGCTCTTATCCTTTTGCCTCCCTCTAGTTTCAATAGACAAAGCATTACCTAAATATGATTCACTAGTGCTCTTCCTTCACATTTCCTCACTAAGAATCACACCTATAATATCCTCAAAATTTAAGTTTCCCTTGATAAGGACTGCATTACTCACAGCCATAAGCAAGCTATCCTAACTATCAGGCAAAGAACACGAAATTAACAAAGCTCTAAATTCATCATCAAACTTAATTATAAAATAATTGAGCATACTTTCAACCATATTAAAATCATTTAAATGACTATCAATAGAACCATTCTAAGACAATTTCATATTAAATAATTTTTTTATAAGAAATTTTTTATTTGAAGCAGAGGGTTTCTCATACAACTTTCCAAATTTGTCCATGAGATCCTTTGTAGTTTTCTCATCTAAAATGTTAAATACAATAGAAGATGTAAGGCATAACCATATGGATCCCAATGCCTTCCTATCAAGCAATGACCAATCTACATCACTCATATTTATAGTTTTTCTCCTTTCCCCTTTAAGGTGATATGAAGTTTCTTTTGATACAAGTAATCTTCCATTTGCATTTTCCACAATCCAAAAATTTTGCTATCAAATTTCTCAACTCTAAATCTGATCTCTTCTCCCATATATCCCACTCAAGCTAATAACCCTTCTTATGATTTACCACTTCAGGAAAAAACACAACCAAAGATCTAATACTAGTTGTTAGGAATTTGATGAATTCAAACCAAATTTAATTCATCATAAAATCGCATAACTATATTTTAAATGTGTGAAAATTAGATTTAATTATGCACTAACATGCATCATGAAAATAATTCTTCAAATCATAGTAATATAAAGCAATAATGGAGAGAATAAAACCAGCAATAACACATAACACAAATCTATCGTGGTTCACCCAATGTGGGCTACATCCACCAAAAAAATTCTTAATAAAATTTTTAACAAAATAAGATTACAAAGAACTTCTCATAGAGATAAAATATCTCCCCCTGAATTCATAAATGAATAAATTAAATTGTTGATCTGCACATATTTTCTATTGTACTTGCACTTTCACCTACACAATACTATATCAAAAGTTGCTATACCACACCTTGTAAATAAACACATCACACTACAAATCAAAACATCTGCACTTTTTCTTATTTCTCAAAAGCCACACCACACTCTTGTAATATCAACAAAAGAGGAAATCCACATAACAAGGATAAAACTCACCATCCCTATCCAAAATAGGCTCTATCCATAAGGTAACATGTCATATTCCACCTTTCAAGCTTATCCACAAGCTCCATCAAGAAGGAACATGCCAACCTTATCTTTCCTCCTTCAAAGGGCACAACTTATAATGTCATGTGATAACAAAAAACTCCTTAAAATAAGGAAGTAAATCCTACTTCCAATAAACAAATAATCTCCCTAAAAATAAGGAATTCAATGCCACTTCCAACATAAAAGTAAGTCACTTGGAAATAAATAAAGATAGCAATTAATTCCCTAAAAATAAGGAAATCAATCCCACTTCCAATAAAATGGAAGTTAACATGGAAATTATTAAATAAACATTTAATAATATTCCACTCACATGTGGAGTACATTATAAATGCATTCCCCACATCCTTGGAGCTCTCTAATCCCCCAAAACATGCCATCATGGTCATGTGATAACCCCAAAGGGATCCACACTCAACAACCATAACCTACAGTCAAGCTTGAGTGAGAGCATTGAAAAAGAATATGCAAGATATGCATGGAGATGAGATGTGAATTGGTAGTCAGAGAGGATAAAAGAATTATGAAGATATCTTCAATAGTTTTCAAGGATCTCCAAGTTTCCAAAGCTCATGAAGTGAGGGTATACCTTCACAATGTAGTTAAGAGAGCATTAGGTCTTATGTAGACCAATAGGTTGTTTGTAATCAAGAGTTTGAAGGTTTTGGCATCTACTAAAACTATAATTAAAGGATCAGAGGGTTAAATAAAACTTAGGAATATTCCTTCATGAATATTAGAACCTTGGAATAAGTGAAAACAAACCATCTAACATAAATACCTATAGGTCAAAGAGAGATTTCCAGTCCTACTCATGAAGATTGAATGATTTGTGTATATGTTAAGCAAGTTATTAAGGGATTTTGGAGTATGAAGGTCCTATAAATTATATATAATAACTCACACAAATTTCAAATCCATAAATTAGTAAGAAATAACTTAGAAAAGGCTTCTAGGGTCAGTTTTGTAGGGTTGATCACAAACCCTCGTGAGAGGACTATGTATGTTCTAGGCCATATGAATGGGGTCAAGATGTTGAAAAGTATTTAAGAACATAAAATGAGTTGTTAAAAACCTAAATATAACATTTTTAGCTTGAATAAAACTTCAAGACATCACCTTTAGGCCTGAAACTCATTCTAAACCTCACAGTTGTAGTTTGTTAGCTTGAGAGACTCATAAACTTTGCTCATATATTGCATGAATAAGTGCATGGTGGATCAATATATTATGCATAAAATATCAAACATATTCACTAATGATTCATTGCATTTGGATGTTCATCTAGGGCCTAAGCTCTATGAATGATCCTTAAGAGTGCAAGGCATTCATAAGCTATCAAGAAACCTTCAAATGACCCGATTGAGGAGATTGTCCTTATAAGTCCCTATGGTGGATTGAAATGACCTCTAAATGACTTTATTTATCTTCCTAACTCTCTTGATCACCCTTTCATAACCTTGGTTGGCATGTAAAAGGTACACACTATATAGAATTGTCTTAAAAGCATGGTTGTAGGCTCATTTAGGAAGATGCAGCATAAAGAATGGTTTCTAAACCAAGTACAAAGGTCTAGTAAGACTAGATAAAGGTTCCATGATCATATAAACAACTTTTTAGGTCTCACATAGTGGTATATGAACCATTCAATTCACTAAGTGGGTCAAAAGGGGAGGGATTCACTATTTTATTAGTTAAGAATCCTATCTACAAGCCTATGAAGTATAAGAAGAGAGATATATTCCAATATATTGAGTTTTCCCATGATGGTAAATGCCTCAAAAAATCATTACCAATCTTCATAACTTGAAAATTTCTTGAAAAACTATTCCAACTACCTCTCATTCATGAATAAGCACATGTGCTAGGGTTTTGACCATTTCATGCTTCACACATCCATACGAGGTCTTAGAGATCCAAATTTGGCATGGAGAGTCATAATTAGGTATGAAAATTGAATTAAACACTTATTTAGAGTTTCACATGTGTGGGCATGGATTAGAGCCAAAACTCATTTTCTAAGCCTAGAGGCCTAATTAGAAAGAGAAAATAGGTGGATAAGTGTATTTTCACTTGATTTCAGGTCATAAAAATTTTCAAAAAATGTTAAGGGCACACAGGTACTCAAATCTATGCTTAGTTTTCTAATATCATCTGTATATTATCCTACATGATGAGCTTTGTGTGTTTTCAGGGCTACAAGGAATTGAAGACAAATGCAGGTTTTGGGAGCAAGATGAAGTCTTTAAGAATGTTTAATGGATACAAATGAATTATTTTAGGTATATTATGGTATAGATATACCTTTCATTAATATAGGTTTCACTCATAAATGTGGAATCAAGATTTAATGCTTATAAGCAAGGAGAGGCATAGTGGAACTAGTGGGTTTCAAGACACCTAAGGAGTTATGATCATCATTGAAATTTTAGTATAACAAGACTCCTAAACAAGTGTAAAGTGTTAAATATCAGATCAAGATGACTTTATGACTAAGGAGTGCCACTTATCACTCTCCAAGACAAGAAGATGGCAATTTGAAGAAGTAAGAAGTGTCAAACAAAGATTGAAACTCCTACACCATTTGGAAGAGGATACATCTTCAAAAAAGAAACACAAGTATTTGGAGATCTGATGAGACTATTTCATAACTCCATTCTTGATTTTAACTCTTGATAGAAACTTGTCAACCTCTCTCTTTTATGCCTCTCTCTCTCCTCTACTCTCATTCTCTATAAATCTAACCTTGATTGGCTTTGTATTCATCCTCCACCTAGGTATGGTGAAGCCTTGCCCATTTATATGCCTTTGATCAATGATAAACTATTGGTTTTACCTCTTCCTTGGACTATATATAGTGTGTACACATGATTAGTTGATCTTGTAAAGTGTTTTACTTAGTCTTCATTAGCATGTTGTCCTTTTTCTAGCACTCATGTGTAGTTTGAAAACTTTTTTACAGGTCATGTGAAGTGTCTAAGTGAATTGTGAAGGTTGATTGAGTCATATATTCATTAGTGTCATTATATGACCTATTTATTATTCTTCTTATCCCATAAATCTATCATAACCTCCATAATGAAGTGTTGATGTAGAGAGGTAGATTAGGAGTATTGTATATTTAAGTTAGTCTCATGATTAATGTGTATATGTAGCTGGTTGGTAGTGGACAAATGTTTTGGTGCATCACCTCCATTAGAGTAGGTTTATATCCCTTTTAATTTCAAGTATATAGATGAGTGAATGAGCCTAAGTGATACATCAAGGGGAGCTAGCCCTATAACCTAGAGATCCAATCCACCTATTAGGCCACCCATAACCTAGGATTGTCTCCATGTTACCCCAAATTTGGAAGGCTTGAAAAATATTCCAAGGGTGAAAATTTGGGTGATAAAAATTTAGGCATGCCTAGTGGGACAAAGTTCCAAAGTGGTTAAGGTATTTTTGGTGTTGTCCTACATATCAACCTTTAGAGGCATTCAAAAAACATCAATTGTAATTTTCAACTCAATCAGTTGGGTCTAGCATCTTAGGTACTTGTTCAAAGTAAGTTGTATCTTCAATTCATTATCTTGATGAGGTTATTATGGCTGAGTTTGAAGTAAATTTCAATTTCACTCAAATTGATGAGGCACTTCAAGCTTAAAGTAATCCCTATATCAGCCCTATAATGAGCCTTGTCAGTCTTATTATGAGCCATACTAGTAGTGTATTGATCTTTAACAACATGACCCCAACTATATGCCTCAGCAGCCTTATCAATCTTTTTACCCTCCTTACTATCAACAATGTCACTCTTATCCTCCTTATGATCCGTATCAATCATATGATCGGCCTACTCCTCCCTATCCTCCACTATCTCTTCAAGCTTATCAATATGGAATGGATGAGATGGAGAACAAGATACTAGTATGTGCAAGAAGGGTTTATTTAACTTCTCAATATGAGGAATTTATTTGGTTATTTCAAGCTACATCTATATCCTTTAGTGATTCATTAGAGAGGAATGAGTTGTGTACACTTGTATTGGAGAAGATGGACATTTAGAAGAGACAACAAAGTGAGTTGGATTATATGTTTCAAGATACCTTTTGTATTCCTTATCATCCTTATTGTGCTATTTATCCTCATAAATTCATTTACCATCCTCAATAAGAGCCATTCCAAGAGAATATAGACAAGCAAATTGAATCCTTGCAATTAAACATCATAGAGCTTGAATCAAACCTAGATTTAAAAATTGAATCCAAAGAAGACCTTGTGCCTATTCAAGCCTCATTCCCCCCCTTAAGAACCTAAATATTTTCCATATTGGAGGTCTATCCAATAATAAATCCAAAAAAAGAGGGAAATACTTGTTGAGAAGGTTGGAAATCAAGTTGTAGCTATAAATGAACCTCAAGAAGGTTATAAGAAGAATGAAGTGCTTATTGATAAGATTGAGACACTCATAGCACAACTAAATTTGCTCTCTCTTAAAGAATTCTTAGAATAATATTCCATCCCCAAGACCTCAAGTTTCAAGTAAGCTCCCTCAATTCCCAAGCCAACTCATGAGTATATCCCTTGCCCTCCCACCATTTCCCTTCTTGAGGAAGAACCTGTCCTATGGGAGGTAAATGGAGAAGATCAAGCTATAGTTATATATGAAGATAATTCAAGTAAAATTGATTAGGATATCATCATTGATACTCCATTTAGGGAATAAAAATTCAAGTTAATTTTTAGAGATGTTCTATAAGATAGCCTTGATGGCATGCTTCATGAGGGAGGTCCAATTATAAATAATCTTGTTGAGGTTACAGTTGGCCTTGATGTTGAAGGTTATTATTGGGTTATTTTAGTTAATTCCATTTCTAGAACTAAATTCTAGCCCAATGAGATAGCACACTATCCCTTTCATGTAAGATTTAGGTCTTGCACACTCACTTGAAGTGTGCAGCAAAGAACCAGTTTCAATAGGTTTTATCACACAGTTTGGATAACCTATTCATATTCTTATCTTTATATCAATTAAATTAAGATTGTATAAAATCATAAACATACTACCTTAATCCTATGAGTTCTAGATTTAATTAATATCATCACTCAGATTATAGTTATCTTATATTAGTATTAAGTGCCTAGAAAAGAAAAGAAGATAAGGTATCTCTCACATAAAAGTCAACACTTAGTTTGTAACATCACTTATAGTAACATAAATTGATACAACCTATTATGTCATATATTAAGATTAAATATCCATCACAATATCATTCCATAATTCATCTATTCATCCTTGTAATGATTTATAATAGGGGTATTTATACTTTTTTTGCCCTAACCAAGTGTTCACAATCATTAATGGCAAGAAGAGTTGGCCAATGAACTCTCAATAGACGAAGAGTCATGGCACTTAACAATCAATTCTTCCTAAATATCTGGGCCTCTGTGCCCCCTATATTCTCACTCTATGTTATATCTCTATTTCTATGTGTTCCTCTCTTTGTAGGATGGTACTAAACATCCTATCAATAAGGTTAGAGTGACTTGTATGAACCATTCTTCCAACTACTCTTGCTTCCCATGTGCTTCCCTAGTCTTTCATTTTTATTCCAAGTCCTATGTCCTTGGTGTTAGGAACCCACAGAAGCACCATTGATTACCAAGCAACTAAACATGCGGAATTAAACCAGAATCACAAGTAACTAGAATTCAAAAATAACACAAAATATGAGAGACAATACATAATTGTATTAATACTCTTCCAGAAAAGAATTACAACAAAGAGACGCCACACTCTTCCACCTTACAGGTTTGCCACACCAAGTGTTCAGTAATTCACCTTCAAGAGTTATCTCTCTCTTACAGTCCCAACACACAACTCAAACACAGAGTTGGTGTTCACCTCCAACTAGTCCGTATCCACTACTGCTAGTACCACTAGTCAGTATCACTAATACCACTACACAAGTACTCCACATATTCCAAATCTGAGTATACATACATACTCCAAGTAGATCTCCCATGAACTTGCAACAACCTGCAACTCAAATGATCTTACTTCAGAAGGAACTACCTTGCCTTCCTCTTTGCTCTCTAACCGAGTACACACCATACTCCAAGTAGATCTCTCCTGATCTTTCTCCCTATTGTGTTGTTATCACCTTGATCCTGCTGCCACCTATAGATCAACCTGATTCTGCACACCTGTAAACCTTAGACCTCGTACACACATACACCTATAGATCAATGATCTTACTTACCATGTAGATCTCCAAACGTGGCCTTGCACACCTACTAACCAAGATCCTACATACATGAAGAATCCTTCTGATTCTCCAAACTAGCACCCAGACTTAGCACTATTATGGAACTAAGAGGGCTACCCTTGCTCTCTTCACACACAGAAGGAACTGGCCTGCTCAACTCTACTAGCACAAATTACAATATAGCCCATGAGTCTATTATATAGATCTCATGTAAATAATAATTAGACATCTAATTACAATAATTAGATCCACAGATTCAAGTCTATAATTGGCTCTTAACATGCAAACACTTAGTTTGTTAACAAACTATTCGTGCAATTGACAGTTCTGGAACCGCATAGGCGACCGACATCGATCCCTATCTGCCTGGAGGTGACCAATGTCGGCTGACTCCTAACTGATGTCAGTTGTTCTAACACTATAAATGACTGATGCCGATTGATTAGACTGATGTCAGTTACTCTGCCACTCAACAACCTCCTTCCCTATTTGCAACAGTGAAGCTTTTAGCTCCACAACCTAACAATCTCTCACTTGGAGATAAATAGCTACACTTGTACCTGTACCTATACTCCATCTAATCTATTTCTTGGCTTGTATTCCTCTTCAAGCTCCATCTTGAATACCACCCAACACAAAACCTATGGTACACCTCCTGTCATCCAAGTAACCTGTTGCATCTGCATCTATAAACACATGTAGAAAAGAACTTGACCCTGCATAGCATGTGCACCTACTACTAGTCCCTCTCAAATACTTGAGAATCCACTGAACTGCCCTCCAGTGCTTCTTTCCCAGATTGGCTCCAAACTTTTTGATAGCTCCCATTACATGGGCAACCCAGGTCCAGTACGCATGTACTTAACCTCATCATGTGAATCAGGACATTGTTCATAGAATTGTCCAACCATTGGCGTGTTAACTGGTATCACACAATCATTCAAAGACAAAATCAACCTGTGATCTTCCATGTCTCAAGAACACACTTATGCCAAAGAATTTTGCTCCTCCAAATTCTTCATGACATACCACTGAACTAAATTTACCTTTAGTTCAGCAAAACCCTGCATCAAGCAAACACACAACATACAGTAATAAGATGATGTCACGACTCATCATCCACCTAGTAAAGAAACCACAGTAGTTACAATGACATTGACTAAAGCCATGCTTTGTCATCCACCTGTCAAACTTGTACCACTATCCTAGAGCTTCCACAAGACCATATGACCTGGCCTTCCATCTCATGTGTCCATTCTCTCTATTCTTTAACCAAAGAATCCATTCATCTTTTAGTGCTTTATTCTGGCTGGCAACTCTACCAAATCTCTCGTTTGGTTCTGCATCCTAATCATGCCATGCTCCCACCTTTTCCTGGATCCTTCCTACTCTGCAATGAGCAATGAGTATAAAGAAGAGGAACAATGAATTTGAGGCTTACTTACACTTTCAGTCCTCCATATGGGCATTTGAGACTCTTTGACAGCTTGTTGTCTGCCCAAAATCTGTTATAGTGACCGACCTCGATCACCACACAATCTGCATCTGACTGATGTCGGTTCCCATGCGACTGTCCTTTCTACCAATGCCAATTTTCTGATCGATGTCAATCTTACCTTGTCACCGATGTCGGTTCCTTGACTGATGCTGACAGCCACCCTACCTGACACCACCAACTCTGGTCTACACATGACCGACATCGGCACCTATCTATTTGATGCTAGTTCCCCTTGACCGATGCTAGTAACTGTGTTCACTTGTGAGTGATGACTTTTTACTCGTGAGCTCTCCATGGATCAAAACTCTGTCCAAACTGCCCTGCTTAGAGATGTCCAGCCTTCTCCACTGATCTCTGTCCGTCATCTCCTCCAGAAACACCAAGGCTTTCCAATTCTTAAGTCTGTCAAACACATTTGACTTCCTCTTAAGAACATGCATCTCCTTCTTGCTCATGTGACCAATCCTAAAAAGCCACGTCCTTGCCATAAAAGAAGAATCAGTAATACAAGCAAGTAAATAAAGAGTACCTACTTTCTTACCACATGCTAATTCAAGTGCATCCTTGGTAACATTCCAAGAATCCACTATGAGAGTTACTGTGGATCTCTCATCACCCAACTTTCTTGAAGAAATTAGACTCATCTCTAAGACTGGTACCTGCATGACCTTCTTCAACACCCATGTGTTGGCCGGCTGCAATTTCAGCCACACTTCCCCTTTGCCAATACTTTGACAAGGCTCACCAACCCCTCTAATTGGGGCTACATGGAAAGAGGCAACAGAATCTATAAACCAAGATTCTACTTTATCCAAGGAACATCCCAGAGCATCCTGTGCAACAACACCTGCAACATCTACTTCTTCAGTTCCTTCATGTTGATCTGTTACCAACCAATAATCTTTCTTTACCTGCTCTTTCTTTCTATAACACCGTAATTGACCATTTGTGCTTTTCAATTCCTCCATTCTTAGCTTACTTTATTCTACCATTGCTCTACTCCCACTCAATCAGAAACCCCTAAGAGTGACCTGTAATCAAACACAAACTTGCTCCCTACAACCTTAGCTCTGATACCAACTGTTAGGAACCCACGGAAGCACCATTGATTACCAAGCAACTAAACATGCAGAATTAAACCAGAATCACAAGTAACTAGAATTTAGAAATAACACAGAATATGATACACAATACACAATTGTATTAATACTCTTCTAGAAAAGAATTACAACAAAGAGACACCACACTCTTCCACCTTATAGGTTTGCCACACCAAGTGTTCAATAATTCACCTTCAAGAGTTATCTCTCTCTTACGGTCCCAACACACAACTCAAACATAGAGTCGGTGTTCACCTCCAACCAGTCAGTATCCACTACTGCCAATACCACTAGTCAGTATCACTACTGCCAGTACACAATTACTCCACATACTCCAAATTTGAGTATACATACATACTCCAAGTACATCTCCCATGAACTTGCAACAACCTACAACTCAAATGATCTTCCTTCAGAAGGAACTACCTTGCCTTCCTCTTTGCTCTCCAACTGAGTACTCACCATACTCCAAGTAGATCTCTCCTGATCTTGCTCTCTGTTGTGTTGTTGTCACCTTGATCCTGCTGCCACCTGCAGATCAACCTGGTTCTGCACACCTATAAACCGTAGACCTCGCACACACATACACCTTCAGATCAATGATCTTCCTTACCATGTAGATCTCCAAATGTGGCCTTACACACCTACTGACCAAGATCCTACATACATGAATAATCCTTTTAATTCTCCAAACCGGCACCCACACTTGGCACTATTGTGGAACTAGGAGGGTTACCCTTGCTCTCTTCACACATAGAAGGAACTGGCCTGCTCAACTCTACTAGCACAAATTACAATACAGCCCATGAGTCTATTATATAGATCTCATGCAAACAATAATTAGACATCTAATTACAATAATTAGATCCACAGCTTCAAGTCTATAATTGGCTCTTAACATGTAAACACTCAGTTCGTTAACAAACTGTTCATGCAACCGACAGTTTCGAAACCACATAGGCAACCAACGTCAGTGCCTATCTACCTGGAAGTGATTAACGTCAGTCGAATCCTGACTAATGTTGGTTGCTATGACACTGTAAATGATTGACATCAATTGATAAGACCGACGTCGATTGCTCTGCCACTCAGCAACCTCCTTCCCTAATTACAATAGTGAAGCTTTTAGCTCCACAACCTAACACTTGGGCTCCTCATGACTCATTCTCTTATGACTAGGTCATCTCATGTTAGTTCCTTCACACCATTATCCTCTTGTACCCCATAGGTTATATGCCATGATACTTCTATGCCTATCAGATATGTACCATGGTACTTTCATGCCATGGTTCTCTTATACCATGGTCCTCCCACACCATGGTCCTTTCATGCCATGCTCCTTCCATGTCATGTCAATTCCATGCCAAAATGGGACAACACTTAGTCAAATTTTTGGGGCCAATATCACCTCACATTATGCTCTTAGTCCATCTTAGACTAAGTTGTGCTAGCATCATCAAAAAATTTAGGCCCAGATTGTTCAAGAGGGATAAAAAATTCATGTTCAACTATTGACTATGTTTATTGATAGTGTCCTCCATCATCTCTACATCCCTGAATGCTTTTGCATGTTCAACATGGTCTTTTATTAAGAGCATAGCATCATCTAATTACTACCTCTGGGCTTCTTCATCTTGGAGCTGAGCCTCCAAGAATTTATAAAGGCATGCTAGTTGTGCAAAAATGCCATCCAAAATGTGGATAACTTATCCAACTCTTTCTATAGTGCATTTGCAGACAGATGGTCATGGTGAACTATTTAACTAAATCTAATCCCTTGTCTCATGGTGCAGGTCATTCCTTGCATCCCTTGAGAAGAAGTTCCACCAAGGTCTCTAGCTTTCCTATGGCATCCCTGTCAAGGGCTACATTGTCTACTAACACTAGGTCTTCATTAAAAATTGTTTTTAAAAGGTTTAAAACCCTTACTTTTACCTTTGTGTTCTCTTGGAGTTGTTTTATTGTGTCCACTTCCTTGGTGAGTGCTTATTTCTCTGTAACTTCTTTATTGTACATGCCTATAACTCTAGCATGTTTTATTTCAGTTGTGTGTGCATTAAAATTTGACAAAATATTTTGGTACATAATTTCCATGCCTAACTTTAAAAATGCAGTGTTTGTTATAAGAGGTAAAATATTTTGTGGATCTACCCACAGTGGATTTGATAGCACTATAGCATCCAATCCTAAGGAAATGTTGTCATGTGGGAGTTTAAAATCATGATCCTCATTATACATATCAATTAGGAAGGATAAATATTTCCTTGTCTTTAGATTTTCCTCCTTGGGGATGAAGTGTAGCCAAAGATAGAGTATCTTTTCTTGAATGTCAAATCGATAATATTTATACATATTGCCCATTGCACCTTCATCATGCTCTTATGCCTCAGTTGGTCCTTTCCCCCTACTCAATTCATGTTGAAACTCAACATCCTTGTGGCCACCAATGGCCATCTGACTTTATTCACCATCCCCCTCATTATATTATGTTGTGACATCAAGCAGGGAGTCATCATAAGTAGCTTTCTCTTCCCACACTAAGGAGGGAGTTTTCTTAGAATCCAAACTTGAGCTATGGACCTGTACCTCAGGAACTTCCTATTGGGGTGCTTTCCTTGGGGGTTACTACTTGATAGCTCTTAAAATAAAAGTACCTTGGGGATATGATAGAGGTAGAGAAGGTGGGGGTGGAGAAGGTGGAGGTGGAGGTGGAGGTGGAGAAGGTGGTAGAGAAAGAGGGGGAGTAGGCTGAGGAGATGAAGGGTGGGAAAGCTAAGAGTGTAGAGGTGTAGAGCATAGAGGAGTTAGAAAAGTGTGAGGGGGAGATGGGGATGATTATGGAGATGGTAAAATGTGGGGTAGAGGTGTCATAGAGGAATGGGATGGCATGGGTCTAAAGGATTATGCTTTTGTAGTCTTTTATCATTTTTGTGGGGCATGTGCCCACTTGTGTTGGTTCCCACATCTAACTGCTTATTCTTCTTCAAAGGTGGAACTGAAAGAAGTTTCTCCTTAGGGTCTCCACCCTATGGGTTCTTTCATGGGTATAACATGTAGAACAGTTTATGAATTTACTCCCTAACTAATGTTTACTTGATTTATATGTTGATCAGGTCTATCTCCATCTTCTCCACGTAGGCCTTCTTGACTAGATAAATATATAACTTACGAAGGGTGTGAATCTTTTAGTCTTGTTGGAAATATTGTCATTGATGTCAAAGGTCTAGAATTATTGGTGATAAAGGCCCCATTGCATTTAATGATGTTTGTAATAGTTATATCTTGGCTAATGTGTGTTAATATTTATTTAATATTAATGAATATATTGTTGGTTGCATATAAGACAAAAAAAGGGCCCATGGAGAAGTCAAAGAGTCACGGGCTAAAGACAAAAGAAGAATGGAATGCATTTTCCCATGAAGAGTCATCTTGGGGAATTCTAAGAGTCACCAAGTGAAGATAAAAGAGGAAGGGCGTAATTTCTCATGAAGGGACACTTCGAAGAATATGAAAAGTCACCAAGATAAAGACAAAAGAGGAAAGGATATTTTTTCCTATGAAGGGTCACCACATGACTTTTCAAATGCAAGAATACGAAGGGTCATGCAAGTTTGGTGCCATTTTCCATGAGGATTGAAGGGTCACAAAGGGGGAAGGCCAAAGGTCATTTGGAAAGATATAAATAAAGGCTTGAGAATCCATTTGTAATGTGTGATATAGAGAATGATTTGTATTTGTTATATCTAGCTTAGAAAAGCAAAGAAGAGAGAGGAAAGAGATATTGTAATGAACTATCATTTGTTGAGATAGCAACATTGAGAGATAGTTGTGTGGTATACATAAAGGGGTTGATGCTCCTGTGGGTTGGTGCTCACAAATTATTGATGTGTTGATGCTCAACAAAGGGTTTGGTGCTCCTATGGGTTGGTGCTCATGAATTAATGCTATGTTGGTGCTCAGCAAAGGGGTTGGTTCTCTTATGGGTTGGTTCTCATGAATAGTTACTGTGTTGGTGCTCAGCAAAGGGGTTGGTGATCCTACAAGTTGGTGCTTGTGAATATTGTAGTTTGAGTTGGTGTTCATTCATATACTTGAGATTGTTCTCTGTGGTTTTTCTTGTATTGGGTTTCCACGTTAAATCTAGTCTCTCTCTCTATCTTGTGTGGTGTTTATTATTTCAATTTTATTGCATATCTTGAATGTATGTTAAAGTGGAATTTGATTAAAGAAAATTTTATTAGATTTATGATATATTGATTCACCCCCACTCTTGGTATATCCCATGCTTAACAATTGGTATTAGAGCAAGTTCCTTTTGAAAAAGTTTTACAGCTTAAAGGTAGATCAGGAAAACACAAGAAGGCCATACATGCAGATGCCTCTACAAGCAAGAGAAAAGATGATCAAGAAAAATAAGAGGATGAAGTTGAAGTGAATCTGGAAGAACTCATTTGTGCCTTAAAAAATTTAAAAGCTGTTGAAAAGAAAAATTGAAGATTGAAGCACCAGATTGATAAAAATGAAAAGGATTCAAAGGAAATAATTGAAGATATACAAGCACACTTGGAAGAAGCCAAAAATAATGTAGAATATCTAACAACATATTTGAAAATACTAAAAAAAAAAATGTGAAAGGTATGTTATTAAAATTGCTTCTTTAAAAGCAGATCTTGATAAAATAAATAAAGCAATCAATGATAGAGTAGCCAATGATTCAAAATTTGAGAATAGCACTAATATGTTGAATAAGATATTATAAATCCAAAAGATAATATCAAATAAGATAGGTATCAAATTTGAAAAGAAAAAGAGCTATGTTGAAGCTCTTCTAAAAGAAGAAACAACAAAGGAAGAAGTGAAAAATACAGAAGACATCTCAAACAAAGAAGGCTAGAGGGAACAAAGCTATAAAAGGTAATCAAGTCATAGATACACAAATAGGTCCTATTTTTATGGTTAATATTTTTATTTTAATGGATATGGTCACAATAAATTAGAATGTAGAAAAAGAGCTAACAGTCTCAAAAATAAGGAAAAGAAAATTCATGTAGAGTCAAGCAGAAGCTACAATTCTTTTTCTCCTCTATCAAGCTTTGATGAAGAGGCCATAATTTATTACAAGTGTAACAACTTCAGACACATAGCTTAGTACTATAGAAGAGTGTTTGATTTAGTCAAGAAGGACCAGAGTTTTAAGGCTCCATTCATCAAGAAGAAGGTTCAGACATGGCAAAAGAAACAACCTGAAGATTATATGTTGGTTCAGACAGCTTTGCATGTAAGAAATGAAGAAAATCCATGGTTCATTGATAGTGGATGTTTGAGGCACATGATAAGAGATAAGAGAAAGTTTATAACCTTGAAGAAAATTAATGATGGCACAGTGAGATTTAGAGACAATACTACTGCCAGAATTACTGGAAAAGGTACACTAAGTTTGGATAATGGTAGAACTAAAACTAAAAATGTTTTATATGTAGAAGGTCTTAAGCATAATATTTTGAGTGTAAGCCAAATGTGTGATCAGGGGCACACACTAAAATTTTATGTAGAAGGTTATAAAATTAGAAGAAAAGATTCAAATGTATTGGTTACAACTGCTCAAAGAACAGGCAATAACTTGTATATGCTATCAAACATCAAAGGTCAAAAATGTTGTTTGAGTTAGCTTGAATAAATTTGGCTATGGCACAAGAGAATGGGGCACATAAATTTTGACAATCTTGTCAACATCAGCAAAAATCAAGCAGTCAAAAATCTTCCAAAGATTACAAAGCCATCTGACATGCTTTGTGGACCTTGTTAGCATGGGAAGCAGGCTAGAAGGCAATTCAAAACAAAAGAGTACTCAACCACTCAGATGCTAGAGCTTGTTCACACTGACCTATGTGGACCTATGAGGACTCAAATTACTCAAGGTGATAAATATGTCATGCTGCTTATTGATGATTTTTCACGTATGACTTGGGTAATGTTTTTAAAGAAAAAATCAAAAGCTTTTAGACATTTCAAAGCATTCAAAGCATTAGTTGAGAATGAAACTAGTTTGAAGATTAAGTGTCTAAAATCAGATCAAGGAGGAGAATTCATGTTAGATCAATTTATTGAGTTTTGTGAAGATTATGGAATAAAGAGACATTATTCAGCAACTAAAACTCCACAATAAAATGGAGTAGTTGAACAAAAAAATAGAACAGTTCAGGAGATGGCAAAGATAATGCTAAATGAATCCAAGATAGCAGATAAGTATTGGAGAGAGGTGGTTGGTACAACAATGCATATTTAGAATAGAGAATTATTAAGAATCAATAGTGACAAGACTCTTTATGAGCTATGGAAAGACAAACCAGCAATAATTGATTATTTTAGAGTTTTTGATAGCAAATACTTCATAAATAAAACCAATGAAAAACTTGGTAAGTTTGAATCCAGAGTAGATGAAAGTCTATTTCTTATTATTCTTGCAAAATTAAAGCTTATAAATGTTATAACAAAAGAACCAAGAAAACTATTGAAAGTGTAAGTGTCAGGATAGAAGAAGATGGAACATAAAGAATCAATGATACAGTAGACATTCCTAAAATCATTGAAGAGGAAGGCTTTGAGGAATTAGATGAAGATGAGAAGAAGGAGAAAAAGGGCACCAAAACTCCATCCAAATATGTTCAGATAAATGATAATGAAATTAACATCATCGGGGACATAAATGAAAGAATTCACACTAGAAGAATGATGGTAAGTGAATCTGAACAAGTTAATTTATCTTTGTTATCTAAAATTCAGCCTAGAACTTTTTCAGAAGCTAGACATGATGAGCATTGGGTTAAGGCTATGGATGAAGAATTAAATCAAATAGAAAATAATGATACTTGGGAATTAGTGCCTAGACCAAAAGATCATAATGTGATAGGAACAAAATGGGTTTATAGAAATAAGTTGAATGAAAATGGAGAAGTGACTAAAAATAAAGCAAGATTAGTATGTAAAGGATATGCTCAGATTGAGAGAATAGATTTTGAAGAAACTTTTGCACCAGTGGTAAGGTTAGAGTCTATTAGAATGTTTCTTGCATATGTAGTATTTAAAATTTTCAAAGTGTTTCAGATCAATGTCAAATCTGCCTTCCTAAATGGAAATCTTGAAGAAGAGGTCTACATTGAGCAGCCTGAGGGATTTATTCTCTCAAATATTAGTAACCATGTATACAAATTGAAGAAAGCATTGTATGGATTGAAATAGGCTCCCAAAGCTTGGTATGCAAGACTTGATAAGTACCTGCAAGATCAAGGATTCAAGAGAGGATTTGTTGATAGTAATCTTTACATCAAAATAGAAGGTGAGCATCAATTGATTGTTGTGGTATATGTTGATGATATCATTTTTGGAGGAAATATTGAAAAGATGACCAAAAAAAAATTTGATAGAATGCAAAAAGAATTTGAGATGTCTATGCTTGGATAATTATCAATTTTCTTAGGATTGCAAATATTTCAATCAAATAAAGGAATTTTCATATCTCAAGGTAAATATGCCAAGGAAATGTTGAAGAAATTTGGTTTTGAGGATTGTGTACTAGTTGGCACACCTATGTATAGGAAATAAGGTGATCAAGGATGAAGAATCACCTGTTACAGATAAATCTTTGTGTAGATATATGATTAGTAGTCTTTTATATTTGATAGCATCGAGGCTAGAATCATGCATGCAGTAGGTATGGTTGCAAGATATCAGTCATCTCCAAAAAATAGCCATGTTCAGTTGGTGAAGAGAATATTTAGATATATCAAGGGGACATTGGATTATGGATTATGGTATCCCATAGGTAGAGATTTCACTTTGGTTGCTTATACAAATTTAGATTGGGTAGGGTGCTTGGATGATATAAAAAGTACAAGTGGAGGAGCTTTCTTCTTTGATGATAGCTTAGTATCATGGCTAAGCAAGAAGTAGAATTCAGTATCACTTTCTACAGTTGAAGCAGAATATATTGCAGATGAAACAAACTTTGGAAGATATCAAGGTAAAGTATGATGAACCTATTTCCATTTTTTGTGATAACACAAGTGATATAAATATTTTGAAGAATCTAGTGATGCAATCAAGAACAAAACATATTCTCATTAGATATCACTTCTTGAGAGATCAAGTTGCAGATCAATAGGTTAAGATGGAATATATCAGTAGTATAGAATAGATTGCAGACATTTTCATAAAGGCACTACCAAAAGATACATTTGAGTATCTGCAAGAGAAGTTGGGAGTAATTTATTTTACGTCCTGCCATTGAAGTTCAACATCAGTTGAGGGGTAGCTAACTGTTAGCTCCAATTAGGCCCTTTGCCATTGATGTCAAAGGGGGAGAATTATAGGTATAGGTATAGGTGTAGGTGTAGAAATAGGTACAAGTTACTACAGTAAGGGGGAGTTACTATATGTTTTTCAGATGATAGTATGTGTAGGTTTTAGGATGTGGCAGTTTCAAGATTGAGGTTGCCATCAATGACAAAGGGGGAGATTGTTGGAAATATTGTCATTGATGTCAAAGGTCTAGCATTATTGGTGATAAAGGCCCCATTGCATTTAATGATGTTTGCAATAGTTATATCTTGGATAATGTGTGTTAATATTTATTTAATATTAATGAATATATTTTTGGTTACATATAAGACAAAATAAGGGCCCATGGAGAATTCAAAGAGTCACAGGTTAAAGACAAAAGAAGAATGGGATGCATTTTCCCATGAAGAGTCATCTTGGGGAATTCTAAGAGTCACCAAGTGAAGACAAAAGAGGAAGGGCACAATTTCTCATGAAGGGACACTTTGAGGAATATGAAAAGTCACCAAGATAAAGACAAAAGGGGAAAGGACATTTTTGCTTATGAAGGGTCACCACATGACTTTTCAAATGCAAGGATACGAAGGGTCATGAAATTTTGGCACCATTTTCCATGAGGATTGAAGGGTCACAAAGGGGGAAGGCCAAAGGTCATTTGGAAAGCTATAAATAAAGGCTTGAGAAGCCATTTGTAATGTGTGATATAGAGAATGATTTGTATTTTTTATATATAGCTTAGAAGAGCAAAGGAGAGAGAGGAAAGAGATATTGTAATGAACTATCATTTGTTGAGATAGCAACATTGAGAGATAGTTGTGTGGTATACACAAAGGGGTTGGTACTCTTATGGGTTGGTGCTCGTGAATTGTTGTTGTGTTGGTGCTCAGCAAAGGGGTTGGTGCTCTTATGGGTTGGTGCTCATGAATTATTGTTATGTTGGTGCTCAGCAAAGGGATTGGTGCTCCTATGGGTTGGTGCTCATAAATAGTTGTTGTGTTGGTGCTCAGCAAAGGGGTTGGTGCTCCTACATGTTGGTGCTTGTGAATATTATAGTTTGAGTTGGTGATCATTCATATACTTGAGATTGTTCTTCATGGTTTTTCCTACATTAGGTTTTCACGTTAAATTTGGTGTGTCTCTCTATCTTGTGTGGTGTTTATTATTTGAATTTTATTGCATATCTTGAATGTATGTTAAAGTGGAATTTGATTAAGGGAAAGTTTATAAGATTTATGATATATTGATTCACCCCCCCTCTCAGTATATCTTGTGCTTAACAAGTCTATCCTTTTATCCTGCAAGATGATAGGATGCACATTGTATATCTGATTAATGGATTCTATGAAGTACCACATCAAAAAGGTGTATGATAACTTAAGCCATGGTGAGAGCTCTTCAAATGGGTTCATTCAGATATGCATAAGGGAGAAATTTTATTTTATTGGAAACCATTCATATTCTACAACCAAAGGGGGAAGTTTTTTGGAATGCACCATTCATCCCTGAGCATCACCTTCATCCCATCAAACTAGTACCTCATCTTGATCTTGTATGATGGGGTGATGTGACCAAGGCATGTGAATGCCTTATATCATTCAGTGGGGGACTTGTGTGTGGGAGGGTACACCCACTTTAGTGCTTTAGAGCAATATTCAAGCACACCAATTTCATATAAAACCATTAAGAGGAAAACCCCCATGGAAATATATACTTTGGCTCCTAATGCGCGCCCTTTTCGCATCTTCAATAATAATCTAAGTGAAGTACATAGCCTAGTTTTACTTCATCCCTTATGAGACCTGATGAGCAATTTAGAGGTGCACCATGTCAACCTATTTCCAACTATTGGTCCCTCTAACCTTGGTCATGATGATCTACATCACAACCTAGAGTACAAGATCTTGCAGGTTCTTGATGTGCATGGCATGGCCCTGGTTTTGATGTTGAGTGTGGAGCCCTTTGGGTCTATCACATGAACTTAGGGGAATAATTTAGGGGCCTAGAGATCTCCACAAATGTGGAGAGTGAATTTTCCCCTCTCAACCTTTTGTGTAACCTTTCCCCACATGTGAGTCGAATATTCCTTATATTTTCTAATTTCTATGTTTCCATATTTTGTGGAGTTAGTTGTTAGATGTCTTTTCTCATGTTGACTTCCTTGATCTTAGTGATCTAGTTATTTTGTGGAAAAGTGGGTGCCTTCCTTGTTGCAAAGAGTTTTTTGTGATCACATGGTGTTGGTAAATGTGCCCTTGAAAGGTGAAGACCCAATCTTGGTATGTTCCTACATGGATGAGCTTGCTTAGGTGGAGGAGGGTTATCACATATTGGATAATGCTTATCTTGTATAAGCATTGAATATTTCTCCTCCTTTATTGTATTTTCCTTCATTTACTATATATACAAGGTGTGGTGTGGCCTTTAGAGGTTGATGTTTTATTTATAAGGTGTAGATTTGAGGATTAGAGTCAAAGTGCAAGTATTTTGCAAAGTGTAGGTGTTCATTATAGGGTGTGGTTTAGAAACTTATGAGATACAACATTGTGCAGGTGCAGGTGAAAGTGTAGTATTTTCTACAAGAGATTTTTCTATCTCTATGAGAGTTCATTGTAGTCTTATGTTTTGATTACAGATTATATTAAGAATTTTCTTGGTGGATGTAGCCCACATTGTGTGAACCACATTAGATCTATGTTGTGTGATTGATTCTTATTCTCTCCATTTTAATGTTTTCATTATATATATGATTTGAGGAATATTTTTGTGATGCGTGTTATTACATAAGTTAGATCTAATTTATGGTTATATTAAATATGATTTAAAAGTTTTTTTAATTCCTAACAACTGGTATCAGAACCATTGGTTGTGTGTTCTACAAAAATGGTAAATCACAGGAAGGCTATTAGATTGAGTGGGAGCTACGGGAGAAGAGATCAGATTTAGAGTGGAGAAGTTTGATGGTAAGAATTTTGGTTTATAGAAAATGTAGATGGAAGATTACCTATATTAGAAGGAGCTACATCTCCCCTTGGAGGGGAAAGTGGAACAACTTGTAAGTATGAGTGATGCGGATTGATCATTACTTGACAGGAAGGCATTGGGATTCATTCAGTTATGTCTTACATCTGATATTGCATTTAATATTTTTGATGAGAAAACCACAAAATATCTCATGGATAAACTTGGAAAGTTATATGAGAAACCTTTTGCTTCTAATAAAAATTTTCTTATGAAAATATTGTTTAACATGAAAATGTTGTAGAATGGTTCAATATCTAATCATCTAAATGATTTTAATATGGTTGTAAGTATGCTCACTTCAGTTAGAATTAAGTTTGATGATGAAGTTAGAGCTTTGCTAATTTTATGTTATTTGTTTGATAGTTGAGATAGTTTGGTTATGGTTATGAGTAATGCATTCCTTGCTAAGTGTAGAAACCAATATTGTGTCGACCCCCCTTGGTCCCCTTCTAACCACTTACACACTTTATTAATTTAAAATAAACTACTTATTTTAAATTAATGACCTCACCTAGACACCTCACCTTGGACACCTCGCCTAGACACCTCACCTAGACACCTCGCCCTAAGACCATCTCTTACCCTATGAGTCACCCTGAGACTAGGTCATCTAAAGCATGACCTATTCTCACTCCATCCCAACCTCTTAACTAACTCTCATGCCTAATAAACCCATCTTTTGACTATTCTCTAATGACAAAATCACTTGCAGGTGGAGAAATGGGTAAAGAGCTAAAAATAGCCCTTTTACCCATTCTTTCTCCAACGACGTCAGTCAACGGTCGGCCGATGCCAGCGGGACTGCCGACGTCAGTTACATAACCCAAGCTCTAACATTGAGCTCCCCCTAACTCTTGACATATTAACGCACACACTCTGCGACCAAGCATCAAAATTTGACTAATGCTCACCTAGCTACCGAAACTCTGCACAAGTCACTCCAGACGTTAGATTGAAGACATTGTACGAGGACCTTGACATCAGCCTCAACAAGAACAAGCATTCTAACACCTCTGGTTCTTCACCAAGCAGAGCTAATTATTCTTCTATCTCATTTTAGTATTTTAGAATACATTGGTAATTAGTTTCTATTTGCTATTTTTAAGTACTGTTGAGAGACCAGACCTGACTTCTTCTGTGGAAGCGTTGAAAAGCCTTCCTCTTATTCCTACTTCCTTTACACATCAACCCTTTACCTTTACCCTTATTTAGACCCTATTCATCTTCTTGTAACCCTGCACAAACCCCCAAACTCTCAGAAACTCCTTTGTTTACCACAAAAATAACCTGAGACCCATCTAAGGCCCACTTCCCCTATCGACATCGATAATCAGACCGACGTTGACATAATTGACCAACTAACATCGGTAGGACTATCGACATCGGTGACTATGATAGACTAACTGCAGAGAATAGGTACGTGTTATCTATTTTTCTCTTTCTTAGTCTTTCATCATCTCTTTTTATATGACACTCTTTTCATCAAATAGTGGACTGTCATCCCTTACAAATCTTTACACTTCTAGGATCGAGCGCCTAGCTTGGCAGTCCACCATATCCTCCTCTAACATTTTCTATGTTTGATTCTCTTTCTTATTGTAGGTGTTTCCTCCATAGCCAAAGAGGAGTTCCCATAACGCTTGGATATGGTGTGCAACTTAATCCAGGTAACGTACAAACCCCTGACTCTTAACTTTAGTTTTTTCTTTCTTCTAAATGTAAATAGCAAAAACGTAGAGAAACATTTTGGCATGTTCGATGGGACATTAGTTATCTCATTGACCTCGGCAACATTTCATAACTGACATCGATTATTAAACCGACATCGGTCACTGTCAACAAATTTTCTTTCCAAATAGCAAGCTTAAAACCTGACTTTTTTGCTATTAAACATAAATTCTAGTTTTTTGAAACTAAAACACATAGTTTTTAGAATCTGAACCCCCTTTTCCTTGGATGGTTTTGACACACAGTGAAGTCAAATCCCTTGTTGACCATGCAAGGCAATAACCACTCCCACATTCACCTTCTATACCAAGTCATCTAATGGAGTATACTTCAGACACTAAGCATAATCCTATCCAACCTATCCCAAATCAACCTCCTATTATTCCCGCAAGGGATTAAGACTTTGAGAGATTCCTTGACCTCAACATCAAGGCTCTCCAACATTATCTCACTAGAAGCCAAACACGAGACCCTTCAGGCAATCCTATTTATGGGATGCCAACTTCCTTGGTTGAAATGGCAATAATATCAATAGCCTCCATTACCCAACCTATGGTCACTCGGGCCATTGCCTCAACCAGTAACCCAACCATGGCCAATTTTCAAGATTTGGCCTCTCCTTCTATTTCTAGACCTACCTCCATCGGGGTTTTTGTACCTCCTCAACCACAAATAATTCAACCAAGTTCGACACCTTTCCAGAACTTGACTGTCTCTATCCCAACCACTCTTGCACCCATAAATAAAAGAGTGACTACCTGTCCTTTAACTAGTGTCGCCACCACTCAACCACCCTTGGCAGCATCTAGTCAAGTTGTGCCCTCCAACTTCATGGCACAAGCCCCCTTGGCCTCAACATCATTACCCATGATGAACTACTAATATGTTGTGCCTACACAAATACAACCAAGTACATCATACGCCCCTCCCAATGCCTTCCAAGTACCCTACAACCTAGGGGGTGCCCCTCCTACCAATCCATCAGCCGATCTAATCAAGATGCTGATGGATAAGGTGTCCAACCTTGAGACATTTGTTTTAGGTTCAAAGAGTGTTCTTTCATATGAACAAATCTGTAAAGAACCTATTCATCCTTTGGTGCCTATTTGACCATACCCTAGCTAGTGGGAACTCCCAAAATTTACTTGCTTTTAGAGTAAAGAGGACCCACAGCAACATCTACGAGCGTTTAGATATGCTTGCTACCTCATAGTGCACGATAATGCATTATTACTTTGCACATTCCCCATGTCACTTTTTGGCACCACCCTTGATTGGTATAGTTCTATTACCAATCATTCTCTCTTTACCTTCACTCAACTAGCTCAGCTATTCCTCAACCACTTCTCAATCAACATCACTAAGAAGGTCTCCATCACAGACCTATATTCTATTAGACAATTCGATGATGAGTCAATAGTAGACTTTGTCACCCGTTGGAGAGGTTTAATCAACCAACTCTCTTTTTCATTACCTCAACTTGAGCTCATTGAGCTCTTTTCAAGAGCATGTGCCAAGCACATCTCATCCACTTTGCGGGTTCAAACATTTTGCACATTTGATGAAGCTTTCACCATGGCCCGAAAGCTTGAACTCCACACTGTCGAAGAGGATAAGGTCAAATTGTGTAGTAATAATACCAATGCAAAATCTAATGACCCTTCTTCTTCTAAATCTTCTTCTTCCTACTCCAAGTCCAAGGGATCGACAAATGCTGTGGTACTTAGATCATCATCTTCTACCACAACTAACCAAACTAAACCTTCCACATCACAAAACATCACAAAATAATTCCAACAATGGTATATACAGCATCAATACACTCTAATAGGAAAATCATAAGCTTTCGTATTGGATAAATTAGTGAAGCAAGGGGTCCTCAATCTCCCTCAAATCTGACCTGTCCAATTTAACCCCTCACATGCCATCCCTGCATGGTATAGGGAAAATGACTTTTATAACTATCATCGTGTCAAGCGTCATGACACAGACAATTGCAAAACCCTCAAAAACATTATTCAAGACATGTTAGACAAAGGGGATCTTGTTTTGGATAACCCAAATGCATCAGCTAACCAAAACATAGATATCTTTAGGAAACCATTCCCTAACCATCCCCCAAGTCAGAATAATGTTCAGACCATGGCCGATGACCTTCAAGAGCGCAACATACACATGATCAACACGGTCTTTCCTTTCATTCCTAACCAACCTCTCTCACAATCTGAAGAGGTTAGTTAACCCATCTCTCCACCACAAGTAGAAGAGCCTATTTTACCCATATCACCCCCATGACATCAAACACCTCCTCTACCCATTCTTCTACCATGTGAGGAACCCATATTACCTGTTCCTCTTGCCCCGACCTTCCCTCTTCTTCTACCATTGGAAGAAGTTACCATTCATACCCCATGCCCTCATCTAGAAGGGGCCATAATCCCTCTACTTCACCCTTTAGAGGAACATTCCTCTCCTATTTGTCCTCCACCGATGGAGGATAGTCCTCCATCAACCCCCCTTTCACATGTAGGAGAGTCTACTTTCACCTCTCCCATATTGGAGGATGCTTTGATGGCACCAACATCGGTGGCCTCGCCCTCATCCTTCTTATCACCAATGGGGGATCATACTTTCCCCACACCTAAACCACATGTGGAAGGCATGATCATCCTTGCACTCTATCCTCTCGAAGAGCCAAACTCTCATATCCCTTCTCTGTCGAGAGAAGAACTCGCCGCCTCACCCACTTTGGCTGAGGAAGATTCGGTGATGGTTCTCTCTCACCTTTGGCCTAAGATCACTGCATCCAATACGTTTCCACTTTCACAACCACCCAAATCGTCTAAAAGTCTAACTGTAAGACCTCACGTGATGTCATCTAAACCCTTCTCTCATTTGGCAAAAAAATTAGGATTTCTCCACTCTAAGAACCTAAAACATGAGGCATTATGGGAGTGAATTAAGGCTTCTTATCTTACACATTTCACTTTGCCTTATACTGCCAATCCTTCTGTGACAATTCACCCCAAAGTTTTTGATGAGGATCAGACTTCCACCTCTAAATCATCAAAAGCTCAGCCTTCCATGTCTAAATCCAAATCCTCACAGGCATCTACCATGCTAAAATAGATTAAATCTCTTGATGTTCACCTTGTATCAAACCTCACTCACCCACAAGTGAAGGTAGATTTGAACCTCACCCCACACATTAGTGGTCCTCGCACCATACTAAAGAAGAGTGCTAAACCACATCAGAGAACCCCTCCCCCACCTTCACCATTGCCCTCTATCTTGGGTCCACATCCTTCCACTTTAATAGGAGTGCTCCTTATCCCAACACCCTGTAAAAACAAACTACCTCCATTAGTCCCTCTACCCATCAAACATATATTTCCTCCTAAGAATTTAACACTTATCACCAAGAAAGCACCATCTGCACGTGTGGCCACACCACCAACCAAAAAGGTGGTACGAAAAAATCCTCCTACAACTCCTAAACAAAAGTTGTCAACCCCTACTACAACAATGAGTGTAAACCCATTAGTGGGGTCCTATGCTTCACTATTACGCCAATTGTTGAAGTCTTCTAGCATTGTTCTCCAACCCATTAAGCCATACCAACCTCTCAGATCAAAACCATCTTGGTTCGATGACACTAAAATCTATGCATATCATCACACACCTGGGCATGATACTAAGCGTTGTTGTGCTCTTAAAGTTGTCATCTACCAACACCTAAAAAAGGGTACCCTTCTCATTAAGGACCCCTTTGACAAACCACTGACACCATCCCATGCCTCCCAAACCTCCTCACCTTCATCGGGATCCCATCATCAAACTATGGTCCCTCTACCACCTTCTCCCCCTATATTCAAAATCAACACCATTAATGTGGCCACTAGGTCTCAAATTCTAAAGGATAAAGGAAAAGAGTGAGTTTCTATTCCTTGGACATATCCATTCGCCAAGCCTTCTCAACCACCAAAACCCAAGATTCCTATCTTGGGCACATCTCAACCAACATCTTCTGGAGCAATTCGTGACTCCATGGTGAAATAACTTCACCAAACCCCTGTGAAGATGTCTTTATATGACCTAATTCAAAGCTCTCCAGAATATCACCAAGCCTTAATCAAAGCTTTATAGGCAGTGGAGGTCCAACCTAAAGACCCTCGACCATTGGCTGATTTAGTCAAATCATTACCAATCATTGCCTCCATCACCTTCAGTGATTTTGAGATTCCAGACTATAACCTGGAAGATCAGGATCCCACCCTCTTAAACTAACCCTGTCAGGCAAAAGCTTCGCAGGATGCATCCTAGCGTTGCACTCCTTGTCAAAGAGGAGCTTCAACATCTTCTCTCTGTCTCATTTATCCAACTCATTAATTATCCGCAATGGGTGTCAAACATTGTCCCTGTCATAAAAGCAACTGAGGGAATTTGAATTTATACTGACTATCACGACCTCAATCTAGCTTGCCCAAAATATGACTTTCCTTTGCCAAGCATCGACCAAACCATGCCTATAACAAAAATTTGAAAGAGTGAGATTTTAAAATCAAAGATCTCATCCTAAAATAAAACCAACACGTGACCAACATGACAAGAAGCAAATGTGACAAGTTTGTTCCTAATTGGCTCAGACCTTATACCATAATGCACAAGTATGGATCAGGGACTTATCATCTATCTTCTCTCGAAGGCTGGCCAGAACCTAAACCCCTTAATGCCTTGCATCTACGACCATTCTACTGTTAACCTAGTAAGCATTCACTTGATGTTTGACTTGAGCTTGTCCCTTGAGTAACCCCCGACATCCTCATTCCTATTCCTTTCAACCCTTTTTCCCTACAAACATTAGTTAACCCTTTTTTAAGCATTAATGCTTTGTCCTAATAAAAGGGAAACTCTTAAACCTTTATAGTCTAGTCCATGACTAAAAGTTCAGTCAACAAACAAAACATAAAACTGGGATGCCTAACAAAAGGTCATAAACTATAAATGTAGACTACTCCCTTGAAGGACAACTAAATTATTGCTATAACTAATAGACTGCTCCCTTGAAGGATAGTTGTTCCAAGACATCAACATACAAATTAAAACATAGACCACTCCCTTGAAGGATGGCTATGCCCAAATTTTGCTACATACACAGCACCCTCTCAGAAGTTGCCCACATCGATCAGCTTCACATGACCACAAAACAAAACAACATCCCCAAGTAGACTTCCTGCATTGATCAGTCTACCAAAAAAAAACTGACTGATAAAGTATTAAGTCATGGACTTGCCTATAGTCATTTTCAGGGTCACCTACAAAAGGGGCAAAATTATCCCTGCTAAAAAAGGGTTACTCTATCCTCACATATCACATAATCACACCTATTACCCCAACATACTCAAGGGACTTTGAGCTCACTTAACGTCAAGTGATTTGAGTACTTCTCTAACACTAATCAATAGTCAATGACGTAATGCATGAACGAGGCTTTTGTTTCCAAAAACTCTATCTATGTTATCATTATGGTCCTTGTCAATGAAAGAGCAATGCGCCTTTCACTTCTTACACACCTTCGTCACATACACCCAACCAAACCAAACCAAACCCAACCAAACTAAATCCAACCAAACCAAAACATTTTCTAACCAATAACATAACATCATGATTTATTTAATGCAAATACCAATTTGTGTTATATAAATTATCATAGCCCATTCACACTAGTTTCTATGGAAAATAATACACATGGAAACTATCAACCAAACACAATTTATGTCAAGCATATACCATCACCAATATGGAAACATGTTGAAGCATAAATAAACTCATTTCATTTTTAGCATACACCATCACCATTATGGAAAATTGCTAAGGATGAAAAACCACATAACCTATGTTACAGCATACACCATCACACAATATGGAAAAGGCTGTAACATCATCATACACTTATCATTTCAAACATAACCAAAACAACTATCAACCAAACACAATTTATGTCAAGCATATACCATCACCAATATGGAAACTTGTTGAAACATATATAAACTCATTTCATTCTTAGCATACACCATCACAAATATGGAAAATTGCTAAGGATGAAAAACCACATAACCTATGTTATAGCATACACCATCACACAATATGGAAAAGGCTGTAACATCATCATATACTCATCATTTCAAACATAACCAAACCAACCAACAACCTCTTTGACTCCATCTTCCCGTTTGGGGAGAACTACATTGGCTTGAGGCCCTAATAGGGGCTATGTAGGCAGCACTCAGTTGACATGGCATCTTCTAAGGTTAGCTTGGCCATTCATTCATTTATCTACCTGCTGGACCAACCATCTAACCTTTAACCATGACCTAACCTAGTCAAAACCAATCGATAATCTACCCTCTTCTTCCTTTTTGGGGAGAACTACATTGGCCTAAGGCCCTTAAAATAGGGGTTATGTAGGCAGCACTCAGTTGACAGGGGTCTTCTAAGGTTATCTCGGCCATTCGTTCATTTGTCTACCTATGGACCAACTATCTAAACTAGCCTAAAATCATGATGAAACAACCAGCCCTGACACTATAGAAGTCACCTTAGACTTCTTATGAGGCACATTGGAGATCACATACATCTCCCTAGCCACAACAAACAACACTTGAGATCACTTATATCTCAGCCCAACTCAACGAATGACCTTGGAGATCATGACTATCTCCTCAGACCAAGACCACTTTCAAGACAACTTTGCCTTGGTTGTTTTGATTGCATATATGCTACCTCACGAATAGTTAGCAAATTGTATGCACCCCACATTATGACCCTCACACATATTGTCAAATCGTGACCAAGTTGATCCCCAATATTTGTGATATTTTTGTGTTTTTTAGGAGCACTTCCTAGCCCAGATACTTAGAACACGATGACCATTGGAGATACAGCTTTGATCAATCTAACCCAATCAGCTACGACCAAAAAGCTGGGGACTAGTTACTTTGATTTTAGTACTCCTCAACCATTGGAGCTACAGCTTTGATCATTTAACCCAATTAGCTACCACTAATAAGCTGGGGACTGGTTATTTTAATTTTAGTACTCCTCAACCTTTCCTGTGATAATTTAACCTACCTATAACGTGAAGTGGTATACGTGCAATCTCAACTATTGTAGCGTTCACACTCCCACCTCACCTTAACCATCCACTACCTATCAAATCGGCACTTGATTTTAGGTTCCCTTCTCTCAATTCTTGCTTTGAGGGGAAATACCTCATCTCATACCTGGGGCAACCCACATCTATTATTGTCTTTCAATTCGTCAGGACAAACCACAAGACAAAAAGGGGCAAATGTAGACACCAATATTATGTCGACCCCCCCTTTGTCCCCTTCTAACCACTTACACACTTTATTAATTTAAAATAAACTACTTATTTTAAATTAATGACCTCACCTAGACACCTCACCTTAGACACCTCACCCTAATACCATCTCTTACCCTATGAGTCACCATGAGACTAGGTCATCTCAAGCATGACCTATTCTCACTCCATCCTAACCTCCTAACTAACTCTCATGCCTAATAAACCCATCTTTTGACCATTCTCCAATAACAAAAGCACTTGGCAAGTGGAGAAATGGGTAAAGAGCTAAAAATAGCCCTTTTACCCATTCTTTCTCCACCGATGTCTGTCAACGGTCGGTCGACGTTGGTGGGACCATCAACATTGGTTACATAACTTGAACTCTAACATTGAGCTCCCCCCTGACTCTTGGCATATTAACGTGCACACTCTAAGACCAAGCATTAGAATTTAACTAATGCTCACCTGGCTATCGAAACTCTACACAAGTCACTCCAGACGTTGGATTGAAGACATTATACGAGGACCTCGACATCAGTCACAAAAGGAACAAGCATTCTAACACCTCTGGTTCTTCACCAAGCAGAGCTAAGTATTCTTCTATCTCATTTTAGTATTTTATAATACATTGGTAACTAGTTTCTATTTGCTATTTCTAAGTACTATTGAGAGACTAGACCCGACTTCTTCCATGGAAGCACTGAAAAGCCTTCCTCTTGTTCTTACTTCCTTTACACATCAACCCTTTACCTTTACCCTTATTTAGACCCTATTAATCTTCCCGTAACCCTACACAAACCCCCAAACTCTCAAAAACTCCTTTGTTTACCATAGAAATAACTTGAGACCCATCCAAGGCCCACTGCCCCTACCAACATCGACAATCAGACCGACGTCAGCATAATTGACCAACTGACCTCGACAAGACTACCAACGTCGATGACTGTGACAAACTGACTGCAGAGAACAGGGATGTGTTATCTATTTTTCTCTTTCTTAGTCTTTCATCATCTCTTTTTATACGACACTCTTTTCTTCAAATAGTGGATTGTCATCCCTTACAGAGCTTTACGCTTTCGAGACCGAGCACCTAGCTTGGCTGTCCACCATATCCTCCTCTAACATTTTCTGTGTTTGAGTCTCTTTCTTATTGCAGGTGTTTCCTCCACAGCCAAAGAGGAGCTCCCACAACACTTAGATACAGTGCACAACTTAATTTAGGTAACGTATAAACCCCAGACTCTTAACTTTAGTTTCTTCTTTCTTCTGAATGTAAATAGCAAAAACGTAGAGAAACACTAAGGGAATCTTGAATTTTGAGGATGTTGTAGGTGTGATCCTTAGTGAGGATATGCGAAGGAAAAGCACTGGTGAATCATCTTTAGGTAATTCTTTATCTATTAATACTATAGGAAGGAAAAAGGACAAGAGTAAAGGCAACTGAGGAAATTCAAAAGGTAGATCTAAGTTTAGATCTAGATATAAGATGATATGTTGGCATTGTGGGAAGAGTGGACACTCAAAGAAGGATTGTTGGTCACTTCGAGATAAGAATGCCAACAAAGAGGAAATGAATGAGGTAAATGTGACATCAGGTAAATCATGTCAGGATGTCTTAATTCTTTCTATGGATAGTTTTTCTAAGTCTTGGGTATTAGATCCAAGGGCTTTTTTTCATGCCACCCCACATAGGCATTATTTTATTGATTATGTTCAAGAGAATTTAGGACATGTTTATCTTGGTGATAATGAACCATGTGAGATAGTAGGTAAAGGTTATGTTTAGATTAAAATGTAGAATGGGAACACATGGATCCTTAAATATTTTAGACACGTGCCTATGTTCAGATATAATTTGGTTTCATTGGGGCAATTGGGTAGTGAGGGATGTTCAGTATTATTTATTGCAAGTTGTTGGAAAGTTACCAAAGGTGCTCTTGTGATTTTGAGAGGTAAAAAATTTGGTACTTTATATTTGAATAGTAGTATTGATTCTATTGATTTAGTTACTTTAGATGGAGATGTAATTATATGGCACTATAGGCTCGATCATATGAGCCATAAGGGCATGCAGATCTTAAAAGATAAGTTGCCTAGATTGAAAGATCTAGATCTAAACTTCTGTGAGAATTGTGTGTACAAGAAATAGAAGCAAATTAAGTTTTTAAAGGTTGGATCCATAAAGAAAGAGCACAAGTTATATCTGGTACACTCAGATGTATGGGTATCAGCTTAGGTATCTTATATTATTAGATCTAATTATTATGTTACTTTTATTGATGATGCAACTAGGAAAGTTTGGGTTTATTACATTAAAAAAAAATTATGTATTTGACACTTTTAAGAAGTGAAATCCTTGGTTGAGAATAAAATAGGTCTCAAATTGAAATTATTGGATCAGATAATGGAGGTAAGTATTGTAGTAATGTTTTCATTGATTATTATTCTAACAATGAAATCTGTAGGCAAAGAATGATTCCAAGAACTCCACAATAAAATGGGGTATCTGAAAGGATGAACAAAATAATAATGGAACATGATATGAGCATGAGGTTACATGTTGGGTTACCTTTATATTTTTGGGTAGAAGTAGTTAGCACGATAGTATATTTGATTAATAGAGGACCTTGTATGCCTTTGGATGGAGGCATTCCTAAACAAGCTTGGTCTGGTAAAAATGTTGATTATTCTTTTCTTAGATTCTTTAGATGTGATGCTTTTGCTCTCATTAAGAAAGAGAATAGGACCAAGTTAGAGGCCAAATCATAGAAATGCACATTTGTTGGTTATGGTGAGGATGAATTTGGTTTTTGTTTATGGAGCATTAAAGATAAGAAAATATGTTGATCTAGAGATGTAGTCTTTAATGAAAAAGTCATGTATAAGGATAAGTTGCAGGAACAAGAATAGGAACAAAAAGAGTACACAGTGTTGGATGATATTACAGATGGCAAAGTATCCAATTATTCAATTTAGTAACCTTCTACACAAGGACCCCAAACTCCTATGGTAAGAAGGTCTTCTAGGGTAAGAAGAGCACCTAAACATTTTTCTCCTTTGAATTATTTATTACTTACTAATAATAGAAAACCAAAAGTTTTATGAGGAAGCAATGTAGGTAGATGTCAAGTTGAAGTGGGAGCAAGCCATGGATGAGGATCATAGATCTCTCCTAGAGAACCAAACATGGGATATGGTAAGGATATCTAAGGGCAAGAGTGCATTACCAAACAAGTAGATTTTCAAGACAAAAGAAGAGGATGAAGGGAGAAAAAGGTATAAATCTAGGATGGTGGTCAAGGGGTTTACACAAAAATCAGGTATTGATTTTGATGAGATTTTCTCTCCTGTTGTAAAAATGACTTCTATTAGGATTGTTCTTGGTTTAGTTACAATTGAGGATTTGCACTTAGAATAGTTAGATGTGAAAACTACTTTTCTTCATGGTGATTTGGATGAAGAGTTGTAAATGAAGTAGCCATAGGGATATGAGGTCAAAGGGAAGGATAATTATGTGTGAAAACTAAAGAAGAGCTTGTATGGCCTAAAACAAGATCAATGGCAATGGTACAATAAATTTGATTATTTTATGTTGGAACAAGAATATCAAAGGTGTCAATTTGACCATTGTGTATAGATAAAATATTTTGATGATGGTTCCTTTATTATATTATGCTTGTACTTCAATGACATTAGGAATAAAACACTTATAAATCTAGATTTATTATTACCATAAACTAGATCTAAAGCTATGCAATAAAATGCATCATGGAAACATTCCTTAATTAACCATTAATATGAAATAATAAATGAGAGAGATGATAATAACATAGATCTAACATGGTTTATCCAATGTGGGATACATCCACCAATGAAAGTTTTAAAATAAATCAATAATCTAAAACAAAATTACAATGAACTCTCATAGAGATAGAAAAATCCCTTATAAAAAGTGTTGCACAAAAACTACACTTTCACCTGCACCTACACAATGTTGTTTCTCACAAGTTGCTAAACCACACCCTATAATGAACACCTACACTTTTCAAAAAACCTACACTTTGACTCTGATCCTCAAAGCCACACCCTAAAAATAAACCATCAACCTATAAAGGCCACACCACATCTTGCATATATAAAAAATGAATAAAATCCACAAAAGGAGGAGAAAATATGCAATGCTTATCCAAGATAACATTATCCAACATGTGACAACCCTCATCCACCTCATTAAGCCTATCAAAAAGCTCTCCCAAGGAGGAATTCACCATTTCCATCTCTCCATCTTCTAAGGGCACATTTTCCCAAAAGCATGTGATCACAACCAACTCCACTCAACACAGAAGGAGTTCCCTATTCCAAAAAATAACTAGCTTCCTCAAAACAAGGAAGTAAATATGGGAAAAGGCATTTAATAACTAATTCCATGAAATATAGAATACATAAAAATTAGGAATACAAGGAATATTCCACTCACATGTGGAGAACATGAAAATTACGCCCCCCCCCCACATCTTTGGATCTCTTTAAGCCCCAAAAATTTATTCCTATGGTCATGTGATAGCCCCAAAGGGTTACACACTCAACAATCTCCCACTTGGAGACCATTTCTCCTTAATAGAATCTATCACTGCTCCATGACCACTAAGGCCAACCAAATATGAACATAGTCTCAACTTGTCTAATGTGACCACCTTGGTCATCATATCCATAGGATTCTAGCTAGTATGAATCTTCTCCAACTTCACCAAGTTCTCCTCCAAAGCTGTCCTAATGAAGTAATAATGTAACTGAATGTGTTTCATCCTTGAGTGGAAAGTGAAGTTCTTTTTCAAATGAATAGGACTCTGACTATCACTATGTAGTCTCCCAACTTCTTGCTTATGCCCTAAATCTCAAAATAACTCTTGTAACCAAATCATCTCCTTGCTAACCTCTATGGAAGCAACATACTCTACCTCTATGGTTGACAAATCCAAAACCTTCTATATCCTAGAAATCTAACTAACCATTGTATCTCCAACAGTAAATATATATCTTATATTACTCCTACTATCAATATCCCCTACCATATCTAAGTCCACATAACCATGCATAGTGGTATCTAATCCACCATAGCATAATGCAAAATCAATGGTTCCTCTCAAATATCAAAGAATCCATTTCACTGCCTGCCAATGCTCATAACCTGGATCACTCATATACCTGCTCACAACTCCCACTACATGGGAAATAACTAGCCTATGCCAAACCATGGCATACATCAAGCTACCAACTCCCAAAGAATAAGGTACCTTGGACATCTTAAGATTTTTAGCTTTCATCTTGGACACTCCTCCTTTGATAATCTAAAGTGACCTACCAAAGGAGTACCAATAGATTTAGCATCCAACATACTAAACCTTTGATTGGGATAAAACTAGCTTCCTCTCCTTCCTGTCATGAGTAATCCTCATACCAAGGATTTGCTTTGAAGCACCCAAATCCTTCATAGCAAAGGAGTCACTAAGTTATATCTTGAGCATATGAATATGTTGTATGTTCTTTCCTACAACTAACATGCCATCTACATACAAGAATAAAATAATAAAGGAACCATCATTAAAATGTTTGATATACATGCAATGGTTAGAATTACACCTTTGATACTATTGTTCCAACATAAAACAATCAAATTTCTTGTACCATTATTGTGGATCTTATTTAAAGCCATACAAGCTCTTCTTTAATCTACACATAGAGTTTTCCTTCCCTTTAACCTCATATCCCTGTGGCTATTTCATATACAACTCTTCATCCAAATCACCATGAAGAAAAGTAGTTTTCACATCTAACTACTCTAAGTGCAAATTCTCAACTACAACTAAACCAAGAAAAGTCCTAATAGAAGTCATTTTTACAATAGGAGAGAAAATCTCATCAAAATTAATACCTAATTTTTGTGCAAACCCCTTGACCACCATCCTAGCCTTATACCTTTTTTTTCCTTGATCCTCTTCTTTTATTTTGAAGATCCACCTATTTGGTAATGCACTCTTTCCCTTGGGTAGCCTTACCAAATCCCATGTTTGGTTCTCCATGAGAGATCTATGCTCATCATCCATGGCTTGTTCCCACTTCAACTTGGCATCTATCTGCATTGCTTCCTCATAACACTCTGGTTCTCCATTGTCAATGAGTAATAAATAATTCAAAGAAGGAGAAAAATGTTTATGTGCTCTTCTTACCCTAGAATATATTCTTACCATAGGAGTTTGGGGTCCTTGTGTGGAAGGTTCTTGAACTAAATCCTTGGATACTTTACCATCCACAATGTCATCCAATACTGTGTACTCTTTCTATTCCCAATTTTTTTCCTGTAACTAATCTTTATATATGACTTTTTCATTAAAGACTACATCTCTAGACCAAAATATTTTCCTATCTTTAATGCTCCATAAATGGAAACCAAAGTCATCTTCACCATAACCAGTAAATGTGTATTTATCTAATTTAGCCTCTAGCTTAGTCCTATCCTCTTTCTTGATGAGAGCAAATGCTTCACATCTAAAGACTCTAAGAAAAGAATAATGAACATTCTTACCAGACCAAGCTTGTTCTAGAATGCCTCCATCCAAAGGCATAGAAGGTCTCTATTAATCAGATATACTACTATGTTAACTACTTCTTTCCAAAACTATAAAGGCAACCCTACATATAACCTCATACTCCTAGCGTGTTCTATTATTATTATGTTCATCCTTTCAAATACCCCATTCTATTGTGGAGTTCATTCTACTGTGGAGTTCCTAGAACCATTCTTTACTATAATACTCACCTCTATTATCTGATCTAAGACATTTCAATTTGAGACCAATTTCATTCTCAACCAAGGATTTCCACTTCTTAAAAGTGTTAAATACATCATATTTCTTTTTAATGCAATAAATCTCAAATTTTCCTAGTTTCATCATCAATAAAAGTAACATAATAATTAGATCCACCAATAAAATATACTTGCACTGGTCCCCATACATCTGAGTGTACCAGATCTAACTTGTGATCTTTCTTTGTGGGTCCAAACTTCAAGAACTTAACTCACTTATGTTTCTCATACACACAAATTTCACAAAATTCTAGATCTAGATATTTCAATCTAGGCAACTTATCTTTTAAGATCTACATGCCTTTATGGCTCATATGACTGAGCCTCTAGTGCCACATAGTTGCATCTCCATCTGTAGCAACTAAATTAATAGAATCAACACTACTATTCAAATACAAAGTACCAACTTTCTTACCTCTTGAGATCACAAGATCACCTTTGGTAACTTTCTAAGAATCTAAAGTAAATAATACTGAACATCCCTCATTACCTAATTGCCCCACTGAAACCAAATTCCTTCTCAACATAGGCACACGTCTAACATCCTTAAGGATCCATGTGTTCCCATTTTGCATTTTAAAGATAACACAACCTTTCCCTACTATCTCACTTGGTTCATCATCACCAAGATATACATGTCCTAGATTCTCTTGAACATAATCAGTAAAATAATGCCTATGTGGGGTGCCATGAAAAGAAGCCCCTAAATCTAATACCCAAAAATTAGAAAAACTATCCATAGAAAATATTTTTGGCATTTTGACATGATTTACCTGATGTCACATTTACCTCATTCATTTCCTCCTTGTTGGCATTCTTATCCCAAAGTGACCAACAATTCTTCTTTGAGTGTCCACTCTTCCCATAATGCCAGCATATCATCTTGGATCTAGATCTAGACTTAAATCTACCTTTTGACTTTCCTATATTGCCTTTGCTCTTATCCTTTTGCCTCCCTCTAATATCAAAATATAAATCATTACCTAAAGATGACTCACCAATGTTTTTCTTTCACATCTCCTTGCTAAGGATCACACCTACATCCTTAAAATTCAAGCTTCCCTTGGCAGGTACTGCATTACTCACAGCCATAACCAAACTATCCCAACTATCAGGCAAAGAACATAATATTAGAAAATCTCTAACTTCATCATCAAACTTGATTCCAACTAAAGTGAGAATACTTACAAATGTATTAAAATTATTTATATGATTAGCTATTAAACCATTCTCAAATATTTTCATGTTAAACAATCTTTTCATAAGAAAAATTTTATTAGAAGCTAAAGGTTTCTCATATAAATTCCTAATTTTATCCATGAGATCCTTTTTAGTTATCTCATATGTAATGTTAAATGCAATAGAAGATGCAAGGCATAACTGTATGGTTCATAATGCCTTCTTATCAAGTAATGACCAATCTGCATCACTCATACTTACAGGTTGTCCTCCTTTCCCCTCCAAGGGGAGTTAAAGTTCCTTCTGATACAGGTAATCTTTCATCTACATTTTCCACAAACCAAAATGCTTACCATAAAAATTCTTAACTCTGAATTGAATCTCTTCTCCCATAGTTCCCACTCAAGCTAATAGCCTTCCTATGATTTACCACTTTAGCAAAACACATAACCAATGGCTCTGATACCAGTTTTTAGGAATAAAACACTTATAAATCTAGATCTATTATTACCATAAGCTAAATCTAAAGTTATGCAATAAAATGCATCACATAAAAATTCCTTATTAATATGAAAGCATAAATGAGAAAAAGATAATAATAACATAGATCTAATGTGGTTCTCCCAATATAGGCTACATCCACCAGTGAAAGTTCTTAAATAAATTAGTAATCTAAAACAAGACTACAATGAACTATCATAGAGATATTAAAATCTCTTATAAAAATTACTACACAAAGACTGTACTTTCACCTGCACTTACACAATGGTGTATCTCATAAGTTGTTAAACCACACCCTATAATGAATACCTGCACTTTGCAAAAAACTTACACTTTGACTCTAATCCTCAAAGCCACACCCTAAAAATAAACCATCAACCTATAAAGGCCACACCACATCCTGTATATATAATAAAATGAAGAAAATCCACAAATGGAAGAGCAAATATGCAATGCTTATCCAAGATAAATATTAACCAACACGTGACAACCCTCCTCTACCTCATCAAGCATATCCAAAAGCTCTCCCAAGGAGGAATTCACCATTTCCATCTCTCCACCAAGTGCACATTTTCCCAAAAACATGTGATCACAACCAACTCCACTCAACAAGGAAGGAGTTCCCTTTTCTAAAAAACAACTAGCTTCCTCAAAACAAGGAAGTAAACATGGGAAAAGGCATCTAACAACTAAATCCATGAAATATGGAATAAATACAAATAAGGAATACAAGGAATATTCCACTCACATGTGGAGAACATGAAACTTAATCCCCCCCCACATCTTTAGAGCTCTTTAAGCCCCCAAAATTTGTTCTTATGGTCACGTGATAGCCCCAAAAGGCTCCACACTCAACAAATGACATGTTAGTTGTAGGAAAGAACATACAACATATTTATATGCTCAAAAAAAATCTTAGTGACTCTTTTTCTATGAAGGATTTGGGTGCTGCAAAGCAAATCCTTGGTATGAGGATTTCTCATGATAGGAAGGAGAGGAATCTGATCTTATCCCAATCAGAGCATGTGAAGAAAGCCTTGGAAAGTTTCAGTATGTTTGATTCTAAATCTATTGGTACTCCTTTGGTTAGCCACTTTATATTATCAAAGGAGTAATGTCCCAAGATAGAAGTTGAAAAACTTAGGATGTTACAGGTACCTTACTGATTGACAGTTGGTAGTTTAATGTATGCCATGGTTTGTACTAGGTCAAATGTTTCCCAATCAGTGGGAGTTTTGAGTAGGTATATGAGTGATCTAGGTTATGAGCATTGGCAGGTAGTGAAATGGATTCTTTGGTATTTGAAAGGAACCATGGATTTTGCATTATGTTATAGTGGATCAGATACCACTTTGCATGGTTATGTGGACTCAGATATGGAAAGGGATATTGATAGTAGGAAGAGTATGACAAGATATATATTAAATGTTTTATATATAGTAGTTAGTTGGATTTATAGGATATAGAAGGTTATGGCTTTGTCAACCATAGAGGCAAAGTATGTTGTTGCCACAGAGGCTATCAAGGAGATGATTTGGTTATAGGAGTTGTTTCAAGAGTTGGGGCATGAGCATAAGGTTGAGAGACTACATAGTGATAGTTAGAGTGATATTTATTTAGCAAAGAACTCTATTTTCCACTCGAAGATGAAACACATTCAGTTACATTATCAGTTCATCATGATAGCTTTGGAGGAGAACTTGGTGAAGCTGGAGGAGATTCATACTAGCTATAATTTTGTGGATATGATGACCAAGGTGGTCACATTGGAAAAGTTGAGACTATGTTCAAATTTGTTTAGCCTTAGTGGTCATGGAGCAATGATGGATTATGTTCAGGAGAAATGGTTTCCAAGTGGGAGATTATTGAGTGTGGAGACCTTTGGGACTATCGCATGACCTTAGGGGAATACTTTAGGGGCCTAGAGAGCTCCACAAATGTGGGGAGCACATTTTTCCCCACTCCACCTTTTTTAGAACCTTGATCCACATGTGAGTGGAATATTCCTTACATTTTCTAATTTCTATTTTTCCATATTTTATGGAATTAGTTGTTAGATGCCTTTTCCCACGTTGACTTCCTTGATCTTAGAGAGCTAGTTATTTTTTGGAAAAGGGGATGCCTTCCTTGTTGTAAGGAATTGGTTGTGATCACATGGTGTTGGTAAATGTGCACTTGAAATGTAGAGACCCAATCTTGGCTTGTTCCTTCATGGATGAGCTTTTAGATGAGCTTGATTAGGTGGGGGAGGGTTGTCACATGTTGGATAATGCTTATCTTAGATAAGCTTTGCACATTTCTCCTCTTTTTGTGGATTTTCCTTCATTGACTATATATACAGGGTGTGGTGTAGCCTTTAGAGGTTCATGGTTTATTTATAGGGTGTGGCTTTGAGGATCAGAGTCAAAGTGTAGGTGTTTTTTAAAGTGCAGGTATTCATTACAGGGTGTGGTTTAGCATTGTGTAGGTGCAGGTGAAAGCACAACATTTTATGTAGCATTTTCTACAAGAGATTTTTCTATCTCTATGAGAGTTTATTATAGTCTTATGTTTTGATTATAGTTTATATTGGGAACTTTCTTGGTGGATGTATCCCACATTGGGTGAACCACTTAGATCTGTGTTGTGTGATTGATTCTTATTCTCTCCATTTTAATGCTTTCATTATATCTGTGATTTGAAGAATGTTTCCATGATGCATGTTATTGCATAAGTTAGATCTGATTTATGGTTATATTAAATATAATTTAAAAGCTTTTTAATTCCTAACATTTGATACATTGGTGTCATTGTGGTCTTCTAAATTTCTTCAATGTTGGCCAAGTCATCAATCACACTCATCCCCGAGCACCTTAGTCTTATGACCTTATTGATCCTTTTGGGCATGATCTTCATGTTACACCCAATAAAGTAGATATAGTCCTCATGGATGTGAAAAATAAGGAATTGAACTACCTATATGGGCTTACTAAAATAGGGCGAGTTGAATATTTAGAACAATCTTGTAATGTCCCAATGGTTGAATATTGTGAGGTCATACACTAGTTAGTTCTTGGAGTTGGTGGTCTCCACCTGATAATCATTTTGGAGCTCAACCTCATTCCCAAGTTGGTGGTCATTGTAATCAAATACGATGCAAGTAGAGACCTTGGATACCCAAATATTCATGCATAACACTAAATTTGGATATTGCATCTCTTCAATTAATAGAGACAAGGGTGGGGACACTTGATTTTTTTGCACCAAATATGATTAGGCCTGCTTCATCGTGTACACCATTATTTCCTTTCCTTCTTTTGTGCATTGTTCATCTTCTCTTCTTACACTATGTACTTATTTTTTTGGGTGTTATGCTTATTCTTCTAGGTACTATACTTGTTCTTCTAGGGTCTCTACCTTAATTAGTACCCAATCTCCTTCGCTCACCTCTTCTTCTTAAGGTCTTATCAGCAAGGTTTCATGTTTATTGGCCTTTTTTAAGGCCACATTACCCTTCAAAGATCCCAAAGGTTAACGTGTATTTGTCTAATGTTTCTAAAGGAATACATGGTTGTAGATTATTGCTTCATTTTTTATAGCTTAAGCACCTTTTAATGGTAGACGTACAACCTACAACTTTCAAAATTGAAGATTTTCCCAATGAACTAGACTTGGAATCTCTCTTTTTAACTTGGTAATGACCTGCATGGTTTGTTAAGGATATGAAAACTCTTTATTTTTCTTAGGATTTGATTGGCTCAACTCTGACAGTCATTTGATCTTTGGCTCTAGTATTCGCTTAATCTTCGGCTCTATTGATTTATAAATAAATACAAATTAAAGTATGAAATGGATTTAACTTGCCTATTTATAGGCTCCAAGAGGGGTTTACCCTCATTAATGCCTTTTCATCACCCATCATTTCATGGAATTTAATGTAGATCTTTAATAGCTGCCACATTTGAATACTTAATTTTTGTAATTAATACATTAATGGTATTATCCCATCATGTTGTTGGCATGTATTTTCCCATAACTATTCTTTCCACATTAATAACATGTCTGGTCTCACACCTTTCTTGAAGTGGATGATAGCTATGTCCGACACTTTTTGTGAGGTGGGAGATAGTTGTCTCTTTTAAATTTTTAACTTATGGTGAGAAGTTTACCCCTTCATGCCTTAAATGACTTGTGTGTCTTTATCAACTTGTGCACCCTTAATAACTTGTGTGCCCATGTAACTCACATACCTAATTAACTTGTGTGATTTTCATATTTTCCTTTTAAACATGACTTCTTACCCCACATTAAAATGTGTCATGGTCCTCCATGAAAAGAACAAAAACTTTGAAAATAAAATTACAAAAAGGGAAATTTGTGCATAATAGAGGCAACACTTTTATTGAAAGCAATAAATCCTTAACTAATAGCATAATAATTATTGATTACAATAACTTCAGCTATTCCAAATTGAAATATGGCCTAAGTCAGCTTCTATTATAGTGCCCAAGAAGGAACTGACCATCCATCCTTTGTAACCAACATGCTCTAGTAGGTCTAATGCTATGTATTATAAAAGGGCAATCCCAATGTATATGAATATTTCCTATGTGGTGCATGAATTTATATTCATACAACAAGACCTTCATTCTTGGAGAAAATGTTTTTTTCTTTATATATTAATCATGCCATGCCTTCTGCTTGTATTTTTATACATCCTAGTTCCAATGAGAGAAGAATCAATCCTTATCAATTTATAATAAAGTTTTTAGGTGAACTTTTAAAGATGATTCTTCATCTAATTATCCTACATACATGATAGGAAGATATGGCACCAAGAAATCTATTGGTATGATTTCTTCCTTGCCATACACCAAGTTGAATGGCATGTTTTTGTTTAGGCACTTGTAGGTTGTTCGGTAAGCCCATAGAATTTCAAACACCCTATCATCCTAATCCATTTGACCAATGTTAAAAATATTTATCAAAGTAGTACCTCAGATTTTTTGAAAGATTTTGTATTTCCATTGTCTTTTAGGTGATATGGGGTTATTTTATGGTGTGCGATCATGAACTCGGCTAGTAAGATGTGAATCGTTTCATTCAAAAAGTGGGTTTTGTGATCACTAGTGAAACTTAGGGGGCATCCAAACTAATTTATGAAATTTTCCTATATGAACCTTTTAGAATTAGTAGTATTAGTAGTGTTGAAATCCTTTGTCAGCATGACTTTAGCCCAATGCTTAAGATAGTTAGTCATTGTAATGATATACTACGACCCTATTTATCATCTTGCTGGAGTGATGGGACCAAGCAAATCAATAACCCATTTTTAAAAGAATTATTGAGAAGGGATGGGTCATAGAGGCATATCCTCTCTTCTATTAGGTTTACCTATGCATTTACATATGTCAATTTGCTTAACATATGATTTAGCATCTTGGAAGAGAGTTGGCCACCATAATCTAGCTAGCAGAACCTTCCATGCGGTAGCCTCTCCAGCATGTCCACTAGTAATACCTTCATGAAAATTGTGAAGTACCTCGAGCTAAACATATTGCATTACATAATGTCAAAAACCTTCATCATAGCATATCTTATAAACATCACCTATTATAAGCTGAAAAGGTGTGGGGCAAACTGTGAGTTACTTTTTGGCTTGTGAGGTGAGAAAGTCAAGCATAGAAACAATGGTCAAGAATGCCACAATGTCTTCCAATTCTTTAGGCACCTATGTAACATGTAAAATTTATACATCAGGAAGATCATCCTCTATGGTCCATGGTGGCTCTCCATTCTCAATTTGTAAGAGGTGGTCAGGTCCATAATTTGGCTTTCCTAGGTTTTACCATCCTCAAAAACTAGAATTTTTTAAACAAAACAATCTAGTGAAAGATACATCCATGTAGTATGGTTTTATTTAAAAGGTCATTCAAAGCCTCATTATCTATATGGAAAATAAAAGGAGTGGCTAATAGGTATTGTCTAAACTTTTTCAAAGCATAGACTATTGATAATGCTTCATGCTCTGTAGTGGTATAGTTTCTTTCAGCTAGTGTGAGCTCCTTGTTGGCAAAGTCGATTAGGTGATCTAGGTGACCTTCACCTAGTTGTGTAAGGATTGCACCAATTGCCATGCCAAATTTATTAACATGGACATGAAATGGTTTTATCTAATTAGGGAATTAGAGAATAGGAGTAGTGACCAGTTTTTCCTTGAGTGTTTCAAATGCCTCCTTACAAGAGCAAGTCCATACAAAATGCTCATTTTGCTTTAGAAGTTATTCTAAAGGCATGGTAATATTTACATAACCATGAGTGAACTTTATATAATAACCCATATGGCCTAGAAAGGCATGGACCTCATGTTGAGTTTTGGATGCTAGAAGGAGAAGAATAACTGATACCTTTGCCAGGTCTACCAGGAGTCCCTCCTTAAAAATAATATGCCCAAAGAGTACACCAAAAGGTGTCACAAATAAGCACTTCTTTAATTTTAATGAAATTTGTAAGACCCAACATCACTCAAGCATAATTTTGAGGTTAGTGTAATAGTCCTTGACCAAACCATATAATGTCCAGTCATGAAAATAGACTTGGAGGAACTTGTGGATGAAGTCCTTAAATGCTTCAACTGTTATTCATGAGAACACTACTGGGGAATTTTTCAACCCGAAGGGCATATCAGTATAGGTAAATGATCCCCATTTAATGGTGAAGGTTGTCTTGGGGTATTCTTCTTCTACTATTTGGACTTGATGGTACCCCAAGAATCCATCTATGAAGGAGTACACTTCATAACTAGCAACACCTTCAAGGATTTCCTTTGTGAATGGTGTTGGAATGGGATCTATTACATAGGATGCATTGAGTACTTGGTAGTCCACACAGATATGGATGCATCCATACTTTTTGATACTAATCACCATGGGACTAACCCACTTAGATTCAATAATGGGAGTGATTACTTTTTTGCATAGCATATTATTAATCTCCTCTTTAACATGCTCTCAGAGATTAAGATTCATCTTATATGGGTGTTTTTTCACTGGTCAAGCATTGTCAACTAGCTTGATATGCATCTTCTCCAAGGATGGGTAGACTCCATTTCACTGTAGTTCCTTGAAAATACATCTTGATATTCTTTTAGCAATTCAAATATTTTTGTAATATTTGTGTCAGTCCAATAGTTTCCTACTATAGCCAACTTTGGTTCTTGTTTTAAGATGATGTTGCACTGAATAGTCTAAATAGTCCCATGGTATGGGTTTTCCATATTGGCACCTATGTCCTGAATAGTTCTTGTGCCAATGTCTATAAGAATATGTAAATGGTTGGACAATGGGTCAAGTGGAGTGGATCCTTCTCCTTCTTCCACTTGTAATACAAGCTTTTGTTTTCCTAGATGAATTTCTTTACATCAATTAGATCGAAGGCTAGCATGGGTGCAGGTACTTGGTATATCAATGGTTCATGGAGTAAATTTAGGGGATACTCAAGCTCTTGATGGATAATCCTTAGACATTATTTCATAGGAAATGGGTCATGTATTATTGATTTATGCATGACTTAGATGGTGAGGCACAAATCCATTATTGGTGAAGAATAGGACAGTGTTGACTTCATGTTCTCTTTTAAAAGATGCTAAAACTTGGTACCTATGTATTTATCTTCATGAATATACCATGCTCATGCCCAAGTGCATAAAGTTCCATAAAATTCATGTACTCATAAATATTTTGGTAAGTATGACTCATCATTTTGCCACATTATTTCATAAGATTTGATGTGGGGCTTAGGGGCTTATATTCCACTGTAACTAAATGTTTCCTTTACTTTTTTATCATGATATAATCGGTGGTGTAAGTTCAAGTATACTTGATCCCACTAGAGGATTCATTCACAATGGGTTGACTACCATCATGTAGTTATGACATCAAATAAATGAACCAAATATCGAAGATGATCTTCATTAGTGTGGTAAAATTCTTCAAGGTGTTAGATGAAGTCTCAGACTTCCATCTTCCTATGTAACCTTAGAGCCTCATCAAGTCTTTCAAGCGGTGTCTCTATGATAGATCCCCTCATGACTTGGCTAATGATAAGGTGAATGAACTTATGTCATTTATTAAATTAACATGGCACATTATCTTGGTTATTGATGGTATCACATACTCTACTAGTAAGATCATAGTCACCATGAGCCCAACAATTACATGCATTACTTGTAGTGTCAGAGATGGACTGAGTATCTAACCATCAAATAATGCCATCTGGAGTGGGATCTCATTCTTCATCATTCCTTGTAGTAATGTTATAGATATCATTTATATCTTCATCAACATGGATAGGCTCTATGTAAGGGGGCCCTTATGTTTGATCTAATGGTATTACAACATGTTGATCAGTGTTTTCAAAACTAATGTAGCACTTATTGAAGCTTAATTCTACATTATTCTCAGCTTTAACTAGCTCTAGAAACTCAAAATATATTTTGAATGGTACTCTAAGTATATCAACTATTGTATTATTGATGACCCCAATAGGGTACGTATGAGTCTTATTTGCCATGAATAAGACATGAGGTAAAAGTTGTAATGCTAAACTAGACATTTTGTGCCAAGCATCCTTGGTGAGGACATTGACTTCTATGTCAGTATCTACTATTATGCCCAAAATTATGCATCCATCAATGTCAGTATTAACCAATATTTCTCTATCTTTCGAGGGAGTAGAGGAACTAGGAGTATCTTATCACTTAGTATGATTTAAACATTGATCTTCACTTTACCTAGTGTCATGAGGGTGAACCTCATTTTGTATTTGGGCTTAAATATTAATCCAAACATTGAGATATGGAATAATATCCTCATCTATCATTCACTTGCATAGTTCTTAAAAGTCATCTCGCACCACATGTTGAGGTTCAGCTTCCCTTTGCATAGTAGTATGTTGTGTTACATATTTATCTTTAAGGAACTAAACCTATCCTTGGATTTCTCATACAAGTGTCATTATATCTTGTAGGACATCCTTTTTCTACTAAATATCAAGATACTTTATAGCTCATGGTTCTTCATATTTCACTTTCTTGATAGGATTAGCTATCAACTAGATTTATCCCCCACTGTGAGAGCTAATATTTCCCTATTGAACTATAGGGATGGTTGGTTGTGAGTGCCACTATGGTTTATCAATTAAAATCATCCCAACACCCTTTTCATTTTTTTATTTGGTGATAACCACATATAATTCAAGATAATATTTCAATCAGTGGTCCTTTTTACAAAAAATGCATGTCAGGTAATCTAGGAAATATTTTTTATAGTGGTCTAGAAACCCACATTTGTAATAGGTCTTGGGTGTAAAATGACCACCTCCTCATCCTCACCCTCTTCCTCATCCATGGTAACCATTATTGTCTTAAATATTTACTATTGAGGCTTGGCACGTGTTGTGCACTCGAGCTTCATGGATGTCACTAATCAAATGGTATTTGTTACTTTCATGAATATAAGCATCACAAATCATGCAATAGTCAGACACATTAGTGTGCATAATTCACTAAAAAAGAGGACAAGAGTGGACATCATGTTCCTTGTGATAGATTTCACATGTTTGTTTTAGTACTGTATGGATGTTTTTACATGGATAATTGCTCCTTGTATGCCTTTTAGATTTACAGTCAGTGCACCAAACACCATTACATATTTCATGTGCATTATTGGCCATCAACTTCTCAATTTGTGATGCCATGGAATCTATCTATGCTTACATAAATGGATTGATCCTACTATTAATGATTGTAATGACCTTGGTCCAAAGAGCAACTTTTAAAGCTTCATGTGAGCTAGTGAACATTCATTAAGACAAGGTTCATCAGAAGGGTAGTAATAATCCACCCACAAACCATTATGTGTGATGATTAGTCTTAATTTAAAATGATATTTTAGATAGCAATGTTTTAAACCTTGCATCATATTCACACACACTTTTAATAAGTCCTTGATTTATGTCCTTCAATGCTGCTATACTCTATTACTCAAATTCAAGAATGTCAAATTCCTATAAGAAGGCTATTTTGAGTTGATCAAAGTCAACCACTACTTGTTGAAGGTTGAACTTCTGATACCACTTGCATGCATCCTCTAAAAGTGTAGTTAAAAACTATGTGGCCTTACATTCAGAAGAGGTGATGCCTCATGCCCTCTAAACTAGTTCACATTTATGGACATGCTTTGCTACTTTCTCCACTCTTCAGTATTTAGGTAAGTTTAGTGTCATCTCATAGTAAACTATCATTTGTGGAGGCACTTGAACAAGTGGGTAATGAGAAGCTCAACCCTTGTCCCTTGTGGAGGAAGTCCACTTCCTCTTGTGCCACCTCCTAGTCCTCATCTAGCACCTCTAGTAGTAGTGCTTATGGTGTGAGGCATGGTAGATGGTTTATTAGTTAAATTGGGGCCTATATTCTATCCTTGTAGGCCTGGTCCACTAGGCATCCCAATTTATGCCATAGAATTCCCTTAAAAGAGAAAGATAGTGTTAAGTCTAAATGAGTGCCAAAAGCATCAATTTTAATATCCATTATTGATTTAGTTTTTTACTACAAAATTTTTGTATCCCAATTTATAATGTGTACTTCATCTGACTCAAAAGCATGAGTGTGCACAATGGTGGGGAGCCAGGTTGGTTTAGACTTGGTTCCTTAGTTCTTGCCATCTAACTTATTTCTCCTTCATAGGATAAAATTGGCATAGATCATGGCTCAAAAGTGATGGGGTCCTCATGTGTTTCTACTTCTCTGTGGCTCCTAATAGCACTCCTTGAGTTCTCCCAGTCTCTTCTCACATCGCTAACTCTTATAATCCTTTGATTATTTTCATCATACTTATATTTCCATAATGCATGTTAGATAGCTACCATTTTGAACCCATACTCTTATACCAACTCCTATTCTCCCCTTCCAAATGTGTGGCTCATGCACAAGAGGATTTATCTCTCCATTGGAATAGTTTCTAGTTTAAGATCAACAAATAACTTCTTAATTTCAAAAGCAAAAAACTTAAGATAGTGACCACATGGTTCTTGAAGGAATTAGAACTTGGCTTATTCAAGTCATGAATAAGAGGTTACAGCATACTCCAAAATTTATCTATTCAAAACTCCTTTCCACCAAAATTTGATTTCTCACATCCATGAGGTACCAAGTCATGCTAAATCCCTTTATCATTCTAGCATCTAAGACTGCCTCCTTCTAAGATTCCTTGATCATCGTTGAGCATATGATATCAACCAATCATGAAAATGAATCAGGACCTATGAAAATAAGGTTTCATATAATGCACTATAAATATTTCACTCTACCCACTACCGCACAGAGATTCCTAGCTCAAGATAAGGAACTACATAATTATCTTCAACATTGGTAACCCATTCTTCTATATTTTCTAACATAATATGCTCAAACATTTTTCCATGGTTGTGATTCAAGTGCTTTGAGTCCCAACAATGGAACCAAAATGTTAGGTTATTTTCATGAATTTCATCTCTGACACTAAAGTCTAGCCTAATGAGCTAGTGCATTGGCCCTTTCATGCAAGATTTAGGTCTTATGTACTCACCCAAAACATGCAACAAAGGACCAATTTGGATAGGTTTTGTTGCACAGTTTGGATAACTTGTTCATATTATTCTCTTTATATCAATTAAATGAAGATTATATAAAAACAAAAACATACTACCTTAATCTTATGAGTTTTAGGTTTGATTAATATCATCACATAGACTATCATCATCTTCTATTAGTATTAAGTACCTAGAAAAGAAAAGAAGATAAGGTATCTCTCACATAAAATTCAACACTTAGTTCATACCATTACTCATAGTAACACAAATTGATACAACCTATTTATCATATATTAAGATTAAAGATCCATCACAATATCATTCTAGAATTCATCCATTTGTCCTTGCAATACTTTACAATAGGGGTATTTATACTTGTTTTACCCTAACCAAGTGTTTAAAATCATTAATGGCAAGAATATTTGGCTAAAGAACTCTCAACACACTAAAATTCATGGAATTTAACAATTAGTTCTTCCTAAATATTTGGGCCTCTACACCCCTTATATTCTTGCTCTATGTTATATCTCTACTACCAAGTGTTCCTCTCCTTATGGGCTGGTACTAAACTTCATATCAATAAGGTCAGAGTGATTCATATGAACCGTTCTTCCAACTAATCTTGATTATAATGCACTCTCCTAGTCTTCCACTTTTATTTTGAGTCATATCATCCTCATGTTATTTATGACTCATTCTCTTATAACTAGGTCCTCTTGCACTAGTTCCTTCACATAGTTTTCCTCTTATACCTTATAGGTTCCATGCCATAGTACTTCTATGCCTATTAGATATGTGCCATGGTCCTTTCACACCATGGTTTTCACATGCCATGGTCCTCCCATGCCATGGTCCTTCCACACCATGGTCCTTCTGCACCATGTTGGTTTCATGCCAAAATGGGATAACACTTAGTTAAAATTCTAGGGCCAATAGTTCCCTAAGATAATAAGGTGAGGTCTTAGATGAATTTGAAATGGATTCAAATGAGCAAGAATGTGAGCTTGAGGATAGAGTACAAGTTGAGATCTTAGATGAGGTTTAAGTAGTTGATAGAAGGTAAAAGGTTAAACTTGAAGAGGTTGATACCCAATTACATCATGCCTACATAAAGGATCTCAAGATTCTTGACAACCCTATAGATCTTGAAGAGAAAGATGAGAATGTTATTTAAATTGGCCTCATTCAAATTGATCAAAGAGAAGATCCAAATAAGGATTGATAAAAATACATTGATTCCCTTCAAGAGATTTAATCCATTTATAAAGGTACATTTCCTATTAGAGAGCATGCTTATGAGGAGGTTAATCAAGACACACCCATTCAAGACCATGTTGTAGCTTGGATTAAGTATGAAAAACTCCTTAAAGAGCTTAATGAACTTACAGAAGATGATAAGCAACATGATGTCACTCAAGATGTCATAGAGGCCCAATAACAATGCCTAGATGGAGCATCATTAGATGAGGTTACAGTTGTTCTTATAATTCAGAATGTGATCACTTATGAGATTCTCTTCAAGATAAAAGATAAATATGGGGGTGGGACTTGAAATAAAATATTAATATGTGTTTAGAGGTGATTGGTTTTCTATTTTACTTCACTTTAAATCATATGAAGATGATTGGAAATCAATATGAGGATGAATCCAATAAGAACAAGATCCAAGAGGCAGTTTGCCTCATGTAATTTTCCACCTCATGGAGCAAAAGATCTCATAAACTTCCCCTTTGATCCAGGAGGAAGAAGATATGTTCAGGTCAATGGTATATACTAGTTGCTTATGTTGTGTCTTTTTTTTCCTAAGTGCTTCATAGCACAAGTATGGTGTGTGTCTTCTTTTAGTCTTGTTATGTGTGTTTTTCTTTGTCTTTGTGTGTTTGGGAGGGTAAATCAATTATCTTTACTTGTTCAAGATTATTGTAGCCAAGATCAAGGTCAAATCAAGTCTATAATAGAGTGAAATTGACTCCATTTCTCAATGGAAGGACAAGGCCATTATTTTAGTAAGCATTACAGGTATGCTACCCCAGTGAATCACTAATTTATTGACCATTTTTTACCCCCAAGTCAAAAAGTCAACCCATATTATTTGAAACTTGAATGGTCATATCCAAATAACCTTGTTCATATCCATTTTCTACCTTTTAAAGTCTTCAAATGGTCTTTTTAAGGTCTTATTAGCATATTTTAAGGTTCTTTTGACAAAATTAAGGTAATTGTTTGTCTTTGTTTTATAATAGTCTAGTCTTCACCATGGTATGAAAAGGTGGTTTCAAAAGGTGTCATGGGTTCATAGGTTTCTCTTCAAGTCATATTACCCATTCATCACCTAACATGAACATTGTGTACATGTTTGAAAAGGTTAAGGTTGATTTGTAAAGTTTAAGGTAAATGAAATTGAGGAGAAAAGTGCATATAAATAACTTCAAATCATTTCAAGGCCTAAAATATGAAATATACATATAATTTCACATGTAAAATCTTTAAAAATGAGTTTAAAATGTACTAATGTTAGAGGAGAGTCATGAAAATAGTTTGTATGTCAGAACAGGTTGGTTTTTGATCCAAAGAAGGCAATTTTAAGAACTTGTATGGACCAAAAAGACTCACTTTTAGGTGAAAATGGTTCAGGAGTGTCTCTTCATATCCACTAATATAAATCAATTGTTTTAATGTAGGTACAGGTCCATATAATGCAAAAAACACTCCCTCTCTTCCATCACTCCCTTGGCAATCTCACAAAGACAAAATTCATATGCTTGGTTTGTATAGTACAAAGAGAGTTGAGACATAAAACTTTTTATAGAAGATGGGGTCCTAATGACCTTAAAATTCATGTCCATATTCATCACATTGGTGTCTCCTCCTTTATGAATAATCGTTAAAACCATCAGGTGGTCTTAAACCTTACATAAACCCCATAGTCTCATTTTCCTCCTTAGAATGGTAGGTAAAAGCAAGTTGTAAGCATGATATAAATTATAAAGTATCCTCATATATATAAAAAACATATCACACTTTCATCCACCAAATTTGGCACCTTTGGCATTGGAGATTGAGAAAGAGTTCATAAGGATAGGTTACAGGTTTGCACTTAAGGCTTAAAGGTTTTATTTAGGTTCCAATGCACCCAAATGATTATTTAATGTGTTCACCATATTATAAATTAATTAAATTCTCTCTAATCATCTAATCACTCCATACTATCCTTCCAAAATCTCGCATCATAACTCACTTCAAGGACTCTGTGTAGGTTATATTCACAACAATGGTTTGAAGAGGTTTTATCTTGCATTATCAGAGCCATATTTGGTTCATGACCTCATGGGAATGTTATTAGGATATGAATAAATTTTAATAGGTTTTATAACATCAAAACATGATTCATTAAAAGGTTTAATTCATTGGAAATGTAGACCTACAAGTCTATAAACCTGTAGGTCTTAATTTCATATGATATGTAATGAATTGTGCATCAAATGATGATACTGAATGGCAAAATGAGAGATGGAAACATAAAAAAAACAATTGAAAATGTGTGAAATTAAAATGGAGAGTAAATATTTCATTTGAAACATATTCTAATATCACCTAACCAACAAGTCTAAGTAGACCTAGAACAAGTACACATAGGCATGTCTAGTCAAATGAGGAATGCATTGAATTATGTATCAAAAGATGGATGTTAGAAACATAAAGGGTGTGATAAATTTAATTTATATGCCCTTGGATAATTTCAAGACAAATGGATAAAATTTGGTCTAAAAATCCCAATGCCTAAGGGGCTTAAATGGTAGCATAGGCTTGTGTATGAATTCAAGAAGATTTGTAAGTTTTAGTTGAATAAAAGTGTAGATCGAAGTCTTTAAAGGTTTTTAGAAGTTATGGTGAGAAAAATATAGGGTAAATTCCCCTAGATAAACTCATGACTGAGGTAAAACTCTATACATCCTTATAATGCTACCTACAAGCCAACTAGAGATGCAAAATCACTTTCAGACATTGAGATTCAAGATACAATGTTGTGCATTAGAGTTTGGGTTATAGATGGATAAAGAGGATACATGGAAGCCCTAAAGACTAATAAGGTCTTTAAAACATCATAAGAGTTCTATAATGACAATTCATCTCAAGCTTACAATCACTCAGCCCATAACCTACAATCAAGCCTGTGTGAGAGCATTGAGAAAGAATATGCAAGATATGCATTAGAGATGAGATTTGAATTGGTGGGTAGAGAGGATAAAAGTAGTTTTAATATATCTTCAATATTTTTCAAGGATATCCAAGTTACTAAAGATCATGAAGTGAGGTTATACCTTCAAAATGCATTCAAGAGAGCACTAGGTCTTATGTAGACCAATAGGTTATTGGTAATCAATATTTTGAAGGGCTTGTCATCTAATGAAACTATGATCAAAGGGGAAAAGGGTAAAATATAACTTAGGTAGATGCTTTCATGAAGATTGGAACCTTGGAATAGGTGAAAAAAAACCATTTTTTGAGATATGTTCTTATTGTTGGTATTGAGGCATTGATGTTGTCATTGATGTCAAAGTTAAGATGGATGTCATTAATGTCAAGGTCAATTTTGAGGCCATGCATGGTGAAGTGATATATGACAAGGAGTCTTATGACAAGAGATAATTTGAAGCAAATCTATTGTCTCTTTATTGAGAGATAATTTAAAGGCAACCTGGTAAATTTTTTGAGGTTGTTAACATGTTTCAAGATCAATATACAAGGTAAGCATACTTTTGAGTACTAGGTGTCTTGAAAAGCCTAGTCTAACCCTATGAGAAGGTGTATGCATAAATCATAGTAAATCCTAGTTAATTGTGTTATTACAAGCATGAGAGAGAGTATAAATTTGTGTAAACATGTGAAAGAGGTAAATAATCCTTTAGAAGAGTTCTAAGGTCAGTTTTGAGGCTTAGTCCTTAAATAAAGAAACCTAGTGAAAAGGCATAGGCCTAGTAGCATGTTGAGGTAAGCAGTATGGGACTTGTGAGAAGAATACTTGAATTTTTTTGTCATGGTATGAGGTTGTATGACATAATTATGAGGTATTAATAGTATTCTAAGAGGTTTCAAGGTGTGTTTAAGGTTTGAGTATGGCTTACAAGTTTATGCCTAATGAGCAAAGAGACATAGTATGGCCTAATGAGGAATAAAATTTAGTTCCCAAGGTGTTGGAGATCATAATATCATTGTCATATGTGTGAGATTTTGTGTCAATTTTTTTAACCAAGTTTGACATCAATAACTGAAGGAGAAAGCATGAAAATTGGTGTTGAGGTTTTTTGTGTGCACAAAATGAGGAGTGGCAGACTTAAGAAGGATTTTCTTATGCTCATTGTCATTTTCAACCTTTTAATGAGGATCCAAGTAGTTAATTGTATTTATGGAAGTGTCCTATCTTAAATCTCTTAGAATTTGTTTTGGATTTGAGGGGCAATCCTTTATGAATGATTGCTAAGAATGGAAAGTAGTTTAAACCCTCCTAAAACCCTCATAATGACCCGATAGGAAAGACATTTTTGGAAGTGGATCAGAATGGATTGGATGAATTATTTTTATTATTTTATAATGTATAATACTCTCCCATGTTTCTCCAAGTGGCATTGGTCTGTCAGAAGAGTGAGTGAAAGCTATAAGAAACCCCTTATTTCTCATATTTTTTATGTAACAAGTAGGGTTGACCAGGTCAAAGCATGAAAATATTGGGAAAATGATATGTGAGACTTATATTTTATGATAATGTAAATTTATAATCAGGTTTTAGGCCTTAAATATTCTAAACTGATCATGGAAGTTGACTTATCGCTAAACAAGTTGAATGAGGAAGACAGTGAGAAAACCAAGCAGACGTGAAGATGAGATTAGGGATGGGTTACAGTGGATTAAGGATGGATAAAAATACATGGGGTTATTTTTCAATACCTTTATACATTTCCCCATTTAATATAATTTTTTTTTATGCTCATAGACAAGCAAAATGTTGTTCTTCTAACATAGTGAGGTCTGTGTAGGGTGAAGACATGAGATTGTTTAGTAAGACCAATATTGATATTGAACCTTATAATATATATATTTAAATATTTTATAATGATTATTAGGGATCATATAAACCAATTTTAATTTCATAAAAGTGTTCACACATATTTTTTAATTCTTAGTTTCATGATTGTGTTTTTGTAGTTGTAAGCAGTTTTTTGTGTGTGAGTGAGAATGGTATTCTCGAGTCTTTTTACATAGATTTGAATAATAAAATGCAAATTAATTTGTTATATTGGTATCATAGATTAATTTTAATTTATATTTATTCATGATAAACTCATATGAATGTGATAAAATTTAAAGGTTCTTGAGTGGGTTTTAAAGCCTGTGTGTAGTTCGGAGTGAGCATATGAAGATGATTAGTTTGAGGTCTTTTTCCCTATATGGTGAAATATAATGTAATTTGAGTTTAAAATAAGGTAATTTAGGTCCTATTAATTTCATTTGTTTATATTTTTTTGTTTAAAATTTAAGTGTATGCTTGAGATATTCAAGACATACTTTATGGCAGTGAGAAGACCTTATTGTGAGTAGACCTAAATGGTGTTGGGGAAATAAGATAAATGGTGTTGGGGAAATAAGGATAGATTATAAGGGGTATAATTTATGTTTTTATTAAGTTTTTAATCCACTTTTGGATTCTCAATTTGTTCCAAGGTGGCCAACGTGAAACATGTGCTTTGAGAAGGCCTATTTGCATTAGGTCTCTATTAGGCCTAATGGTGGTTTTGGCCCTTAATGGAAATTACCAACATATTTATTAGTTGTTTTAATTGTGAAAAAAAAAATTAAGTATTTAGAGTTTTTTTTCCAACCAATATGGTTTAGATCAAGACTCAAGTATAAATAAAAGGTCTAATAGGCCTAATTTGACTAGTTAGAAGATTGAGGATATGAGCGAATGATATAGAGTTTTGGAAACCAGGTAGAGGGTTTTAATAACATAATATAGGTGTGATGATTGTGTAATTAAGATATAAATATGGTTTTATATGTGATGATTAAGGTCATAAGACCTAATTTTTCCAAGGAAAGGGCTAGTTGAGCGAGAAGGCATAATAGGTTGTTTAAGAGATATAATAGTGAGAAGAGAAAAAGAAGGTGGTAATATTTAGTTGAGTGATAAATAGGTGTAAAAAGGTGATAAAATTTTCAAGTTATATGATTTAGTGTTGAGTTACATATGGATTTTTTGCCTCCTTTCAATTTGGTGCTTGTTAAAGGACTATTTGAATTGGAGCTTAACTAGTGAGGGGTTGGTGTTCCTTGTGGAGTTGGTGCCTCACTAAATATTGATTAATTACTTATAAGAATATATAAAAATATTTATTTTAGTTTTTTTTATCCCCTAATATGGTTTACCACATATCTCCTATGTTCTTATGTTGTTTGCTTTTATATATGCATGTTTATGCATTGGTTAATGTATGTATGTGAATGAATACTTCATAGATTATAACTCAAATTAAAGGATTGTTTTAAGAAAATTTATCCACCCCCCACCTCTCAATATCTATACTTCCAACATTTGGTATTATATCAAGTCTTTTTAAGGAGGCCTAATAGCCTAAAGGATATCATAAGCAAGTAAAGATGGTTAGTCAAGCATAAGGTGGTTTCTCTACAAGTAAGGATTCATTATTTAATGGATCCAATTATGATTTTTGGAGTGTCAGGATGAGGACATAGTTGAGGTCAGAAGATCATGATGTTAGGTAATTAGTTTTGGATGGATATATTGCTCCTCTTATTCCTCCTATAGATGCATTAGGTAAAAATGCTACTGACAACAATTTAAAAGCAATGAATGGTATTATATGTGGCCTATCAAAGGTAGAACTTGTGAAGGTGATGCACTATATGTTTGATATATAAATGTGGGAAAATTTGAAGACTATTCATGAGGGACACTCCAAAGTCAAGTTGTCTACGTTACAAACCCATAAAAGATAATTTGAAATCCTAAGAATGAATAAAGACGAGATCATTGTAGCCTACTTATTGAGGGTTGATGAAGTGGTCAACATCATAATAGGCCTAGGTGAAGAATTGAAATAATCTTCTATTTTTCAAAAGGTTTTAATATCTCTAACTCCCAAGTTTGATTCTAAAGTGTCTGTTGCTAAAGAGATGTAAAATATAGACAAACTAGAGATGGATGGACTTCATGTCACCCTAACAGCCTATGAGATGAGGACAAGTGAAAGAAGACCTGCAAAGAAAGAATTTGAATTCAAGGCAGAAAAGAAGTAAAAAAAAGAATACACAAGGTAATAAATTCAAAGACAATGATGATGAGTTGATATATATGTTTGCAATAAAATTGAAAATAGGTTCAGTTAAATACAAGGGTAAGCTACCCTTTAAGTGCTTTAATTATGGAGAGATTGGACACTTTGCTAAGAAGTGCCCTCAAAGAAAAATATGATGAAGAACATGATTAAGGTCATGATGATGACAAGAATTCTTATAGGTCTGATAAGAGTAAGAAAATCTTTATAAAGTATAATTATAAGAAGAAATTTTTAAAGAACAAAATAAGATTTTACACCAAGGAAGATTGTAGCTCATCTGATGAGAGTGAGAAAAGTGATTCTAAGAGTGACCATGAATTTGATGGTCCTGATGTTAATGAATTACTATTTATGGTTGAGGAATCAAGTTGTTAAAATCAAGAAGAGTCCATATGTATTGGAAGTGTTGGTGATTCAGATGAAGAAGAAGATGAGGTGGACTTTGAGGCTGAGTTGATGAATACTCTAGAAGAAATGAAGATGGTGAAGAAGAAGAAGAAGAATAAGGTGATGAGGTATCTTATCAAAGTTTATGAGAATCAAATCAACTTGTTAGAAGCTTTATTGAGAAACAACTCCAAGGAATAAAAATAAATAGTCAAATGTGGGGAGAGTCAAATTGAGATTGTGACTGCAAGCCTAAAGGCTAAAGAAGAAAAATGTGTGAGGTATGTAACTAAAGTGGATTCCTTGAGAGCTGATTTGGATCAGGAATCAAGTAAAGTTAAGTCCTTTGTCAAGTTTCAAAAGAGTACCAATGATCTAGACAACATCCTAAGTAGTCAAAAGAATGTTAATGAAAAAATAGGTATTGTTTTCAATGGAGACCAAAAGAAGAACACTAATGTGATCAAGAAGGTCAATGGTCAATCAGGAATGATGGTGTTGGTAGATAAAGACTAATCCTATCAAGCAGCCTAATGTTATAAGTTATGATAATCTTTTCGATGGCTATAGTTATTCATGTAACCAATTTGATCATAGAGCAGGGCATTTTAGAAAACCCTCTAAGAATGAATATACATGGAACTATGAGGAGAGTCATCAATCAAGAGGTATGGTTCATGGTGTGTTTCCATCAAAAGGAATAGTGTGTTTCAATTGTCAAAAAATTGATCATATTTCAAAATACTGTAAGCATGTATTCTCAAGTCAAAACAAGGAAGTTGAGAACCCTATAATGCAAGAAAGAAGACAAGATAGTGAGTTGAAACCAAAAGTAGCTAAGGTGAATGATGACCATTATTCAAGTCTAAGTGGACTATTTTCCATGGTGGATCATAGTTCAGATGCAAAGGAGTGTCAAGAATTCTCCCTATTAGCTTAGATTATGGATGAAGAAGTCAAGAAAAATAAACCATAGTAGAATTTTGTTCAAATGGATATTGAATAATTTAAGCCAAAGAGTATCATGAAGAAAGATCAGTCTAGTAAGGACATAGAGATCTAGGAATCTCCTGAGTTTATGTTGTTCTAGTACCCTAGAGTAGAGGTGACTCTATAAAGCTTCATGGAGGAACTTAGCTAGTATGTAGAATCATGAAAGATGTTTTGTCTAAGGTTCAATCAAGAGTCTACTAGAGGAATAATCACAAGAGATGGGTCATAAAGAGTTTATATGATGACTTGATCGAACCAAGTCAGAGTCATGATAATGTTTGAATATATCATGGAGATAATGGGAACCAATCATGCTCCAAAAGTATGTGTTCTATTTCAAGTCCAAGGATTATATATTTGGCAATAAGATGACCCTTTGTCATTAATGTCAAAGGGGCATGAAGTTCTAGTTTGGGAGAAAGATCAATTTGAAGAAGATCCAGCTTGGGAAGATGTGAATCATTAACTTTGATTAAGTGTTTTCCATCAATGACAAAGGGGGATATTATTGAGGTATGTTATTTTTGTTGGTATTGAGGCATTTATTTTATCATTGATGTCAAATTCAAGATGGATGTCATTAATGTTAAGGTCAGAGTTGAGGCCATGCATGGTGAAGTGATATGTGACAAGGAGTCTTACAACAAGAGAGAATTTGAAAGAAACCTATTGCCTCTTCATTTAAAGAGAATTTGAATGAAACCTAGTAACTTTTCTAAGGTTTTTTACATGTTTCAAGGTCAAGATACAAGGTAAGCATATTGTTCAGTACTAGGTGTCTTGAGAAGCTTAGCCTAGCCCTATGAAAAGGTGTATGCATAAAGCATATTAAATCCTAGTGAATTATGTCATTATAGGAATGAGAGAGTGTATAAAGTTTTGTAATCATGTGAAATAAGAAAAAAATCCTTTATAAGAGTTCCAAGGTTAGTTTTGAGGCTTGGTCCTTACATAAAAAAACCTAGTGAAAAGGCATAGGCTTGGTAGCATGTTGAGGTGAGCAATATGGGAATTGAGACAAGAATTTTGGTAGTGTGTGACCATGGTATGAGTTTTTATGACATAATTATGACGTATTGAGATCATTTCAATAGGTTTTAAGGTGTACTCAAGGTCTAAGTATGGCTTACAGGTTTAGGCCTAATGAGCAAAGAGACCTAATGTGGCTTAATAAGGGATCAAATTTAGTTCCCAACATGCCAAATATCATAAGAGCATTGTCATATTTGTGATAGGTTGTTTCAAATTTTTTTTACCAAGTTTTAGGTCAATACCTAAAGGAGAAAGAATGAAAATTGGTGTTGAGGTTTTCTATGTGCAAAGAATGAGGTGTTACAGACCCGAGAAGGATTTTCTTATGCTCGTTAGCATGTGAAAATTTTTCATGAAGATATAATAATTTCATGGTAGTTATTTAATGGTCATATGTTAAATCTCATAGCATTGGTTTTGGATTTGAAGGTCAATCCTTTATGGATGATTGCTAAGAATGGAAAATAGTCTAAACCCTCCTAAAACCCTCATAATGACCTGATAGGAAATATCTTGTTGGAAATGGATAATAATGAATTTTATGACTTATTTTTATGATTTTATCATGTTTATAACTCTCCTATGTTTCTCCAAGTGGAATTTTTCTATCAAAAAAGTTAGTGAAAGCTATAAGAAACCCCTTATTTCTTAGATTTTTTATGTAACAGGTAGGGTTGACTAGGTCAAATCATGAAAATGATTGGAGGATGATGTGTGAGACTTATATATTATTATAATGTAAGTTTTTGATCATGTTTCAGACATTTAATATGCTAAATTGGTTATGAAATCTGGCATATCACTAAATAGGCCTAATGAGGAAGATAATGAGAAAACTAGGCAAAAGTGAAAATGAGATTAGAGATGGGTTTTAGTGGATTAGGAATGGATCAAAATGAATGGGGTCATTTTTAAATACCTATATCACCTTTCCCCCTTTAATATAAGTTTTTTTTATGCTCATACACAATCAAAAATTTGTTCTCAAAGTGACCTGTCTAACATAGTGAGGTCTATGTAGGGTGAAGACATGAGATTGGTCTATAAGACCAATATTTATATTTAACCTTGTAATATATCCATTTAAATATGTTATAGTGATTATTAAGGATCATATAAACCCATTTTAAGTTCATATAAGTGTTTTCATAGATATTTTAAGTCTTAGTTTTCATGATTGTGTTTTTGGAGTTATAGGCAATTTTTTGTGTGTGAGTGAAAATGGTGTTCCTGAGTCTTTTTACATAGATTTGAATAATATAATGAACATGAAGTTATTATATAAGTCTCATAGGTTTATTTTAATTTATATTTATTCATGATAAACTCCTATGAAGGTGATAAAATTCAAAGGTTCTTGACTGGGTTTTGAAGCTTATGTGCAGTTCTGAGTGAGCATATGAAGATGATCAGTTTGAGGTATTTTTTCTTGTATGGTGAAAGATAATGGACTTTGTGTTGAACTTGAGTTAATTTATTTCCTATTAATTTTATTTATTTATATGTTTTTATGTCAAAGTTAATTGTATGCTTGAGATATTCAAGACAGACTTACTAGCAGTGAGAAGACCTTATTGCAAGTTGACTTAATGGTGTGGTTCAAGGAGTGAAATGAGATAAATGGTGTTGGGGAAATAAGGTGAGATTATAAAAGGTATAATTAAATATTTTATGAATTTTTTTATTTATTTTTTGAGTCTCAAGGTGTTTTAATATGGCCAAAGTGAAATTTGTGATTTGAGAAGGCCTAATTGCATTAGGTCTTTATTAAGCCTAATGGTGGTTTTGGGCCTAAAGGGAAATGACCAACCTATATAGTGGTTTTTTCACTTGTTAGATGTGTTTTAATATCTATTCCAAATGTTATCCAATTATGTAAAAGTTTTTGGCCAACCAATATGGGTGAAATCAAGAGTCAAGTATAAAGAATTCTAATAGGCCTAATTTGACTAGTTAGAAGATTGAGGATATGAGCGAATTATATAGAGGTTTGGAAACCAGGAAGAGGGATTTAAGAACATAAAATAGGTGTGTTTAATATAACATGAATATATAAATATGTTTATAAAAGTGATTATAAATGTCATATGACCTAATTCTGCCAAGGAAAGGGCTAGTTGAGCGAGAAGGCTTAATAGGTTATTTGAAAGAGATATAAGAGTGAGAAGAGAAAAATAAAGTGTTCATATTCAATTGAGTGTGAAACAAGAATAAAAATGTGATCAAAGGTTCAAGGTAGTTGATTTGGTTTTTAGTTACTTATGGGATCGGTGCCTCCTTGCAAGTTTATGCTTGCTAAAGGATTAGTTGAGTTGGTACTTGACTAGTGAGGGGTTAGTGTTCCTTGTGGGGTTGGTGCCTCACTAAATATTGATTAATTGATTATAGTATTGTAGTTTATGTTGTGTTTTAGTGGATTTTATCTCCCAAGAGGTTTTCCCACATATCACATGTGTTCTTATGTTATTTTCTTTTATATATGCTTGTTTATGTATGTGAATAAATGCTTCATGGATTATAAGTCAAATTGAAAGATTTTTTTAAGGAATTTGATTCACCCCCACCTCTCAGTAGCTAAACTTCCAACACTATCTAATATAAAGACCTATAGGCCTTTCTAGGCCTAATCATAAATATTGAATTATCAATGCATGTGTTGAGTAGGTTATTGAGGGAGTGTGGAGTATGAAGGTCCTATAAAGTCTAGATATGAACTCACACAAGTTCAAATCTAGAAAGTAGGAAGAAACAACTCAGAAAAGGCTTCTAAGTTTAGTTTTGTAGGGCTGATCACAAACCCTCATGAGAGGATTATGTATGTTCTAGGCCATATGATGGGGGTTAATATGTTGACAAGTAATTAATAACCTCATATGAGGTGTTAAAAACCTAAAGAGGACATTTTTATCTTGAACCAAACTTCAAGACACCACCTTCAGGCCTAAAACTCACTTCTAGACCTCATAGTTGTAGTCTACCAACCTAAGAGACTCCTAAACTTTGATCATATATTGCATGAAGAGATGCATGGTGTCTCAATATATTAGGCATAAAAGGTAACCCCTATGCATTAATGATTCATGGAATTTGGATGTTCATCTACAGCCTGAGCTCTATGTATGATCCTTAAGAGTGTAAGGCACTCACATGTTGCCAAGAAACCTTCAAATGACCTGATTGAGGATATTATCTTTCTAAGTGCCTAAAGTGGATTTAAATGACCTTAAAATTACTTTAGTGATATTCCTAACTCTCTTGAGCACCCTCTCAGACCCTTGGTTGGCATGTGCAAGGTATAGATTATATGAAATTATCTTAAAATCATGGTTGTGGGCTCATTTTGGAAGGTGCACAATAAATAATGGTCTCCAAACCAAGTATAGAGGCCTATCAAGACTATATAAAGGTTCCATGGCCATATTCACAACTTTTTAGGTCTCATATAATGGTATATGAACCATTAAAGTCACTAAGTGAGTCAAAATGGGAGCAATTCACTATTTTATTAGTCAAGAAGCCTATCTACAAGCTTATGGAGTACACAAAGAGAGATGTATTCTAGTATATTAGGATGTAAAATGATGTTAAAATCCTCAAAAAATCATTTCCAAGCTTTAGAACCTACAAATTTCTTTAAAAATTACTCCAACTATCTTTCATGCATGAACAAGCACCTAGTATAGGGTTTTGGCCATTTCATGGTTCACACATTTATGCAAGGTCTAAAAACCCTAAATTTTTCATGGAGCATGTTCAGGGGGTATGAAAACTGAATCAAGTAATTATTTGGAATTTCACACATGTGGGTATGGATTAGAGCCAAAACTCAATTTATAGGCCTAGAAACCTAATTGGAAAGAGAAAATAGGTGGATAAGTGGACTTGTAATTGATGTCAAGTCATGAAATTTTACACAGAGTTATAATGTAATTCTAGGTACTCAAATACATTCTTTTTTTTCCAAGATAATTTGTACATTATCTTACATAAGGAGCTTTGTGTGTTTTCAAGGCTATAAAGAATTGAAAACAAATACAAGCTTTGGGAGCAAGATGAAGTATTTGGGAGTGTTTGATGGAGCCAAATGAACAATTTTAGGTATGTTATGATATAGGGATCCCTTTAATTAATATATGTTGTACTCATAAATGTGTAATCAATATTTTATGCTTGTAAGCAAGGAGAGGTGTAGTGGAACTAGTGGGTTTCAATACACCTAAGGAGTTATGATCATCATTAAAATATTAGTATAAGAAAACTCCTAAATGAGTGTAAAGTGTCAAAGATCAAAGAAATATGTAACTCAATATGAATTTATTACCAAAGAATACCATTTATCACTATCCAATCCAATAAGATGGTAGTTTGAAAAAAATTAAGAAGTGTCAAGCAAATATTGAAACTCCTACACCATTTGGAAGAGGATGCATCTTCAAGGAAGCAACACATGTCTTTGGATATCTAATGAGACTATTTCATAACTCCATTATTTATTTTAAATATTAATATACAATTGTCAACCTCTCCCTTCTCCACCTCTCTCTCTCCTCTACTCTCATTCTCTATAAATTTAGCCTTGATTGGCTTTGTATTCATCCTCCACCTAGGTATGGTGAAGCCTTGCACATTTGTATGCATTTTATCAATGAAAAAGTTTTGCTTTTACCTCCTCCTTTGACTATATTTAGTGTGTGTTCATGAATAGTTGATATTGTCAAGTGTTTTACTTAGTCTTCATTAGCATGTTGTCCTTTTTCTATCACTCATATGCAGTTTGAAAACTTCTTTGCAGGTCATGTGAAGTGTCCAAGTGAAGTGTGAAGGTTGAGTGAGTTGTATATTCATTAGTGTCATTATATGACCTCTTGATTATTCCTCATATCCCAAAAATCTATCACAGCCTCCATAATGAAGTGTTGATGTAGAGAGGCATATTAAGAGTAGTGTGTGTTTAGGTTAGTCTCATGGTTGATGTGCACATGCAGATGGTTAATAGTGGGAAAATGTTTTGGTGCATCACCTCTATTAGAGTAGGTTTCTCTCCCTTTTCATTACAAGTTGATAGCTGAGTGAATGAGCTAAAGTGATATATCAAGGGGAGCTAGCCCTATAACCTAGAGATTTAATCCACCTATTAGGCCACCCACAACCTAGGATTGTCTCCATATTACCCCAAATTTGGAAGGCTTGAACAATCTTCCAAGGGTGCAAATCTGGGTGATAACACTAATTTTTTTAACTCATGAGTTAGTTATACATTTTTTGGTTTGTGGTCTCTATTTGCCCATCTATATACATATGTGGGTGGGAGACAAAGATGGGATCATAAATGCCCTCCCCTCATATATATATATATATATATATATATATATATAGAGAGAGAGAGAGAGAGAGTACCCCCATTTATTCATTATGACACTAATGTGATGATAGGTTAGGCATCATTCCATCACATTGCCCTGGTAAGGAATCACCCCACTCTATATAGTTATAGCTTCCATATCTAGCCAACTCTTATCATCTAATTGAAACCCTGATTATTGATTTATTATTTTTTTTGGTAGATATAGATATGGGATGATCACTCTAGTGACTACTGACTACAAGAAAGGTTTGGATGGCCACTTCATGGAGATATGTAATGACTTGCATTTTTAAGCCATGGAACAATGCCATATTTGAAATCTATTTAGATGCTTATTTTGATTCAATAGGTCATGCATGTAATATTCGATAGGTTGAGTGCATAATAAATGACCTCTCCTAAAATGGCCTATCCCAGTCATTTGTTTACCATCACCTAGATGATGGTTGAGGGAAGGTTGGAAAGGGTTGATTTTTAGATAGATATAGATATGGTTAACCTCTATCTTTATATATGGGGTAGGGTACCTATATATCTATATGGAAATAATGCAATCTATATATGGTGCACTCTATTATACTCAACTCTACTCGAGAGAGCCCTAAGGATATCTCACCCTGACAATCAAGAGAAATTATCTAGTGGAGCGGTGTTATCTAGACCTCCCAAGGGGTTGGGGTTGAGGGACTATTTATTTATCCCATATCTCTATCTATGAAAAAACCATATATATCTATATGGAGCCCACTACTCTATTTGGAGGGCCTATATATATATATATATATATATATATATATATATATATATATATATATATTGCAATTCCCCCCCTCTATTATATATGGGATATAATTACCACCCATATATATCTAATCTATATGGTATGGTGTGGAGTTCACAACCTAGGGGCCTCTCCCTCTTGCTTAATCAATATAATAGGGGAATTGGCCTTGCCCTACCCTACCCTATATATATATATATATATATATATATATATATATATATATATATATATATATATATATATATATATATATATGGGACATGTGCACCCCCCCTCCCTATATAGATCATAGATATGTCACCCACTCCATGTGCCCCTATAGATCTGATCTATATGGGGTTTGAGGGGTCTATTGATTGCATTAGCTAGCCGATAAGCCAAATATGGGAAGGGAGAACATATTATGCCAAGGTGTGTTAGTGATTTCCAAACATTGGGATTGGGTGTGAGTGTGGTCATGAGTGCTAACTAAGTGAGTGAATGAAGTGTCAAGAGTGAGCAAAGTGATGAGTAGATGAGATGGTGGTGGTGTACTAATGGGGAGAGTGGATAATTATAAAAAAACCACCTTTCATTTAGTGCATCTAGATTTATACTTATCATGCTTCATATAATTCTTGAGAAAATATTGGTAGCCATATTCATATCAAAGGGGAATGAGGTCCATATATAGATAGGGTATGGCTAATGGGAGCCCTATTTATAGCCAGTGGGCCTAATTCAAAGGATAGGTAGGAGGGATATAAGATGAAACAAGTCTAGATATATATATGTCATGGATAGTGGGATCCCACTTCATAGCCAATAGGAGAGGTCCCTACCCTATTTTCTATCCATATAGCTAGTCATGCCTATAGTCTATAAGGGTTTATATACCCATGGGTGATATTGGAAATTTTTCTTCTAATATATTGGTTATACCCCATCCCATCCCCTCCCCTATATTGAGATAAGAAGATAGGGGGATTGGGTATAGCAATTAAATAACCCCATATATAGAGAGGGGCCCCCTCCTTAATCTATATATGGGATGACAACTCTATACAACATTTCCTAGAGAGGATTTGATCAAGGGGTTGGGGTAACTCATATATAGTTTAGGGTAGTTGTATACTATAGTTTGGCAGCAATTTTTATCATGTACCCCATATATAAATAGGTTGACTACAAAATATGGATAGTCTATTCATCGAGCTCCCCCTCCCAGATAGGTATATAGGGTGTAATGCCTCTATACATATAAGTTGAGCCATCCCAACCTATAGGTCTACCCCTATATATATATATATATATAGTGATAACTATATTCCAAAGTTTTATAAGTGGATATATCAATCATCACACCTATATAGATATGGGACACTCATTTGATGTCCTACTATACTCTATATAACTATAACTAAGGCCTTTGGGTTCATTGGCACTAGGGATAGAGAGATAGACATGGTTAGGTTCATTGTTACCTAGGTAAAAATTGGTTTGTTGTTAGGTTTATTATTATATATAGTTGGCACCCCATATATATGGATATGGTGATGACCTCCACCATAGAGAAAGAGGGAAACCCTCATCCTATAGATATGGTTGAGTGCATAAATATAATACAATCAATCACCTTTTTTGATCTATAGGTCATGATGACCATATTAGGGCTTGACCCCTATCTATATATGGCCATAATCCATATAGTTGTAATGTTGACTAGATGGATGCTCCACTTTGATTAGATAGAAGCTCTGATGGACTAGATAGTGTATAGACTAGATTATGGACTCAGACCAAAAGAGAGATAGACTCTACTGGATATTTTGGCTAAGACTCTCTATATAGAATTACTATATATAATTGTAGTTGTAAATGAAACTTTAATCATAACTATAACTATATCCTCATGTCCTTAATGAATCAATTATCCTCATCAACAAATGTCCTCACTCACTCACTATAGATGAGAGCACCCTATATATAGATATGGAACCCCTATCTATAGAGCTCGTAAGGGTAACAACATTGACATTGATTTAAAACCCTATATATGATAGCATTGAACTAAATCATTATCTATCTAGGATAGGGGATATATATATATATATATATATTGGGGTTCATGACTAGATAGGGGCATGCCACCAGAAATGTGTGTGTGTGTGTGTGTGTGTGTGTGTGTGTGTGTGTGTGTGTGTGTGTGTGTGTGTGTGTGTGTGTGTGTGTAGGGGACTCAGGTTTAGGTATGGGGTTCATGACTAGATTTAGGCATTAAAGAGGATAGGAAGGAGACAAAGAGGATAGGTCTAGTCAATCATGCTCTTTAAATATGGATTCAACTAATTCTTCATTTTATTTGTATAGATATATATTTTTAGAGTTATATACCTATCGAGTAGGCCCTAGTTCCACTCAGGCAGTTATCCTAGGGTTCAAGACAACCTAAACCTCTCCTTTGGTTTATCCTAAGTAACCCTCAATAAATTATTATCCATTTTCCCATTGTTGTATCTAGTAAAGCAATTGAGGGGTGAGCATAATTTTGTTTGATTGGTACTTGATTTACTAAATGGATATATAGGGTAAATTATGGGGTGAAGCATAATGTAGTATGTATATAGTTAGATCAATTAGATAGGGGCACTCCCAGATAGAATAGATAGGCATGTCTATATATATATATATATATATGTAACACCCCATATAAAATTAGAGGGGGTAAGGGTGGGTGAAGGACTATCTATAATCTCTATCAATCTCCATTGATACAATCAGTCATCAGTCTAGTTGTATCATGTGTAGAATAGCATTATGGATGATGCTCAACCTTTTCTATCTATTTGGTATTTTTCCACTATGTATTGATATTTAGTTTATCTAGGGACCTCTCCCATTAGCTATTAAGTGGGGCCCAATTGGCCATTCCCTATACCATATCTAGACCTGCCTCATCTCGTAGCCCTCCTACCTCTCCTCTCAAGTAGTCTCACTTGCCATGAATAAGGATCCCACTAGCCATGCCCTATTTATATCTATACCTCATTCCCCTTATGATACAAATACAACTACCAATAGTTTCCCTAGAATGATATGAAGCATGAAAACTAGAATTATAGATGCCCTGAATGAAAGGTGAATATTTTTTAGGTCTTCACTCTCCCCATTGGTACATTTCCACCATCTCATATACTCATCACCTCACTCACTCTCAACACTTCATTCACTCACTCAGTCAACACTCATGAATGAACTCCCTCCCAATCCCAAAAATTTTCACTAACTAATGCACCCTAACATTGGATGCTTTCCCTCCCCCTCCTTGGCCTATCAATTAGCTAAGTGTAATCAATAAGCCCCTTAACCTCCATATAGATAAAATATATAAGAGCATGGGGTGCAGGTGCCATATCTATTATCTATGAAAGGAGGGAATGTGACTATATCCCATATTAATTAGGTGCTCAATTGGTAGGCCTATATATCTATGAGCTACATGGTATGATGAGGGAGGATGGGAACCCAACTGGTAGATAGAATATTTAGATATAGATAGGCCCTCTCTTGACCCCATGTCAGGGCATCTATCTAATGTAAATCTAAATCTATGTATGGGGTTTGGATGTGGGTTCAAAAAATATATACCATGGGGATAGGGGATGGGGTGATAATGAAACTCTATAAAACACTCTTTTCCCTAGGGTTTAGACAAATTTACACATACTGGGGTGATTGCTACAATTGAGGAAGAGAAAGGGAATTGTACCTGACTAGGGATGGATGTAAACTTGGTTGTTATTAGAAAGTTTATAATCATCCTAGTCCTCAAAAAATCCACTACCCATATGGATATGGATTAGATCATTATCAGCTCCCCCTTAATGAGGATGGGGAAGGAATTGCTAAAATGAAATGGACTAGTCTAGTTATGAAGAGAGATTGGTCATAGGAGTAGAGAGAAAGATCAAAGAGTGGATGAGATTTTAGCCTTGACATTGATATGCATGCTCACTCTACCAAAACTACCATGATCACAATTATACCCAACATAATCAAAATCTTTAGTTGGATCTCTACCATGTGGGGAGGTTTGATAAGATACAAAACATATATGCGATCTATCATAGGGTTCATCTTTCTATCCACCATAGGAGGACTTACTAGATTAGTCTTGGTGAATCCTAGGGGAGTGGGTGTAATTAGGTTTAAATTATACTCTCCCCATATATAATTATTGGGTCCCCCATTAAAATATAGGGGGTCTTTTAGACCCTCTCCCCACCTTGATTTTTGTCAATGGCCATATATAGATAAGGGCCATGTTTCATAGTTTGCAAGTACCCATATAAATTACTAGTGTAGTTATATAGATTATATAGATGTAATTGGCACCCTATACCTATATATATGGATGTGGAAACCAATGAGAGATCCATATATAGATAGGTTATTATTTAAAAGGGAGGGGCTTCTGATAAGAGAATAGAATATTCAAATGTTTCGTGTCTCACCCAAGCCTCCCAGTAGAGTGGGTTGGGCAAGTGCCCAAGGTGATCTTCTAGGGATCATGACCCCTACCTCCACCCCCCTTTATCTACCTATATAAGGTCTCCTACTAGCCAAGAAAATAATATAAGGCATGTGTCCCCCTTTATATATCTAGATAAGGCCTCTGATCGGGAAAGAATAAAAACTATCTAGTGGCTCGTGTCCTCCTGATTGGCCTATACTAAATAACTAGGGTTGGGATTATGTAGATATAGCTGACCAAATATTTATATAGGGCCTCACCCCTATGTGTATGGATATACACCAATAAGAGAGGACCCCCATAGATAGGCATTATTTCCCTTGTTTATTAATCCTATCCTATCTACATAGAGTGGAGGGGAGGGGAGGGGAGGGATGGGAGCTTGTAGGTGGAGTGGATAAAGGCATCAATCCTCCATCATCTATTCTAGCTAAGTAACCCTATGTTTTTAATCCATTTAGGTGGGTATAGCCCTTGATTTATTTTTATTTTATCATTCATACCCAACTATGCATGTTGGTTATGAACTCATTGCCTAATTCTCGATAACCAAATGCAATGTAAGAATTCAGTGGCAACCCTAATGGTAATCTAGTCTTATATAGTTGGTTTGTCAATTATTAACCCAATAGTGGAAGTCAATAACCTAATTGAGAATTCATTTTTGAATTAAAACATGGTTATCAAATACCCTATCTATGTATATGGAGGCTCATATATATAATAATGGTGTTTGTGAAGCTCATGAGGTGAATTTCATAATAGATGTAGTCTATCTTTATCTCCCAATCAAGGGGTAGGGTCAATTCTATAGCAGTAGTAGATGCCATCATAGTTGATGGATGATAGTCTCATGGTCATCAAGTCATAAGATTAGATCAATTGAGATGTGAAAAAATTAATTTGGGGGTAGGTGTTGGTGGGTCCCTTCTTGCTAAAGCAATAATATCCACCCACTATGTTGAGGGGAAGGATTATTCATCAAGTCACAAGATTAGATAGATTGAGATGTGAAAATATTAATTTTGGGGGTAGATGTGGGTGGGTCCCTTCTTGCTAAAGCAACAATATCCACCCACTATGTTGAGGGGAAGGATTTCACATCAATAAGTTATGTTGTCCTTCCATCACTCTAGTCACTCTTGTATCCTAGTTAGATCATACTTTGATTTAAGCATCTTGGATTAGGAATCAAGATTATTCGATCTTATATTTCTTATTATTGGATGCGTTGGGCTAGTTCACGTTGAAAAGAGTCAAACTTGCATATGTTGGGTGTATGAACTAATCAGTCCTCATTCAAATGGAGGTCATCGATCATGCAATCAACTTTAATTTTTATTAGGTGATATGATAGGGCCCTATATATAATATATATTTATGGTTGTCAGGGTCTTAGAATATAATTGATTACTTTTGTATAAGCAACTAAACATAGAATTAAACCAGAAGTAATAAGTAACTAAAAATCAAAAATAGCAAAGCATAGGAGATACGAGAAACAACCAATCTTGTATTAAACTCTTCCAAAAGGAAATACAATGAATAAATCTCTCTCTTCTCACACCTCGAAGATGTATAGCAATTCTCCCTCAAGATTTCTCTCTCTCTCTCTCTCTCTCTCTCTCTCTCTCTCTCTCTCTCTCTCTCTCTCTCTCTCTCTCTCTCTCTCTCTCTCTCTCTCTCTCTCTCTCTCTCTCTCTCTCTCTCTCTCAATTACAACCAATTTAATTACTTGAATTATCTTCCCCCTTGAAAATCAACCCAATTGTTGTTGTTCATGCTATGAGGATCTAACCCTATTATATAGTAAACTACAACACTAGGGTTCCATGAGCCATGCATTCTCCACCGTTAGATCCACCTCTTAATCAAAGGCTCAAATCTGTTTGCTAAAAATAGAACTGACTAAAATTAGAAAAGTTGGAACTGCACATCTAAAATTAGCAATTTTGGAAATGCATAGATGATCGATGTTAGTCAGTGTCAGTCTAAAGATGACTGATGCCAATCGATCCTAACCAATGTCAGTTACTGTGTAGCTAAAGATAACTGATGTCAATCGACCCCTAACTGATGTTGGTTGGTTCTGACTGATGTCAGTTACTGTGTAACCTAGTAACCTCTGCATTTGCTCATTAGTGAAGCTTTTAACTCCACAACTCAACAATCTCCCACTTGGAGATAAACAACTGCACCTGTACCTGTATAACAACATCCTCTAAACATCTCTGGCTTGTTTCTCCATCTTCAAGTTCAATCTTGAAGACCAACAAAAGTTGAATGAAGATTTAACTTCTCCTTTGTTACCAGCTTTGTTAACATATCAACAAGGTTCTTATCTGTATGGATCTTTTTCAGCTTCAACTGACCATCTTCCAATACCTGTCTAATGAAGTGGTACCTAAGCTGTATGTGTTTGGTTCTTGAATGAAAGGTTGAATTCTTTGCCAAATGAATTGCACTTTGACTATCACTGTATAATTTGCAACTCTCTTGCTCCTTTCCCAACTCTTCCATGAACTAAGTCAATCCAAATCATTTTCTTGCTAGCCTCTGTGACTACAATATATTCTGCCTCTGTAGTAGACAAGGCAACAACCTTCTGCAACTTTGAAATCCAGCCAACCACCATTCCACCAACAGTGAACACATATCCTGTGGTGCTTCTCCTACCATCCAAGTCACTTGCCATATCTGAATCTACATACCCATGTAGATAAGTGTTTAACCCTCCATAGCATAAATGCCTATTACTGGTCCCTCTCAGATATCTGAGAATCCACTGAACTGCTTTCCAATGTTCCTTTCCTAGATTGGCCATAAATTTGCTCACAACTCTCACTGCTTGGGTAATATATGGTCTAGTACATACCATTGCATACATTAAGCTCCCAACTGCTGAAGCATATGGAACTCTACTCATGTACTCAACCTCATCATGTGATTTAGGACACTGTTCTTTGCTCAACTTGAAGTGTCCAGCCATAGGTGTGCTTACTAATTTTGCATCCTTTATATTGAACCTCTTGAAACAAAATCAAACTGTGATTTTTCCTATCTCTCTTAATAATCATGCCAAGGATTTTCTTTGCTGCTCCTAAATCCTTCATGGCAAATGTGTGAGCTAATTTTACCTTAAGCTCAGTAATTTCCTGCATGTGTGAACCTACAACAAGCATATCATCTACATATAGTAACAGCATTTGTCCATTCTCTCCTTCCTTTAACCTATATACCCATTTGTTTTTTAGTGCTTTTTTTTTGGCTGGCAACTCAACCAAATCCCACGTATGGTTCTCTTTCAAGGAATCAATTTCCTCATTCATGCCATGCTCCCATTGTTTCCTAGATTCTACCTACATTACCTTATCAAAACTTTCTAGTTCTCCACCATCAGTGAGCAACAAGTAGTATAAACAAGGGGAATAATGAATTAGAGGTTTACTTACCCTTTCAGACCTCTTTATGGGCATTTGAGACTCATTTACAGCTTGTTGTCTGTGCAAATTTCCTTCTGATAGTGACTGTCCCTGTCATCTATGATCGATGCTAGTCTACACCCGACTGACGTTGGTTCTGCCTGACTGACATTGATTTCTACCTGACTGACATTGGTTCCTACCTGACCAATGTCAGTTTCCACTTGACTGACATCAATCTCTGTGTTTTCTTGTGAGTGATGATTTTTACCCACGAGCTCATTTTGGATCATAACCTCTTCCAAATCAAGATTGCCCTACTCAAAATTATTCAACCTCTTGAGCTGATCCTTGTACATCACCTTCTCATTGAAAACTACATCACGACTTCTAATAATTTTGTTAGTTTCTAAATTCCACAACCAGAATCTAAAATCTCTAAAACCTTAACCAATGAAAGTGCACCGAATAGATTTAGCATCTAGCTTCTTTCTATTTTATTTATCAATGTGCACAAAAGTTTCAGAACTAAAAACTCTAAGAAATGAAAGATCTACCTTTTTACCTATCCATGCCTCTTTTGGAATTCCACCATCCAGTGTAGTAGAAGGTCCTTTGTTAATCAGGTAAATTGTAGTATCTATAGCTTCTGCACAAAACTATAAGGGCAAACCAGCATGCAACCTCATACTCCGTGCACACTCCATTATTGTTCTATTCATCCTTTTAGCAACTCTATTTTGCTGAGGTGTCCTTGGAACCATCCTTTCCCTGTGTATTCCACTCATAGAACAGTAACTATTGAATTTATTACTGTAGTACTCACCACCATTGTCAGATCTAATGCACTTCAATCTCAAACTTGTTTCATCCTCAACCAAAGCTTTCAATTTCTTAAATGTGTCAAAAACATCAGATTTCCTCTTTATGCAATAAACCCATACCTTTCTTGTAGCATCATCAATGAAAGAAACATAATATTGTGATCCTCCAATAGAAGCTACCTGAGATGGTCCCCACACGTCTGTGTGAACAAGCTCCAACTTGTGCTTCTTCTTTGTTGACCCAGTTTTGCAAAACCTCACTTTCTTCTGTTTCTCAAAAATACAATGCTCACAAAAATCTAGATCTATGCTTTTCAAATCTGAAATCTTACCTTTTGACTTAAGAACATTCATTCCCTTCTCACTCATGTGACCAAGCCTACAGTGCCACAACTTTGCATCTACATCTAAAGTAGATAAAACAGAAGGAGAATAAGTAGTAATACAAGTAGATAGATAAAGTGTACCTACTCTCTTCCCTTTAGCTAATACAAGTGCACCCTTGGAAACTTTCCAAGATTTAGCTGTGAGAGTTACTGTGCAACCCTCATCACCCAACTTTCCTGTAGAAATCAGATTCCTCTTTAGGATGGGTACATGTATGACATCTTTCAACACCCATGTGTTGCCATTCTACAATTTTACTTGCACTTTTCCTTTGCCAACAATTTTACAAGGCTCGTCATCCCCTAAATAAACTTTTCCAAAGTCTCCATGGACATAATCATTGAAAAATTCTCTATTTGGGGTTGCATGTAAAGAGGCACCAAAATCTAAAACCCATGATTCTAATTTATTATCCAAAAAAATTATAAGAGCATCTTGTGCAACAATACCTGCAACTTTTTCTTCTTTATTACCTTCATGCTGATTTTCTTTGTTATCCTTCAACTAACAATCTTTCTTTGCATGCCCTTTCTTTCCACAATTCCAGCAGGTTATTCTTCCATTTTTGGATTTGGATCTACTTCCCATCTTTGACCTTGATTTCCCTTGCTTGCCCTTCTCTCTTTGCTTTCCCCTGCTTTCAACACTTAAAGCATTACCTAATGTTTCCCTTGTGATTTTCCTACAAATTTTTTCATTCAAGATTACACTAACAACATCATCAACTTTCAAGATATTTGAAGCAGATGCAGTATTACTAACTGCCATTACCAAACTATGCCAACTTTTAGGTAAAGAGCATAAGATTAAGAGAGCCTTAATTTCATCATCAAAAACTATTTTGACTAAATTTAACTGATTTACAATTATATGGAAATCATTAAGATGACTAGATACAGATCCACCTTCCTACATTTACAAATTAAATAATTGCTTCATAAGATATACCTTATTCCAAGCTGAGGGTTTTTCATATAAATTTGCCAAAGTATCTATTAACTCTACCATTGTCTTTGCCTGTGATAAGTTAGAAATCACAGAAGATGCCAGGCTCAACCTTATAGATCCAAGAGCCTTTCTATCAAGAACATTCCATTTTTCATCTTGCATATCTGTGGGCTTCCTTGAAACCCCACCCAATGATAAGTATAGATCTTTCTGATACAGATAATTTTCAATCTGCATCTTCCATAATTGATAATTCTTGCCATTAAATTTCTCCATTCTTAGTTTACTTTCTTCTGCCATTGCTTTACTCCCACTCAATCAAAAACCCCTGTGAGTGAATTCTATAATCAACAAACACTAACCTGCTCTGATACCACTTGTCAGGATCTTAGAGTACAATTGATTACTTTTGTATAAGCAACTAAACACAAAATTAAACCAAAATTAATAAGTAACTAGAAATCAAAAATAGCAAAGAATAGGAGATATGAGAAATAACCAATATTGTATTAAACTCTTCCAGAAGGAAATACAATGAAGAAATCTCTCTCTTCTCACACCTCGAAGATGTATAGTAATTCTCCCTCAAGAGTTCTCTCTCTCTCTCTCTCTCAATTACAACTAGTTCAATTACTTGAATTATCTTCCCCCTTGACAATCAACCCAATTGTTGTTGCTCATGCTATGAGGATCTAACCCTATTATATAGTAAACTACAACACTAGGGTTCCATGAGCCATGTATTCTCCACCGTTAGATCCACCTCTTAATCAAAGGCTCAAATCTATTCGCTAAAAATAGAAATGACTAAAATTAGAAAAGCTAGAACCGCACATCTAAAATTAGCAATTTTGGAAATGCACAGATGACCGATGCCAGTTGGTGTCAATCTGAAGATGACCAATGCCGACCGATCCTAACCAATGTCAGTTACTATGTAGCTGAAGATAACTGATGTCGGTCGACCCCTAACTGATGTCGGTTGGTTCTGACTGATGTCAGTTACTATGTAACCCAGCAACCTCTGCATTTGCTCATCAGTGAAGCTTTTAGCTCCACAACTCAACTATGGCAATATCCCCTCTCTATTTTATATGAGATATGGGGCATCATATCTATCTATCTTATGCCTAGAATATGCCACTTGTCAAAATCATTGCAATTAATTTCAATATTTTACATTCAATAATGAAAATCCATATCTTATAATATGAATTCATATATAAATTTTTATCATATAAGGGTTTATAAAACAAAATTAGGGTAAAGAAACATGCACCAAAGTAGCATTCCACAAAACATACACACAATAGCATGATTTTGAAGAACTTGAAAAATGCCTTTGTGTGACACTTGTTCTAGCATTTTTCACTCCTTTGAGATTCACTTCGATGAATATAAGTATGTACTCAGAGTTGTACTCACAAAATATAGACATTCAATCACTTATCACTAACATACATTCAACAACATAATTTAATGGTACTCTACCTATGATAAAAACTTATATGCCTTCTAGCAAGTAATGAAGTAACTACACCACTACATATTGGGTAAGGAAAAAATCATCATTTATGATCAAAATTTATTCATTTTATACATGCATAGAGTAAGTTATATAATTCCCACCATATGAGTGGATGACTTATACCAATTTCATCTAGTGATAATGCACAATAAGGGATATTATAATAAGGGAACATTTCCTTAGTCAATTGCTCTAACACACACTCATTATAGTGTTAGACACATGTGTCCACAAATTCTCTTATTGGGTACCTCTCTACTCAACATACCATGAATTTTAAAAATCCTATACTACCCTTGTATGGGATGAACAAGTTCATAATTTATACATGTTAGATGATCTTCCCTACAAGCTTAGACATTTCAATGTTCCCTAAGACACACCTCTCTAAAGACTCATCTAGGAGGAACATTATGCATAAACAACAAGTTACTTTGTTGTTACCAAGATATTAATAGTGATACAATAACACTTTTACTGGCCTCACATGTGCATAGACATTAAGCTCCACAATAACTATTTTATTCTTTATTGCATCACCAAGCCCTTGAACAAGAACCTAATACTTTGCACATCTCTATTGGTTTGATTGAGGCAATGGAAATCTATCAACATGGATATTATGACTGGAATACCTATGAAAAATCACAAAAATGACTCATTACTTATTTTTAGTGGATACATTTTCTAAGATGGCCAGCATAGTTTCCTGCAAGAAGATCATCAATATGCAGTAAACTTTTGTTCTTTCTTCAACCTTGGTTGGGTTCATTTTGTGTTACCAACATCCATTGTGTCTTACCACATCATGTGGTTTTTCAACCACTTCTTAACAGCTTTATGGGATATGATGGATGCATAATTTGGCTGGTCCATAACATTTCATCCTAGGATAAGTGTACAAATGAAAGTTATCAAGCACATGCTTATTCATTTGCTACACATGTACAATAGTGCACACCCACACATTTATAAATATAATTTACTTTATATTCAACATTCCTATAATAGAGATCTACATGGATTTATGGGTCATAGTCCCTTCTAGACATGTATTGGGTTCCAATAAATGACACTTATAAACATATCTTACCATGAACCATACAACATAGAGTCAAACATATGAAAAGGAAGTGGAAAAGGCACAAAAAAATTTGAAAATACATCTAGGGTGTTCATTACTTTCAATAGATACTCTTGCACCAACAACTAATGTTAAAATAGTGCCATGATAAACACCATATGCCTCATGAGTTTAAGTTGGGTGATAAATTTTGGTTGTATCTTTAGAAATTGCACTTTAATGTTCCAAACCATAAGATCAAATCCCTGTGTTATGGTCCATACACCATACTACATGCAACTAAAGAGAACAATTATATTATTGACCTAGTATAATAATTGAGTTTGTATCTTGTCTTCAATGTGGAACTCCTCACATCTTACTTACCACATTTGTTTGAGCCAACAACAATACAACATCCTTTATATTTTGATCCTAAACACTTGCACGTAGCACAAAGGATGAAATTATTGAAGTGGTAATAATGCACACCCACCAAAGCACACATCATTTGTTTAGAGTGGTCAAGGCATAGAAATATGTTGATTAGAATAAGTTGTATAAACTTTAGCAACTTTAGGTTTAGTTTTCATAGTTAATTATAGACCTAATGGGGACCATTTATCCTCAATAAAGTTTGAATGATTTGTGCACAACTTCCATGTGGGTAGGCGCACATCTCACAAGGACTTTGAGCTTCCTAGGTTTGTTTCACATTGCACCACACATTGAGTCTTATGGTACTTTCCTCAAATGGGGCATTTCTTCATGGCATATCATGCAACCATCTTATGCTACATAATTTTTTCTAAACTCCACATCATGTGGACCACCTTGTGGCATCACATTTCAATTTTTTAAGCTTCGCGATATCTCTATGCTTTATCACAACACCATGAAGGATATTAATCATGTCCCTTGCACTACACAAGAACATCCACACTCAACATCTACATTTTATCTCCTTATTATCATGTGACATTCCAAGTGGCACTATTTAGGTCTGCACCATATCAAACAATATTTCAATGATATTGTGCAACTAGAAATCAAAATACTACACCTTCACTAAGACCAATTTTCACTCAACCAAAATATGAATAAATATCTCTTTTGTAATTGTTGTCTATTGTAATTGTTGACCAAATTTGATTTTTTGGTCAAATTAGGGAACCCCTAGGTAAAAAATTGGTTTTATATATGTTTTGGTGGGAATAATATATTTTCATGAGATGTTTCATAGGTAATTTAATGGTATTAAATGATATATTATCCTTGGTCATAAATTTCATTAGCCAACATGTCTTTTTGAGTCCTTTTAGGGGTCAAAAAGGTACATTTAATGATTTGTACAATTTTTTTGGGACATGTGAAGGTGTAAAAATATGATGCCATTCTCCATGTGTCTTTCTAAGTCTTAATTAATTGAAAAAACTAAAATATGGTAAGTTATGCAAAAGAAAAGGTAGTTTTCTTGAAGGAAAAGAAGAGTTTGGCACTTGTACAACCTCTTGGGGAAGTGTGCCACATGGGAAATGGTTAGGTAGTGCATCTTCAAATTCCCCATTCTAAATTCCATGCTTTGTTTTATTTTTAAGTGTCATTTCCTGCTCAAAACCATTCATCTCTCTTTTCACCCTTCTTGGCAAGTAGAAGTGACTTTCATGTTTTTGCTAGGTACGAACAACTCAAGATGTTTCAGGGAAAATAATTTTTTAGGTCAAATTACACTTAGATACTTTAATTTACATATAATAATTTTGAATAATGGCAGTCTTTGCTTCATGAACCATCCTCATCAAGTTGAATGTGAAAATCTACCTGCTAATTTGTGCACCCTATAGGTTTTGCCTTGGTTTGGAAGTTTCTATACAATATAGATATTGATGTTCCTTAAATATGATGTTTACTTCTTACTCAAATGTTTCCCATGATTTATCTCATATTTTATGGTGTTTTAATGAGCAATATAACTCACTTTGCAAGAGAGTGTCACCATGAGTAGTTTCAGTCAATTCCCCACTTGTAGAGGTTTGAATTACATACAGAGGGTTTCATATGAATGGTAAATGGTTTATTCCATGTTTCAATGCCATGGGGGTCACCTTCTTATAGGTTTTGGTCTCACAATCCCATATTCTGATCAAACACCCATGTCTTTACCATGCTACCTCAGTCATGAAATACCTCTGTCTGCTTTATTCCACATATATTCAAGTGATTTTCATGTTAAGATATATATTGGATCTAGTTTCAAGGTTTTATTGATTTAAACCATGTACTTGAGATTTGGTAGTGATTTTGAGGTGTTTTGAAGCCTTTCACAAACATGTTTTGCTCTAATTTCATACCCTGCCTGAATGATATACCTAATGCACACCTACAAGGCCTTTTGCTGACATCATTTTTGAAATGGTAAAAGGGTTAATGTGTGTCCCAACCTTTTATTTTTTCTATAATTGCATTATAATTTTTGATGAAAGAATCAAATTTCATATTTATGGAAGGTTTTCATATTGCTCATGTTAAACTCATTGTTTGTGCACCAAATACTCACCTATAGGTGGTTGAGCGGGGGACCAAAATGTTTGTACAAATATATTGAAATATATTAACACCTCCTTGAAGTCTTGGTATGCTAATCAACCCATGACAAATAAATATAATATGTCAAAAGAGCAAGGAGTGTGAAGCCAAGTTGGGAAGGTAGAAGACTGAGTTTAGGGAAGTTTTCCCTAAAAGGCCAAAATAGAGGTCAAGAGGCTTTTTGTGATCATCCTAAAACATGAAGGTAAAGGTATTGAATCATCTAAATTGGCCAATTTTTTATCCCTAGAATAGAGATGAACCATTAAAAAGATGAGGTTCTGAAGGTATGAAGAGGATAAATTTTTTAAGTCTCAAACTTGTCAATTCATGATTGATTCCTTTCAGTGACATCTACAGGACTGAGTCCTAAATGGCCTTTATCCATACAAGAGTTAAAAAATTAGACCATGCACCATGAATATGTTTCTAAGGATTAAATTGAACATTCATAGCACCAAGATCATCAAAGGAGAGGATGATATAATGTTGTTTTTCCTCACTTGTACATTCCTAGTCCATACTATGGAAATAGGCACCTACATCAGGGTAGGTTGATAGTGAGCTATTGAATGATACATAGGTGGTGATTTAATGCATGAAATGTGAATAATAAACATGAAATATATTCTCAAATGATATCATTCTTAAGTTAAAGCCTTCAAATACCATGACCAGGTCTCAATGAGACAGAGGACACCTATAAGTAGGTCAATAGGTAAGGTGTCTAAGCCTAACAGGGGTCAAAGTCATACACAACCCAAACATGATATAAACAGAGTATATACAATTTATAATGACCTATAAATATGGTAATATGTCTAATGTATGTTCCAAAGTTAAATTCAAACTAATGAACAACTACAAATCCCTTTTCATCATCAAGGATGCCCCTACAGGTTGGCTATAGGTTCATCTTGAAAGGTAAGATTACAACTTTGGGAAATTGAATTAATTAAAATCATGAAAGGTAATTGAAAGTATAATATGGTCTGGTGATATTAAATTAGGCTGATTTTATTTAATTTAAAATCTTAGAGCATATGGAAAACACCTACAAAACCCCTCACAGTCAACTGTAGTTCACTGTGGGGCAGATAGCAAAGTAAACTAGGATTCTTGAGATTTTTATAACATGGAGATGAATTAAATGGGATAAAATAGTATGAGATGAACTTATGAAAATATACAAATATTTCAAATACTATGTCCAAGATAAATCATGCATAAATTACCTACAAACATAGTCAAAAAGACACTCAGTCATGATTGGATAGTTGTAGGGGGAAGTAATGAAAGGTTGAAGTAATGAATTGGTATTGATACTTCTCCATCATGACCATGGTAGTGTTTAAAATCTATTGAGAGTGTAAAATAATCATAGATGAGGCTCCCAATGATGCAATACACAGTCTATACTAACAAACCCTACACAGTCCAACTCCCATAAAATCTGCCTTAAGGTTTTAAGTATTTGAGGTGCATATTGATATGATCAAGGGAAGAAAACTTGTGGAGAAGGAATTTACCAATTTAATAAGATTCTCATATGGTTATTTTGTCTAAAAAAATAGGGTAAGTACCCTCTATTTTGTCTCAGATAGAGGGTACTTTCCCCATACATGAAACCTGCAAATCTTGAGAGATGGATAAGAAGATGAATCCAAAAGCTACTTTGAAATTGAAGAGATGTTTTTGAGGTTTAATAACACCTTAAAATATATGTAAGTCACCTCACATAATAATTAATCTCAACGAGATGGCTTAAACAGTCAATGATGCAGGCAGACCTAGTAAGCAAGGATAAGGCCTAGAAACCAAATAGTAGATCACTTCTACTTCTATCTCTTATTAATCCTTATAACTCATTTGTACATGATTTTTAGATGTATATAGAGGTTTTAGAGCTTTTTAAATATAGATAAATCATTAAAAAGTCCATTTTGGGCTTAAATTGTAGTCAGACCTCCATGAACATGACTAGGCGTAGTTTCAAATGATGAGTCTCTTTCAATTCTAACCTTTGAAAATAATTATAATGCATTTGAAATTTTACATGGGGTCTCAAAATATGTTTTCAAGATTCAAACATGAAAAAATAAACCTTAGAGAAGCCATTTTTGGCTCAAAAACCCTTCAAGCCTAGTAGAATAGAGGAAACAAGCTCGATAGGCTAACTTAGAATGCTCATATCTTTCATGAGGAATTGCATGGATGCCAAAGGAGTTGATAGATTTTAATAGGGCCCATTAAGGCCATGTTTTTGAAATTTTTTTAAAACTGTAATGTCAGGTTTTTATGAAACAACCTTAAGAAGTCAAACTGCTTAGAAACCCTACAAAACCGTTGTAAAGACTAGTTTGTGAAAATGGAGTTGGAAAGATAATCTGATGGAATATTTAGAACATGAAACCTATTTTACCTTATAAATTACTCCCTCAAGATACTTCACATGTTAACTAGTTATATGGACATATATGAACATGATAGAAATAAGCTATTTTTGACCATTTTTTATGTTGTGCAGGCTATAGGAGGATTTTGAAGGTGAAACCAAGTTTTGAGGGAATATATATACTTTTTATAACTCTATATGTTCATTTAATTCCAAGGAGAAACTTATAAGTGTCTAAACTAGGTGCTTCAACTCAGCCAGTCAAAATTGGCCTTATGGACAAGCTAAGGAAAAGTAGGAAACCTTCAAGTGGATGGATTTTTAAAGTGTCCCTGATGATTAAAATTACATGGAGGGCCTTAAAACATTTCATTAACTACATTTAATGTATTTTCATGAGAATTTTATCTCTTTTTGGAATCCAAGTGTGCAAGGTGCATGAAAAGAGTATTTTTTGGATTATAGATGATGATTCCTCCTTTCCAAGTGATTATAGATGACTAGGATTGCAACCAATTCATGGAGAGGCATTTTTTATGTTTTTACACTTCATTAAAATAATTATACCTGGTCCCAATCAGTTATAAGGTATTCAAATAGTGTTAATCATGCAGGCAGTTTTTCTAAGCCAGAATGAGGAGTTTCTTTCCACTTTTCATGAAGTTTCTGACTTGGATTGACACTTGTAGATCCTAAACATGCATGTTTCATCCCAAATCCTCTTAAAATTAAAAATTAAATCCCTTTATAATCTTAACAAGTGTCCTTGTAACCCTTGGACTTCTCTCTTCTGCTCTCTCTCACAAGTTCTATAAGAACTAGCCATTTTGGCATTGTATTGGATTTTCCACCTGAGTATGGTGCAGCCATACTCATTTGTATACCTTTTGATCAATAATAAAACTTATATTTACCTCTTCCATGAATTTTCTTAGTGTTTTGGTTTTGAATTTTTAATTTTAAATAAGTGAAGACTATGGATTCCTTAGCATGTTTGTCATTCTTTCATCCTTTTATAGTTGGAAAGCTTCTTCTTGTAGGGAATTTGAAGTGTTTTAGGATGTTTCAAGGATTGAGTGAGTTATTATTTTTATTAGTTCCCTCATAGTCCTATTTTCTAGTTCTCCTAACTTTGCACATTCATCCATAACCTCATAATGTAACATTGATGTGATAAGATGAAGATTGGAGAAGTGTATGTTCAGTTTGTCCTTTGATTTCAAGATTAATATGCATATGTTTGGATGTCATCATGTTATTTTGTGTATCACCTCCCTTATATTAGTTTTTTTTAATATATCCTTCTCCCTTTTCACCCCTCAAGTTTAGTATTAGTTGCAATCCAAAGTGGTACATCAAGGGAACTAGCCCTATCTAGAGATTCACCTCATCCCTAGGCTGCCCACAAGCCTAGAGGTGATTCCATTGTGCCACTTGGATGAGTAGAGGTTTGGATCTCCTTAAAGGGTGAAAATCCAAGTGACAACAGTAACTACCTTTTTACAATTATGTATTCATTATAATTACCCAGTCCATAAGGGATCAAAGATGAGAAATATCAAAAGATAAGATAGGAGATTGTTAGCATGATTTGAGTATGTAACATATCACACAAATTTTTAAATCACATTTAGTCTAGGATAATTAGAGGAGTTACTTCCCCTTTTAATCACATAAACTTGCATTTCTATACTTTTTGCACATGTACACATTTGTACTCTCCCTATTATTTCCAATTAATAGAAGTTGCATTATTTTGTAAATACTTTTGCATTCAAATGTGTGATTTATTTATTATTGTCTAGTTTACCTTTGTGAATTATATAAATTGTCACTTTCTACTAAGTATAAGGTTTTCCACTGTATTTTTATCTTTGTACCATGGTGTAGATAAGATGTAGAGCCCTTCAATATGTGAAACCATGTGATAAATCCAAGACAAGCACCTCACGATTAATACATCTTGCATGTTTTTTAGATAGATATGTTTAATATATTTTAGATAGTATTTATACTAAAAAAATATTTTTTAATTTTATACCCCCAATAAAATAATTGATGGGGACATCACAAGCCAATTGTAAGACCCCATATTGGTATTAAGTCATTACCAACATTCATTTACACAATCCAATCTCTTTTACCACTTAAACTCCTACTTTGTGTTTTGTTGAAATAGTGAACATATTAATAAATAAAAATTATAAGTACTTTTCACAAAAATAACTCAGATAGAAAGGAATAATGTCCCCAAAGTTGAGCATGACTAGTCACATGATAGCAGAGAAATAAAAAACTAAAAAGGCATCAAATGGTCCATATAATTGACCACTACATCTACATATTATAAAAGTAAAAAAATAATAATATGTAAGGGTCAGGATGTTAATGAAAAATGAATCCTAGTCATCTATTTTGGATCCCTACCCAACATAAATAAGGTCATCACCTAATGTACAGGTCCCAACTAGTGTTTGCATTATTATTTTTCCTTAATTATTAGTTTCCAAGTCCCTAGGGGCATTGACTTATTAAACCATATAGACAACCCCTAGGAAAGGGTATGGATAATGACATATTCAAGAGCTTATCATGGATATACAAAAAACCCCAATCCTTTTATTACACAAATAAAATCAAGTGCCAACATGGTGGCAATAACCAGCCAACACAGTCATGATACCATTTGTGAGAGTGGTTACCATAATTTCCCCACCCATCCTCATATATTGTGATCCATTAGTGACATAATTAGTGTAACATGTACAAGATTTCATGGTGCATTACCCAAGTGATATAGTAAGGTCTTGAGATAGGTCACCTCTAGAGGCACATTTGAAATCACCATAGTTTTGTTACAAGTAGAAAATTATTTATGAGTATAGTATTATAAAAAATAACAAAGTTCATTTCTCTCAAAACAAAAAAATATAACTTCCACTTTGAAAGTATGTTATATTTTTTCCTATTTTTCATTAATCCTAGGCTAATCCCCCAACATGATAATATACAATGTGAATGACTCTAACCTAAAGGGTTTTAAGAAGTCATGAATCCAAGCCCATATCTGATGAGATTTATTGTAGAACCATAAAAATTGTATAACATTATCAACTTGTCCATAAAAATATACTATGGTATGAATAATTTTTATTGGACTAATATATTCCCTATCAATAAACCTTAGTATACCAAACACCAAGAAAAATGAGAAATCTTGGGCTTATATTGGTGTTCTACCTAGTCTTGCACCTCCTACCCAAAACATAAAACAAATGTTGGAGAGACCATCTCTTGCTGAGAATTTGAAACATGTATATTCAATGAGAATGACATTCATACCCATTATTGGGAGTGTAATTGAGAAAAAAGGTCTTAACAAACCATTTTCAATATTTCCAACAAGGCTAACATGAATCAACAAAAAAATCATGAAAACTTTTTATAGGGACAACATTCATAACTCTTGAAGGGTCTCCTAATTTGAATAAAGGATATTATAATTAACCCTTTCCACAAAAAATAAATGCAATACCAATTGGGTCTAATGAAAAGGTCTTGAATAACATGAATTTACCATTTTAAAAGCTTGAGATAATGCACCCATAACACCAAAATAAATGGAACCACGTGAAAATAAATAACTAAATACCACCACAATGAATGTTGATTGAGAGATAACTCATCATTATATCCATTTAAGTTCCATTAAATTTAAAGTTTACTATCCTCCCAAGCTTTCCATATGATCTTGGCCACAAAATTCCCCACAATAATGATTGGATTTCACATGATCCAAAGGCTTTGAAGACCCAGTCCTTTCCACATAAAATGTATGTAAGAGTGCCTGTAGAAATATTATTTCATAAATGTATTTTCCAAGCCTTGTTTTCTTCCACAAACCTTATACTCCATTCATCACATAGATAAATACCTTGGCAATGAACATCAAGAAACTTGAGTTTTCCAACCTCTTTAGGTAAGCAACAATACTCTTATACAACTCGATGGAACTCCTTCTCATGTTTACTGTTAATCTAACACAAATCCTTGATAAGCTTCTCAAGTTTGTGATGGGAATATTTATAAGGAACCCAAGAATATTAGTAGTAAATGCTTGTGGCAGTGTGAGTTTTTTATAATATATTAAACTTATCGAGTAGGGAAAGTGGCTTATTAATCCACTAGGAAAGTGTATTTTCTTCCCTATCAATGACATATGCTTGAAGCAAGGAATGGGTAGATTTAAATGAAAATGGAATACCAAGGAAGTGTAATATTTCATAATTTTTAATCCATGTCCAAACATTAGTTTTAATACAATTGGGGAGAGAAGAAAATAATTATCAATAGTAGTACATCTTTTTCCATTGAATACTAGAGCGTGACGTTAGGAAAAAAAGTGTCTAGGTAGTGCTTTATTTGTCTAACACTCTCTTCCTATTAAATTAAGTTGAATAATAAATCATAAAAAAGGCCATTAATTAACTATAGGTATCTCTCCATTGGGAGGGAGATTAATTAGACAAGCCCTAGATAAACCACATTGGCAAGAAAATGCCCAAAGCCTTCCTCAACCAACACATATAAGGCAAGATAAAGAGGACACCCTTGTTGTGTGGAGTAGAAAAGGTTGAAACATTCATAATGCATATCTTTAATAGAAATAAAATATGAGACATCAATAAAAAAACTTGAATTTATTGAATAAACATAGGCTCAAACCCTTACTCATGTAGCATGGAAATAATGAAAAGCCATTCAATGTGGTCATAAGCATTTTCAAAATCATTTTTTATGAACATGGATTGTTGTGTAGATTTGGGAGCCCATTCCATAACTTTTTAGATTTTTATTATGTTGTTTAAAATATGTTGTACAAAATTTTATTTGTTATGCCTAATAATAAGTGATAGGAGATTATGAATGCACAATGTTAGGGTTTTGGCCTTAATTTTGTACAATACATTCAATAGTGTGATGGGTCACAAATTTTTAATCTAATTAGGATCACCATATTTAGGTATGAACTTAATATAGCCATTGTTAACATTTTGGCTAAGAGCTTTGGAGTGGAAATATTCATGGTAAACTTGAAACAATAATCTCCTATGGTATTCCAAACATTTTTTTAGAATTCATAAGAAAATATGTCACATCATGGTGATTTATAATTGGCCATATTCATAATTACTCCATGCTTATATTAAATATAAAGCAATCAACCATAGGCCAGTCATTGAGCCACTTGAATTTTTAAAGGCTCATGATAGGGTGGTTATTTTAAAGCCATCATGGTTTGACTTGGCTCAATTTTCATGGTGGAGGAAGGCTTATAATGTATGCATGCAAGCTAGTGTCCATAGGTGTACAATTAGTGAGTTTTGTGAGTAATGACATCAAACCATGATTCAATCCAATAAAATTTCCCCATGGGATGTGGTATAAGTTTTTAAATCTACCAAATATGTGCTATCATGGGGCCATGATGCAATACAAATATTTTAATAAAAAACCATGTTTTTTATATTTTGGGTCATTTAAAGTTTCACTCTATGTGAAACTAGATAAAAAACTGGTCAGAAAATATAATATTCGACAAGGTTTTCAATCATTGTATATACCTAGATTTGGTACAAATCTTGTTTCATAATACTTTTAAGAAACTTTACATGTATAGCTCTCAATCCATGAGCTAAGTAATTAGTGGCACATTTATTTGAGATTTTGATTATCTTATTGATTTTATTTAGTTGTGTAAAACCCTTATCATATCATGACCAACTTCACATGAAATATTATAGAGATCTCTAACCTCCCTGTCACCCTAGGATTCTTTTAAGCCTAGGGTCAGTTCTAACATTTATTATTATTATTGACTATTAGTGTTAATAGTAAATAGCATAACTGACCTAGGCCTCCTTTTAATTTATTTTGGACACATTTCAATGAAGGCTTTCAGATCTTGTAGGAATAATAATCAAAAATATATTCAATATCAAAAAACCTTATTTTATTTGTGTACAAGTTAAGCTTAAAAATCTTTACAAAAATATGAGTTGGTTGAAAAACCAACTAACAAGTAAAACTACCCAAAAAAATAAAAAAGGAATTACACAAACAAACTCTAGATCATGAAAATAATCCAACAAACTCACTTGTACTATGTATGGCACATCTCCCTGGTGTCTAACAAACACTAATGACCTTTGCTCAACATTTAAGGTGCTAACAACCCCTATCAACTCATATTATCATTGATGACTGATCAAAAACCAACAAATGCAATATCTTCTCCCCTTATCAGATGAAAGGTGAGAATTTGTGCACCAAGAGAATCAAAATCAACTAACATTGTCTACTCCATGTCATGAATAGAAATGAGAGAAATCCAAAACAAGAACTAAAAACAAAAAACACAAGCCAAAATATTGCTACTACAATAAATCCCTATCTTGACCCTAATAGCTCATACAAGATGGTTGAATCACTGACCACTCAAAAATGTGGTGTCAATTCCATCGGGGCCATAGATCTTGACCATGAAGGACATCTCTTGATTAGATGAAGTGTCATAATATCTTGAATAATTGGAGTAATTAGAAGATATGCCACTAGAATGACCCACATAATTTGCTTCAACTTTATTTTTTCATGGAGAATTGGGTCATCAAGAAGGACATACATCTGCAAGATGTCCAATACCACCACATTTGAAACATCTAGGTTATTTCTTATGTTTGTGAGATCCAAAATAACCTGAATCACTAGAATAACTATGGGAAGAGTGTTTATGGTGATGCCTATGTTTGGAAGACCCTAGAGAGTGTCGATGTGAATGTTATGGAGACCATCTAGGATGGTGTGGAGAGTGCCTCGAAGAATGACTCAAAGAGTGTTTTAGAGAGTGTTTTTTAAACTGTCATTGTACATAATGATGATATCTATGATGGGACATATTCTTTATGTAGTGAGCCTCTTTATTAGGTCTACTCTTCTTCCTTGCAAATTATCTCTCATGCTGAGTTAATAACTCACAAATAGAGTCAAATGTGACACCATTAAGCTTATCACTAAGTTGCAACATTTTTAAAAACTTGGTGTATGTGGAATTAAGCCCATTAAATGTGATATAAATCAACATTTCATCATCAATTTTTCCCCCTATAGTATAATAATCTTGTTTTAGAGTTTTCATGCATGAAAGATATTCAAAGACATCTTCATTAGCTAACAGTTTATTTTTCAAATTTTTCATAAGGTCAATATTTTTGTATGTAGGTTGCTTGTCATATAAATCCCTTAATGTTTTCCATGCTTTTCATGCCCTAGATTTAATAGCTTCAATATGAATAATCACTTGTGTAGTGCAAGATGATTTTAGCAGTGTGAGTGCACATTTATCATGTTTTTGATATTCAACCAACTTTGTAGGTTCATTGGGTGGTGTGGTTTCTTTCATGATTCATTCTTTGTAGTTTTTAGGTGACAGCCTTCCATTTTTAGATATGAGACTAACAATTTTAGCCATGATACAAAAAGTACAAGCAAGTCAAGGGAATGTTATTTGAATTGTTGCCTTTACCTTCAAAAATAGCTTTTGTTTACAAGGATTTTTAGATTTTGTCAAAAAAAATACACCTTATAAATCATATTACACCCTTATATCATCATTTTTAATGAAATTATTATTTTAACCTTATAACTCCTTTATTACAAAATGATGTCAAAAAATCATTTTTTGACCAAAAATAATGTCAATGGGTTTTGAACCTGTGACCTCTTGTTTAGTGGGTGTGATTACCAAAACACATTTACCAACTGCCCATATACTTGTTTGAAATATGATGAAATAATATTATAAATAAACCTAATGTATTCTAATTTTCACAAAAAAATATTTGCATATAAAAGCAAATGTGAAATTTATTCACTTGATTTTTCACTTGTAGGAAAAATCATCTGCACCTTTCTTCTTTGTGGGGCCCAGGGAAAAAAAAGACAAATGAAAATAAATATTTTTAAAGCTTTATATTTCACACCATTATCCTGGGAAAGCTTCTACTGTGAATGTTCCATATAGGTCTGCGCTATGGTTGTCCTTTTAATTTGTTGTGTTGAACAGGGAATTATTTACCTTCTTATAATTATACCATGTCAACTTTACAGGTAACACTTATTTTATTTTTATTAAAACTTGATCATCAAATAATCATATGTAGGTAATGAATAAACTTTTCAAAAAAAATTGAACAAATTGTGATCTGATTACCTTATTACTCACTATGAAACATTTAGAATTATTTGTAGTAAGGGGTTGATTTACTTATTGTGAATTATTGTTGCTTTTGATGACTAATCCACATATTGTACAAAATTTGTTGGTTGTGTTGAACTTTAGGTATGCAATTATCACTGTACACCTAGGTCAAAAATTATGTCAAATTATTTTAAAGAGATCATAAACTTTGTAATTATTATATGTATTTTGTGACCACTTTGATTATTGGATCAAAGCCTGCTCACTCTGCTCTTGATGCCACTTCAAACTGAAATCACCCACTGTATAACTCCTAAAAAGCATTAGATGTTGCACTATATATCATGGCTTCCTCCTTTTATTTTCATGGCTTTGATACCACTGAAGGCTTTCAAATCTTAGAGGAACAATAATCAAAAATATATTCAATGTCAAAAAACCTTATTTTATTTGTGTACAAGGTAATCTTTAAAATATTTATGGAAATATGAGTTGGTTGAAAAACCAAGTAACGGGCAAAACTACTCAAACAAACAAAAAAGGAATTACACAAACAAACTTTGGATCATGAAAATAATCCAACATTCAATTTACAAACATTGTTTAGGCATGTTTCAACTTATTTTGTCAGTTTTTAAGCATCATTAGGTCCTTAGTTCAAACTTAGAGACTCATATATTCATATATATATATATATATATATATATATATATATATATATATATATATATATATATATATATATACACACACACATACATACAAAGATACTATAATATATTTTGAGACAATAAAATGACGTTTTCAAGAGCTATAAACAATTACATATCATCGAATCTAAATTTTACAAGGGCCATTTCATATTTTTATGTTTGTACCAAGGGTAAGATAGGAGAAAGAGCATCTAGGCATGCATATACCATTTTACACATGCACATTTATGAGAGAACTAAAATTTGAGTTTGAGCCCTCTCTAAAGTATTTTTAATGTATTTCAATGTTTGATCTATCAATGAGAATTGACCAAGGTGAGTATAACTCAACTCATTCACCTGACACCCCCCCCCATTTGATATTAAATTATTTGTGCAAAACTAGGGTTTTAATGTATAGGTGATCCCATGCATTTCCTAAGAATATATATAGTAATAAACAAACATCATAACACAATCACATCACCTAATAAGAAAACAATCATCCACTGATTGTAGGTTCAGTTCTAACCACTACAATTAGTATTGATTGTTGATATTGACTAAATATATTGGAACTGACCAAAAGAAAATGTGTGGAGATAGATCATGTATAGAAAAATTATACACTCCTAAGATGAGGAATTTAGATAATCAAATTCTAGATCCATGTGAAAAATAATCTATGATCCCTCTTACCTCTTGTTGTAAGTTCATTATTGTATTTAGTATGTACATACACACATATTATGAAAATAAAAATTAAGGAATTATAATAATAATTTATATCCTATTAGGGTTTCATTAATCCAAATTAGAGTAAAACATATATTTGAACCCAAATATTAATAAAACCATTGAAGGTTTTAGATTTTTTGGTCCTAGGGTTTCAAATTTTATTTTTGATCTCCTTACACATAAAAAATTGTCTCAGATTTTTTATCTTAGAGTTTCACTGATTTGATTTTTGATTTCAATAAACAAAAAAACTTTCCATCTTTGGCTATCCTCCCCATGCTTGTTTACTTATTTGGATTAAACCTTTCCTATATTTTAATAACTTGTTTAAGGCCTAATAAATAAGAAAAGGATAGTTAATAAAAAAACCCTGTGACTATCTTCTTGTGGACTTCTTATTTTCTAGAATTTACATTTCTTATGTGTATGATAATAAATGAATGAATAACCAAATAGGGGTGATTAATAATGCTAGTTATGTAGATTAAGATTACACTTGGCATGATTATGACTATGATTATGATCATGGGAATGGTTTTAATTGTGAAATACAAGAGGTTTGGTATGATGGTGAATATTATAGAGAAGAATAAAATGACTCCATTACTGAATAAATAGAACAACCTCCTTCTTCTACTTCCTCTTTGCATTCTTTGTTAAATTACACAATAAAACAAGATGAACAAGATAATAATGAACATATTCATGTTTCTACATACCTTATGAATTTAAAAATGAAGATTCTTTCTCTAATACACCTTATTTATCTCTAAAATTTTCCATATCATTAACCATTATAAAATGCAAAGGCATGACCCTTGCCTAGAAATGGAAAAATAATGTGTAAAATGTGAAGTTCCTTCTCTTTCTAGATATGGCAAATAAATGTGTACAAAGTAAAATTCCTTTTCTCTCTAAAAATGCCAAAAGAATGTAAAAAGTGTGAAATTTATTCTCTCTCTAGAAATGGAAAAAGAATGTGAAGAATTTGAATCTTTTTCTCTCTCTAGACATGGAAAAAAAATGTGTAAAAAATGAAATTCCTTATCTCTATATAAATGGAAAAATAATGTGAATAATGTAAAATTCTTTATTTTTCTTTAGACATGGAAAAAGAATGTGAATAATGTGAAGTTCATTCTCTCTATATATATGATAAACAAATGTGCAAAAAATGGAATTCTTTCTCTCTTTAGAAATAGAAACAGAATTTTAAATCCCTTCTATCTCTTTAGAAATACTAAATGATACAAACACATGTGATAATTCTTTATCTTCTTTTAAAATACAATGTCAAAATATCTTTCCAAATAAACCTTTTATTGAGACTAAATGTGATGATAATATCATAATATGCAATGAGACATCTTCAAAATATGAATCTATAAAATATGATGTTGGACATGAGTGTGATGACTTTCCTCAATCTATGCCCAGTATATATTTTTATTTGCCTAGACCTCCTTCACCCATCTGTAATAGTGTATTTATGGAAACTTACAATAATAAGATTAAACCATTGATTGAACCTCTTAAATATCTTAGCATTCCTTCCCAAAAATTAATCTCCTTGATACATGTTTTGGGTGCCTTGAAACATAAAATGCATCACCTAACCCTAGAAAGCAAAGCATACCATGTTTGGGTTGATTCTAATGCCATATTAGTAAATCCAATTGTGCATAATATTCTAAATGCACCATTACCTCACAACTTCCCCATGCCTACATTTCATATGTTTGATGGAAGTAGTAATCCTTATCTACATCTTAGATATTTCAAGGATTTTATGGACAAATATGATAGTGGTCATATTTTATCAAAAATGTTTCCAAATAATTTAATTGGAAAATCTTTGGATTGGTTTCACTCTTTGCCTAGTGGGTCTTTACGCTCCTATCTTGAGTTAGAAGAGACATTTATATTGTGATGTATTTATAATAAGGGGCAAATACTTACATATGAACATTTACCTTCTCTTCATCAAGGAAAATTAGAGTTAGTTTGTGATTTCATTCTATGGTTTGGGACTTATATGCATAATTATATACTAACCCACATATTTGGAAACATAATACATATTTTTTAGATGCTTCATGTATCCTCTCAAAGTAAATTTGCTTTATCATAATTGTGATTCATTTCAATCTATTTGTTACAAAAATCTTGAACTAGAAAAAAATTGACACCTAATCTAAATCCAAATAAGGCACATGAAGAAATTAAGATACAAAAATAAGTTTCACATAATGAAGCTAAAGAAACTATTCCACCTCATAAGGCAAAGATTCCAATTATAGAAATTCAAGTTAAGGTTCTCAACAAAGGGAAATAATAAATTTACAAAGAAATACCCAAAGTAAAAAAAATGGCCTTCAATAAGCAACCACTCAAATTTGACAGTTTTAAATATTGGCACATGATATTATCCAAACATTGTTGGATAAGAAGCTAATACTTTACCTCCTAACTATTATCACCCTCCTCACCATCTCAAAAAAATCAAAATGTAAACCATTTTTAATTTATCATGGTATTGAAGGGCATCAGGACAATGATTATTATGCATTATGAAAAAATATTACACAACTTGAGGATAGAGGGGTTATTAAATTTGGAAAAGTTGACACTCAATAAACTAGATCCCCTTATCCATCTACTTTTACCAGTCATTCAATAAAGACTGATATTTCCAAAGGTGATCCTATAAAGAACCAAGGGTTCATCTATATTTTGTAAATGATGTTTTTAGGAGAAGATATTTTTCTTCTTCACATTCTATTATGATTGATCTATCCTAGGATATTTTCATTGTGGAACCAATGGTCATTTGATATTTAACTAGAAAAGAACCTAGATAACACAAAATTGCAAAGGATAAGGCATAATATAATGTGGGCATGATTACATATCCTTCCAAATAAGTATGGTTATTAAAATTGAATCAAAAGAATAAAAATCAAAGGAAAGTACAATTTAATAGTATCTCACAAAAACAACATTAAAAGAGATTCATTCACTTTGCTCCAGAAAAGGACCAATAATTAATTTCATGAGATTATAGTAACTTCTTATTACCTAGTGAATAGGGTAATCAATGTTGAGTATCAAGGATAACATATATTACCATTGATTAATCTCATTGAATATGTAATTACTTTACCTCCCACATTGAATTTGAGGTAATACATAAATAAAAATTCAAGACAATACAAATTAGCCATTATAAACATGTGATATCAATTGAATAAAAATCAAAAGTGAAAAACTAAAACATATGCAAAAATAATAATGAAAACTCATGTGGTATGAATCAATAAAACTCAGCATATATAATGGATCAAAATTTACAATACAAAAGAGTTAGTCAATAATCGAGGCAACATCCCTTGATGCTTATGAATCATCACTATAACTACATCTATTAACTCTAAAATTAGAGGCTCCACTATCCCATTATGCCCATGTGATCAAGATTGTATTGCCTTGTACACTCCATAGTCCGTGTGTGATTTATTTGTAAAGCACTCTATCAAGCTAATACATCCCTCCATAAATCACTCTCAAGTGCATCCATTAGTAATCTATCTAGTTCAGCCTGTAAATCATCTCACTCAATCACAACTATAATGGAAGCAATGGCAACAGGGTCAAAAAGGGGTGCATGTACACATATAATGTGATCTACCTTCCCAAACAACTTATTTCTAACTATGTCAAAAGGGATATCCTACATCAAATCTCAAATGGATGCGCCTACCATCATAGCCCAATACTCATCACCTACATAAAAAACACAAAAAATACACAAGATATTAGTTGATTATAAGTAAGAAGAAAAACTTGAAAATAACTCCTATAAGTACAGATATATTCTCATGTATGGCTACATCAACAACTATAGCATCAACTAGAGCTAGTTGGGAGTAAAATGACTTGATTTTTTATCTCCTCCTCATTGAGCTAGAAGCACACTGACTAAATCCATGATATTAGGGAAGATAATAGGCCATATCAGACCTATCCACCACTGAGTATATAATGCAATACACACATCATCCATATCTATAGCTATAAGTGGAGGATCCACATACCCTATAGGCATTAACACCATATACATACCACTCATCCTTGGTTTACTAAATAGATAATGAGTTGATATCATAATCTTGGTCCTAGGGAATGAGGATGGCGGTACATCCTATTAGATGCCAAACTACTATGTCATTATCTCAAACTAAAACCTTTACACAACCCCAAAAAACTAGTCATGGAGCCATATGCTAACATGAATGCAATGTAACTCTATTGCATCTTTAATCCACCTACCATAGGCAATATATGACCTCCATATTATTCTATAAAATGTGATCCTATCAAGGATTACATGATACTCCATCATAGTCAAACCTTGATGCCTCTCTAAAACCCTTCTCTCTTTAAAAATATGAGGGTGGACCTAACCTCCACAAGGTCATCTAATAGGTTGACTAATAATTATATATTCATAGGCCTAGACATGTATTAAGGTAACCACACCAAGGTCTCTAGCATGGCCTCCAAAGTAAATCCATGTAAATCCCTATACAAGTGGGCCACCATGGTACACCCCCAAAAATCTCATGCCCCTTTCCTTAAAAACATGCACAAAGTTATACATCTAATAGGGGATGACCACAACATTGACATCCATACAAATAAATGAATCAATTAAAAAACATATAAATTTTTATAATTGTGGAACATCCAATGTAACAATCTCCCCATGTAGCATTATAGAATCCTGTGCTCTATACTCATCATCATGGGCATGAACAATCATGTACATTTATGTGCATGAAGAACACATCCTTGCTCCAATGTGGTATGTACTACAACCCACTCACTAACCATTATCAGTCATACATACTTTAAAGTAAGATCCATCTCCCCTATAAAGACCTAGAATGTGCATGTATTGGGATTCCACCTCTCATCCAAAGTGGGAATCAAATGCATATCATAGGGTGTCCACCCTACATGGTACATGTTTAGGCCTAGCTCTATCAATAATATTCTAATTAATGTCATCCAAACTAATCTCGATCATAGCCTCTATATGCTAACCATATCAAAACTCTCTCACATGTAAGTCCCTCTATGAAACACATAAACCAAAAAATGTTAGATATAATCAAATAAAATATGAATAAATAAGAAAATGCTTAGTGCAATAAATAACAATCAAAGGTCATATCCAACTAGCTATGGTCGATACCATTAGACATTAACATCACAAATGGTTTATTTCATTAGTTAGTACCTTTGGAACAGAGAATATTTTTATCATATGCCTAATGGTAGTAGTCTCCAATGGTTAGTATTTTTACTATTGTAAAAACACCTAAAAATACCTTAAAACACCTAAACATTCAAAATTTTAAATTCTAAAAAAAAAAATCAAAATTGAATAATTGGGTCAAAAAATTAAATTTTGATACATAGGTGGTCTTTAGCTTGTTGGGCCTGTAAAGTAGTCAGTAGACACCCAAAATGATAAGGTAATGCATATTGGCATTATAATGGATTAGAGCTCAAAATCAAAATCAACAATGTGTAAATAAATTACAAAATTATAGAAACTCAACCTATTTATATGGTTGACTTTAACTATGCATTATACCTAATCTAACTTCTAAATTAGTACATGTGAACATTATGCACATGATATCTCAAACATTGTGTATCGAAATCACTCCCCATCAGTTGCATTGACATGCACACATAATGTGATCTCCCATAGGATAACATTTCCAAGATTATTAATGACAATCTATAATACACTAAAAAAATATGTGTTACATCCCTATTCCTCACTTAGCAAATGAGTTGATTATCCATAGATATTTATAGTTGACACATTTGATTTGGTTAATTTTGGCTAAGCTTTGAGATATATGCTATTATGGGATAGTAGGATATTGCTTAAGTTACATATTTACATTGATATGAGTTAGTTTTAGTGTATGTGTTTACATTACAAACATGTTAATTTGTTATTTCTACTATAAATTATGATGTATGTATATCATGATGTTATGATCTAACTACCTGCTTGTTGTGAGGTTGACATAGGAGAACTCATCCCTTAGAGCATGACAGAGGGAGAGCATCATCAGAGAGGGTGATGTAGATGGAGATATTAGAGGATGATAGAGAAACTAGCTAGAACCTTGCACACACCATAGTAGAGAGTACATGTTAGAATGCATAATAAATGGTTTGCACGTGATTATTTCTAATTGATTTAAATAGTTATTTATCATGATTTGCTAGTATAGGCTAAATGGTTTAATGGAACTCATTTTACATGATTAACATGTTTGATTATTAAATGTTAGTAGAAACGTGATTAGCATAGTTAAATTAAATTTGGATTATTAATTTATGAAATTATCATTAAAATTATATGGCATTAGGAGGATGCTAATTAAATTAAGAAAATTATAGATTTTTATAATTAATGTTAAAATTTATAGAATTTAGAATTTTCTATTTGAAGGAAAAAATGGGAAAAGAATTAAAAAACAATAAATTAAAGAGAAAGGGCTAAATTTAAGAAAAATTAAAAAATAAATACATTAAAAATAACAAAAAAAAAAAAAACCCAAAATGTGAAAAATATTGAAATAAAGTAAAGAGACTACGCCTTTTATATCATAGATCATGAAAGAGATCAAGGAGAGAATAAGTATTAAAAAAAGGAAAAAGAAGGGGCATAGAAAAAGAGGAAAGGAAATTGAAGCAAAGAGGAGGTGTAGCATATAGGATTCACATATGAGGCATTTGGAAGGAGAAGCAAGGACAAATATAATAAGAGAAACTATATACTGCCAGGTAAACCATGTTATTGAATTTGTATATCTATCTATACATGATAAAGTTTGAATAATTAAGTGATCTAGTATGTGTATCTTTATCATGCAATGAATTGGTAAACCAAATACTTAAATAATCTACAAAATGCATAATCCCTGAGTGTTTATTGATATCTATATATGTAGTAATTATAAAGAGAGACTCTTAATGAATAGTAGACATGGATGGGTGATTTAGGTTCTATGATAACTATATTCTAGTAAACTATTACTAGTCATATGCAATAGTCAATAACTTTGTACAAATATAGAACTCACAATAATTAAACTTTCATAGTTATAAACTCGATCATATAGAGTTGGCATTCAATTTTTCTAGGTAGGTAGTCATTGGAATATTATCATGATGTCTTATTTTCGTACCAATATAATGTTTAATAAACAAATATGTACTCAAGTAGTGAGAAATCATTATAAATAAGAGTAGAACAGATTAATGAAACATATATCGATCCATATTTAGGAGTCACCTAAGTAGAACAGTCAGTCAGCCAAATAAGAGGAAAAGAGGCATGTGATGGGCTAAGTCACCAAACCCAGCCTAACTGAGGGGATTTGGATAAGTAGAATATAATTATAGCTGAGGGCATCATACCTAATTGACTAAATCTTAATATACTTCAATGCCTAGTATATTTGGCTTTATTTTTTTTACTGTAGTTTTATTTTAGCAAAATATTACCTGTATATTTATAAGTCCATCTATTATTACTGAATAGTATACTATAGTGTAATTGGAAGAAAAGTATGCTTAAATCTTTATAAAATATTATCAACGATCTTAAGTTTTATGATTAAATTGCTATAGCTTGGAATTGCCTTTACAGTGATCTATAGGTAGACACCTTAATTAATACAAGTTGAATATGTCTTATGTGATTATTATTATGATCTAAATGTTAATTTCTTTATTCAGTTTGGGAAACTAACATATAAGCTAAAATGTGTTAATAAGTTTGAGGAATGGAATTAAAATTTGAATCAACTTCTAGCTATGGCAAGTCATGGTGAATCAACATATTAACTAGGAAGTTAAAACACTTACTTTAGCGCTCCATATCTAGTTAAATCAAGTTTTATTTGTATAAAAGATTTATAAGTCTAAACATCTTCGATAGCTAATTGGGTTATGTAATGTTTTAGATAATATTAAACCAATAAAATGGAACTAAGTTCATAAATACAATTTGGGATGTGTATGAACTTGGACATGAGTATATATTAAAAATATGAATGGAATTTATGAATAATGATCAACGGAATTGATCATATTATAAAATATAGATTAATAGGCTTAACCAGATTTAAGAACCTTGAGTGAGGTAGTCATAACCAAATAATATTTTGATAAATAAATTATTTAAACCCCAAACTTGAACTAGATCATCGTTTATTAATTTTTCCTTTATTAAAATTGATAGTTGTTTTATTTTAACAAGGGGTTGTTGAAAATCTTATTTGGAATATAAAAGATTGTAGATATAACTTGTTGGGATCCTAAAAATAATATTTACTAAGGCATATGAAGTATAAATAATTCAATGTAGTATTCATTATGATATTCATGAGATTACCTAACATATGGTTTATGAATCAAAATCCATTGTATGGATATAAAATTATAAAAATCTGCGTATTTATGAATTATTAAGGTTATGCTTAAAAAGAACATAGGTATACTTATGCCTATTAGCTCATACATGAATGGAGGAGTGTGTTCCTCTAAACATAGTTCCACGAGTGGTTATAAACTATAATATAGACTTGTGTATAATAGAGCTTTATGTATTGCATGCATATAACCCCCAAGACTATAGCAAATGTTAAAATGGAGTATTTTACGTTTCATATAAATTGAGACTCACTTTGTTATATCTAGTTGCTTGAATATAAGTTTATGTTTCCATGTATTTCTGACTAGACTATGGTAATATGGGTTATCATAGGGTGTAGTATGTCTGGAAATGAATTATGATAATTAAAATCTATAGTTAATTGTATATTTTACCCAAGTGGTATAAAATATAGTCATTATTTATAGTATGGGATAGATAATAATGTGAGATTCATTTATACGTTTGATGGAATAAATGTATGCTTTTGACTACTCCTATGCTTAGCATGTTATGTGATATGAATTCTAGTAGGATGTAAATTGTATGAATATTTTGGTTATATTGCATTAAAAAATCTCACATTGTTAATACTAAATAAGGAATGAGATGGATTTTAATGGCTTACTAGCATCACAATGCCAAATGAAGGCAATTCAATCAAGTGGTGTGTATGAATTTTGATTGATCTATAGATCATTATTATTTAATATTCTTGGAAACTTTGACCAAAGTATGTTTAGTGAGACATTATCATTTCATGAATGTGATTTACATGTTTATGTCATATCTTATAATAGAGGGAGTTTTCTATGATACACTACATGTTTAGATTTATAAATCATACAATACACAGGTACCAGTTTGTCTCTCTAAATTCCTGCACTATCACTATCTACTCATCTATGAAGGTAGGGTCATTCCCTAATGAGATTAGTATAAGGGATCATTGGTCTATGATTGGTGTGAAAAAGTGCTTGAATGATGTTGTCCCTTCCCACAACACTAGTACTATTTGAGATGACACTTAGCATTACCACAAATATTAGAGTTTAGGAAACTATGCTTCAGGGAGTCATGTATCTTAAATATGTACATTGTATTATATTGTACTTATTATTAAAACATTATCATGAAGAGTTTTAATTACTTATTTATTGATCATTGACAGTAGTGGTTGTAGGCATATATCAGCCATGGTTAGTTTATTATAATTACTTTCTATATTCATATTATGATGTGTTCTCATGATATTGGATATCAGTGATATATGATGTAATATTTTTTATTTACTTTTATCACACTTAAATAATTTTGAATTATCTCTAATTAGATTCTTTTGGTGTAATCTATTTATAATATATGTGTTTAAATTTTAAAAAAATCACATATTTCTAGGTATATCTTAGTTGGGATGGTACATGTGGTATCAGAGTCATGACTCAAACTCTAGGACCTAATGAGTCTACTAATATTTTCATATCCTTCTATTGATATAAATAAGGATGGTGAAAGCTAATTTTTTTGGAGAGGGTTCATTGAATGATAGTGACAACACCCTCCATTTGATCCTAGTTGATTTATCATTGAGCAATCAACAAAGATGGATTAGATTATTGTAAGCATGAATGAGACCAAGGATTGGATTACAGCTCTAGATCAGGTGGTTCATGACCTTGAAGAGGAAGAATAATAGGATGTACCTAAATATCATCCTATTAAGCAAGAAAATCCTTGGGATACTAGAGCTTAGGTAGCTATGGAGTTGGCTAGAGATATGAAGAAGGTGAATCCACCTAAGTTCAATGGAACTATTCTAGGTGATAGAGTTGAGGTATGGTTGACTGAGATGGAGAAGTATTTTGAAATTTGAAACTACTCTGAGGTCACCAAGGCAATTTAGATAGCATACAAGTTGGTTGGTGAGGCACTACATGGTGGGCCAATAAAAGGTTGGAAAGGAATATTAATTTGACCACCACTACTTGGGATTAGTTTGTGCAATTATTTAAGCCACGATGGCTCCCATAACTTTATTTTGATCAGAAGCTCACAAATTTTTAGAATCTAAAATGGGTTGACTTATCAATGAATAAATATTGGGAGCAGTTCACCAAACTTTTGAAGTATGTACCTTAGTACTAGGGATATGAGAGGTTTAGGATCAAAAAGTTCATCATGGGTTTGAGGCCTTAGATTGGTGGAGAGGTAGATGTTCATGGACCTTCTACCATGGTCTAGGTCTTCGAGAAGGTAGTCAAATAGGAGAATTTGAAGTTTATTTCACAGGATAATGACAAGTTCAAGAAAAGGTTTAGAATTTCTAAGTCAAGCTTCAAGAATAAGAATTGGAAATAGAGGAGTGGAGACTACAAAAATTAATTCAAAATTCTAAGTTCAATAATGGTTCAAATAATAGGAAATAGGGCAATGGATCCAAAGGTGGTTTTAATGGAAACCAATAGAATGATAGGAAAGGATTAGCTAGAGGTCATTTCATTTATGGAGATGACCATTATGATCATAATTATCTTCAGGACAAGTTAAAGGTCAAAGAACCTAATCCTTAATAGGGCAGTTTTTAGCAACATATTCATGTAGTAGTCAATAATTGGCAAGTTAAATTTTAGGCATTACCCATAGAGCTATCAGGTACTTTGTTTGGCCATCTAATTTTCATTTTGATAGATACAAGAACCACATAATGTTTTATATCTCGTAAGATGCTTATTAAGTTAACTAGAAGAGCTAGAGTAATGGAAAATGCATGGTTATTATAGTATGGAAATGACTCAAAAGTCATGGTTAACAAGTGTTTAGTTAGTGCAAAAATTAAGTTTCCCAAATTTACAATAGTTTTAGATCTGTATGTATCACCACTAGGGTCATATGATGTGATCTTAAGAGTCAACTAGATTTCAAAACATAAATCCAAGTTTGACTGCTATCTGAAGAAAGCTGAGTGTCTTGATGATTTTAAAAAATAGACACAAATTCAAGGGAAAAAGAGAGAGTTAAGTCTTAAGTAAATTTATGTAATGTAACTCAAGAGAGCTCAAGGAAAAGGGTGCCAAGCATTTATCATAAAGATAAATAAAATGGAAGAAACTAAGGATCCATCTCTTGAATATTACCTATTTCTTAGAGATTTTCATGATGTATTTTTGAAAGAATTATTGGGTTTACCTCCTAGACATGAGTTCAATTTTTATATCAACATCATACCTAGTTTAGAACCACAATCTAAGGCACCATACAGGATGACAACCACTAAGTTGGTTGAATTGAAGGCTCAACTTCAAGAATTGTTGGCAAAAGGGTTGATCATGTCAAGTGTGTCACCATGGGGTGGACCAATTACTTTTGTCAAGAATAAGGATGGTACCCTTTGATTTTGCATTGATTACAAAATGTTGAACAAGGTAACTATAAAAAATAGGTATCTACTACCTCATATAAATAATCTTTTCAATCAAATATGGGGAGTAATAGTATTTTCTAAAATTGATCTTAGAGTGGGATATCATTAGTTGAGTATACGAGATAAGGATATTCATAAGATATCATGTAGAACTTGTTATGGGCACTATGAGTTTACAGTGTTACTATTTGGGATGACTAATGCTCTGACAAAATTCATGAATTTCATGAACAGTGTGTTCAAAAATTACCTTGATCACTTTGTTTTGGTCTTTCTAGATGACATTCTTATATACTCAAAGAATAAAGAGGAGCACCTTTCATTCTAGAATGGGTTTTGTAACAGTTGTGGAAGCACAAGTTGTATGGTAAGTTGTCTAAGTGTGCATTTTTCCAAGAAACAGTTCAATATCTGGGACATATCATCTTTGTGGATGGTATCTCAGTAGATCTAGGAAAGATTAGAGCCATTATGAAATGGTTGGCACCAAAGAATGTGCACGAGGTAAGAAGTTTTATGGGGATAGTAGGCTATTATAGGAAGTTCATTCTAAATTTTTCTAAGATAGCTAACCTAATTACTCCTTTGCAATGGAAAAACCATAGTTTTGTCTAGACAAAGAAGTGTGAAGTAACTTTCTAAAAGTTCAAAAGAAGGCTTATGTCAGCACCTATGTTAAGAGTTTTTGACCCTAATGTTCAAATTTCAATGATCACAGATGCATCAAGGGATGGACTAGGAGGAGTCTTTATGCAAGATGATGTAATGGTGGCTTATGAGTCATAGAAGCTAAAGCCTTATGAGTTGAATTATGCCCATCATGACCTAGAACTTGTAGTAATTGGCATGCTTTGAAAATTTTATGGCATTACTTATTGGAAAAAATATTTGAGCTCAAGATAGATAACTTGGGACTCAAGTACATCTTCGCCCACCCTAGTTTGAATGCTCATCAGAGACACTAGCTTAAGTTCTTGTCTGATTACAATTTTGACATCAACAATATCAAAGGCAATAAAAATAAAGTAGTTGATTCCCTAAGTTATAAAAGGTACATAGTAGCCATAACTCTTATTAGGAGTACTTTTAGGGATTGAATTATTGAATTCTTTCCAAGAAATGAATTCTATGATCATGTAGAAAAATCATTGACTGAGAATGCTCAAAATCCTCAGTACAAAGGATTCAGATTAGAGAGTTATGGTCTATTACATTATAATGGAAAGATGTATGTGCCAGATCGAGAGAATCTACAGATCATAGTGCTAAATAAACTACATAATGCCCCCTATTTAGGTCATCCAAGATTAAAAGCTCATGGCAAAGCTTAGACCATTATATTTTTGGAAGGGAATCAAGAAAGATGTAGAAGATTATGTATCATATTATCTAGAATGTCAACAAGTGAAAGTTGAGCATGTGCATCCAGTTGGATTATTATATGCAGATGATATACCAGAATAGAAGTGGCAAGTGATTAGTATGGACTTTATCCAAGGTTTATCGATGTCATGGAACAAGCATGATATGATCTTGGTAGTAGTTAACAAACTAACCAAGGTGGCTCATTAAATACTAGATAATTTGACAGATGATGTACCTACCCTTGAGAAGAGGTTCATAAAAGAAGTGTATAGGTTGCATAGATTTCCAAAGAAGATCATTTCAAATCATGATTCGAAGATGACTTCATGATTTTGGGTAACTCTGAATTCAGCTTTGGGTATACAACTAAATTTCAATACAACATATCACCCAGAGATTGATGGACAAACTAAGAGAGTTAATTAGGTATTAGAAGATCTTATTCATATGTATTAAATGGACCAGCAATACAAGTGGAAAGATTATCTTCAACTGGTTAAATTTGTATACAATAACTCATACCAATGAACTTTGAATATGGCACCATTTGAGGCACTATATGGAAGAAGGTGTAGGACACCAATCAATTAGGACAAGTTAGAGGACAGGGTAGTCTTTGGACTTGAAATGCTTTTATATGTGGAAGAGCAAGTTAGATTAATCAGGTAGAGATTTTCTAAGGCCAATGATAGGCATAAGAGTTATGCAAATCTAAAAAGAACAAAAAGGCACTTTACAGTAGGTGATAAAGTATTTTTGCAAGATAAGCCACAAAAAAGCTTGATTAAATTTGAGAAGTCAATAAAATTATCACCAAGATATGTGAGACCCTTTAAGGTGTTAAAAGTGGTCAATCATGTAGCGTATAGGATTACATTGCCACCATCTCTAGCTCTATTACATAATGTCTTTCATGTTTCTTATCTTAAGAAGTATATAGTTGATCTTATGCATGTGCTGGATTGGAATGCTTTGCAAGTTCTAGATTCTAGGATGGTCATAGTATAAACAATCAAGGTAATTGACACTCATAAACTTTGTTTGAGTAATAGAGAGATGTCACAGTGCAAGGTCCAGTGGGACCAATACTCTGAGATAGTGCTACTTGGGAGGACTATGATGAGTTCTACAAGATATTTTCACATTTATTTTCTTGATTAGATACTATTATACTATGTTATTTTTTGTTGAACAATATTATAATTTAGAACTTATATTTGAATAAGAGTCATCCAAGATTATGACTAGATTTAGGGGGGAAGGATGTTACATCCTGAATCTTGCTAAGCAAACTAATTGATTATCCATGGATATTTATAATTAACACCTTTGTTTTGGTTAATTTTAGCTAGCCTTTGAGATATATGTTGTTATGGGATAGTAGGATATTGCTTAGGTAACATGTTTACATTGTTATGAGTTAGTTGTAGTGTATATGTTTACATTATGAATATGTTGATTTGTTATTTCAGTCATAATTTATGATGTATGTATATCATGATTTTATGATCTAACTACCTGTTTATTGTGAGGTTGATGCATGAGAACTCATCCCTCAGAGTATGATGGAGGGAGAGCATTATTGAAGAGGGTGACATAGATAGAGATGTCAAAGGATGACAGAGAAACTAGCTAGAACCCTACACACACCATAGTAGCTAGCACATGTTAGAATGCATAATAAATGGTTTTCACATGTGATTATTTTTATTTGCTTTAAATATTTATTTGCCATAATTTACTAGTATAGGCTAAATGGTTAATGGAACTCATTTTGTGTGATTAGCATGTTTGATTAATAATATTAGTAGAAACATGATTACCATAGTTAAATTAAATCTAAACTATTAATTTATGAAATTATCATTAAAATTCTATGGAATTAAGAAGATGCTAATTAAATTAAGAAAATTATGGATTTTTATAATTAATGTTAAAATATATAAAATTTAGAAATTTTCATTTGAAGGACAAAAGGGAAAATAATAAGAAAATCAAAAAAAAATTTAAAAATTAAGAGAAACGGCTAAATTTAAGAAAAAATACATTAAAAACTAACAAAACCAAAGAAAAAACAAAATCAAAAAGAGAAAAAAACTTAAAATAAAATAAAGAGACTACACATTTTATATCATAGATCATGAAAGAGATTAGGAAGAGAATAAATATTGAAAAAAAGGGAAAAAAAGGGGCATAGCACAAGAGGAATGGAAATTGAAGAAAAGAGGAGGTGTAGCATAGAGGATTCATAGAAGTGACATTTGGAAGGAGAAGAAACAAGGACAAATATAGTAAGAGAAACTATGGATTATCAGGTAGATCGTGTTATTGAATTTGTATATTTATCTGTACATGATAAAATTTGCATAATTAAGTGATCTAGTATGTGTGTGTTTTTGCCATGCAATGAATTGGTAAACCAAATACTTAAATAATCTATAAAATACACAATCCCTGAGCGTATATTGATATATATGTAGTAATTAGAAATAAAAACTCTCAATGAACATTAGAGATGGATGGGCGATTTAGGTTCTGTGATAAATATATTCAGATAAATTATTACCAGCCATATGCAATAGTCAATAACTTTGTATGAATATGGAACTTACAGTAATTAAACCTCCGTAGTTATAAACTAGATCGTATAGAGTTCGCATTGGGTTTTTTTAGCTAGGTAATCTTTAGAATATTATCATGCAGTCTAATTTTCATACCAATCCAATGTTCAGTAAACAAATTTGTACACAAGGAGTGAGTGGTCATTAAAAATAAGATCAGAGTAGATTAATGAAACACATCAATTCATATTTAGGAGTCGCCTAAGTAGAGTGGTCAGCCAAAATAAGAGGAAAAGAGGCATGTGATAGGCTAAGTCATCAAAACCAGCCTAATGGAGGTGTTTTGGATAAGCAAAAGATACTTATAGCTAAGGGTGTCATACCTAATTGATTAAATCTTAATATACTTCATCACCTGATATATTTGGCTTTATTTTTTATTGTAGTTTTATTTTAGCATAATATTACCTGTATATTTATAAAGCCAACCATTATTACTGAATAGTATACTGTAGCATAATTGGAAGAAATGTATGCTTAAATCTTTATAAAATATTATCAGTAATCTTAAGTTTTTTGATTAAATCACTATAGCTTGGAATTACCTTTACATTGACTATAGGTAGATGCCCTAATTAATAAAAGCTGAAAACATCTTATGTGGTTATTATTATGATCTAAAATGTTAATTGATTTATTTAGTTTGGGAAACTAATATACAAGTTAAAACCCCTTACTAAGTTTGAGGAATGGAATTAAAAGTTGAATTGAATTATAGATATGGCATAATGCCATGGCAAGTCATGGTGAATCGACTTATTAACTAGGAAGCTAAAACACTTACTTTAGTGTTCCATATCTAGTTAAATCAAGTTTTATTTTTATAAAGATTTTTAATTCTAGACGTCTTGGATAGCTAATTAGGTTAAGTAATGTTTTGGATAATATTAAACCAATTAATTTGAATTAAGTTCATAAATACAAGCCTTGTCTCATAATACTTTAAAGCAACTTCGCATGTACATATCTCAAACCACAAACTGAGTACTTAGTGGCACATTTATTTTGATATTTTGATTGTCTTATTAATTTTATTTTGTTGCATGGCACCCTTATCATACCATGAACAACTTCACATGACATATTATAAATAACTTTGGCCCTCCATATCATCCTTGGAATATTTTAAGCCTCAAGTCGGTTCTAACTTTTATTGTCAATATTGACTATCAGTACTGACTGCAAATAGATAAACTAACCTAGGTCCCCTTTTAGTTTCTTTTGGGCATGTTTTACTTTATGACTATTGTTTGGGCACATTTCAACTTCTTTTGTTGGATTTTATGTGTCACTAGGTCTTTAATTCAAATTTAAAGACTCATATATATACAAAGTTATTATAGAGTATTTTAAAACAAGCACATTGCATTCTTAAGAGCTAGACAAGATTACATATGGAACCTACAAAATTATTAGTGTTGAATCTAAATTTTACAAGGGTCAATTCATATTTTCATGTTTTTACCAATAGTAAGATAAGATAAATAGCATTTATACTTTCATACACCATTTCACACATACACATTAACATGAGAACTACATTCAAGTTTGAGCCCTCCTCCAAGTATTGGCAACATAGTGCAATGCTTGGTTAATTAATGGGGATTGACCAAGGTCAGTCCAACTTGACTCTTTCATCCAACAACCCCCTTTTTATATCAGATCATCTATGTATAACTAGGGTTTGAATATACACGTGCTTCCATATAATTATAAAAAGAGATAAACGTAGAGACAAACATCACAAAGGAAATCACATTGCCTTATAATAAAATAACCATCCACTACATGCAAGGTTAATTTTGACCACACATTTAGTATCGATTGTTGATACTAACTAGATATGTCATAATTGACTATAAGAAAATAAGAAGAGACAAATCATGTTCATAGTAGTCATATAGTCCTAAGATGCAAAATTCAAATAATTAAACCCTAGATCTGTGTGACAAACAACTTAAGATCCATCTTACCTCTTGTTGCATGTTCATGACTATATTCGGTATGTACATTTATATTTATTTTGAAAATCAAAATTAAGGCATTATTTAAATAATTTCTATTATATTAGGGTTTCATTAATCTAAATTAGGGTAAAATACTAGTAATGAGAAATAAATAAGAAATGAAAAGTAAGGATGAACATATATCATGGTCCTATCTAACTGCTTAAGCACCATTGTAGACTCCCAAAAAATATTCCACCACACATACCAAATGGTTAAGTTATGGCAATGGGAAATATTTGAGTCATAAAGGCTAAATTTATTGGGAATTTATTATCATGCCTCTCATATGCTAGCTATATACTGCATCTAGATATGGACTTCTTCATTAGACATAAGCTCAGCCATGTTAAGGTTGCCACATAGGATCAAATACATAGCTAACAGCTTGTTAGTGAGTCATTTCCAAAGCAAATCCTTTTCCACCACATCATTTGATGCATAGATTATAATAATGCCTAATGAATGGTTTTCAATATTTAACATAACCCAAAGGGTATAGTTAGATGGGTCACATCCATGATCAACATAATGTGGATGACATTTATTATATATAAATGTCACCATGCCCCCTCTTATTGGATCATTATTGTTAGTAAAAATAAGATATTTGACCAAATAACTTAAAAATATTTGTGAGCACAAATCTAAAAATTTTAATTTCTTGTAGACACAAAACATCCAAATTTAGAAATCATTGTTACATATCATACACCATGTACTTATGAGGAGGGTTAATGAGATCCTTGACATTCCATGAGTAAATGTACATTTAAATATGAAGATCTAGGGACATAAAATTAGAGTTCAACCCTTGATTGGAGTCCAATTCTTTTAGAATCTATACCTTTTATATACATACTATTGATGATTTTATTGCATAAAATAAGTAAGTTGAAATGAGTGTCACCTCTTAGGAATGTTCTTCCTCAAGATGAAAACATGGGTTGTGAGAGTTTCAAATTGACATCTTGTGGGGAGAATATAAAGAAGGTTGTGAGCTAGGAATAGTTTCCTGGGAAATTAAAATGACATTCGTTATTAATGGAGTGCTATAAAAATATCTCTTATTTACATCCTTCAAGATATTCAATTGGTTATTATTGGCAATTTGGCCTCCCAAGGCCAAATTCCAACCCCTATAACCATAAAATTTTCTATGACAATCATCCAAGCCTACTCATGGAGAACTCTTGTATGTTCATGTCCTTATTGATCCTTTTTTGAGCCTTAGTAGCACCGTTAGAAGTGTCATTATGTGTTCTAGATCCTGCTTTTGAATCCATTGTGTCATGATTGCTTTGAGTCTATTTATTGAATTGATAGTGGTTATAGTGATCATGGAATGATTAGGAAAGTTGCCATGGTCTTTCTCAAGCTTAGAAGGATGGTCTTAAGCATGTTTGATAGTCTTAAGATCCCTAGTAGAATTTAAAATAGTTTGACAAGTTTGAAGCTCCTATTATTCATGAGTTTTAAGATTGTTTGGGCTATTTCAAGATGAAAATGAGCCTTACTAGGAATTTTAAGGGTGTATGAGCTCCTTTTGGTTCATGATGTGAAGCTTAGTGGTGTGTATCAAGATTATTTTCCCTGGCCTTTCTATTTAAGTCTATCACAAAGCCTCATTAGCCCTTTCAAGACCCTTAAATGCCTCATATGGGTTAATATGCCTTATAATATTTTAGAGAAATGGAATATTATAGTGTTTAATTTTTAAAATGGTCTTGAAAAGGTCTTATTCTCATTGTATATTCATGGCTATGCATTCATATCCTTAAAGGCCCCTTTTTGAAACTTACTTCCACTTCCCAACCACCAAGTGGACCCCACACATGCTAAAATGTGTCTATCCAACTCCACATATAGTATATCATATTTAAAAGTGTCATTTAACTCATGTTTTCCCTCTATTTATCCTTTAGTGGTAGGTCAAGGATTCAAAAGTGGAGAAAATGTAGGAAAATAGCTATTTTTAGTGTGTTTTATAGGTTGTACAGACTTGTATGATCATATCCATATAGAGGGAGATCAGAGGTTATAGGTGGGATTATATCAAACATCTCAATGAAGTTTCATGGTAGGAGGATTTAATAGAGGTCCATAACTGACCTCTCTCTTTAATAAAGCTCTTTTGTGACCCAAGAAAGCTTTCAAGTTTATGAATAGTACAGATTGGAGAGAGAAAATGGGGAGCTCATCTATTAGGAAAAGGAAGGGGGTCTCTTTAAATTCCAATCCATGGCATTTATCTACCGGTTAATGGTCTCGTATTTATGAATAATAGCTAACATCCTGGCCACTCCAATGAGCTTCTTCATTTGTGCAGGGTTTAGAGATGCAATGGTTTTGATGCATATTTAAAGTTTTCCTAAGAATAAATGTTTGATATGTGTTCCTAAAGTCATCATAGACCCTAATAATCACCCTCAACCCATTTTTCACATGTGTGGTGGTGTGTGAGTAAAAAAATCTCCATGTTCTCCTTATTTACAGAGTACAAATAGTTTTCTCATGTTGCAAGATCTTTGGTACATATTTGAGGTGTTTAATGATATTCTGATCTTGATGGTGACAAAATTAAATACATTTTAATATCCTATTAATTGCATACTCATCCAAGTCATATCAATTAACCCTTCAAGTTATTATGCCCAATGGACTATCATGAGTGAATATGGTCTCATTTGCAAAGGAAGATGTAGTATCTGCAAGAATATTTTGGTGGTGTTGAGATATACACATCTCCTTAATTCACTCCCTAATCTATTACCTCATATTCATCTTGACCCCATACACCAACCATCTCTACTCTCAACCTATTTTATAATGAAATCATTAAGTCAGTCACTACTAATCTCAAGCAGATTAAACAAGGCAGTCACTATTGGGATGGAGTATGGATATGTAAGGGTATAAAATAGAATCAAAAGAGGCCTAAAATACATATAAGATAAGAAAAAAAAGGGTCATTTTCATATTTATACCATTCAAAAGGCATCAAATTTTACCTCCTCCAAGTGGTCACACACAGACATTAACTTAAAATTGTGTATACGATCAGCGTGAGGGCATGGGGCAAGGTACCATCTGATGGAATGTTGAGAGAAGATCTTGAAGGTCATGAAAACATGATTAGATCCTAATAAATATCATATCCATATAGAGGGTAAGGAAATATTTAAGAAGGGTTGATAGGTTGCAAGAAATCTTAGCATGAGAAGAGTCATACATACAGGCCTATATACAGGTAGACCCGACTGTTATGAACAGACATGACTTTAATATGAAGAAGAAATCCTGAGAGACTATACATAAGAGTGAAATGCAAAATTGAGGATAGAATTTTCATCTTTTCTTAAGGATCCTCATTCCTTTACCTAGTAATCTAACCCTTTGAGATGAGAATAGGCCTAGTTAGGCCTAAGCACACAGCTATAATAGGGTCATGAGAGGGATACAGAAGTATGTAGGAGCCTACATGATAGTGAGGTGAGACTTATATTCAGGAGTAATTTTTGTCTCTTTAAGGTTATTAATCCTCAAAGTTTGTGTTTTATTTAAGATAAAAAGTAGGTCTCTAGTGACCTTCTTGGTAGATAGGCCTAAGCGAATAGGTATAGGCATGTGTACAAGGATTGGTGATATCTACATATTTAAGTGGTTTTTTGAGACCTAAATTTATTTAAATATGACTTAAAGGAGATGAGATAGGGTTTTTATGGTGATGAAGGTCTCAAATTGCTAAATAAGGAAGTCATTCCCACCTATAATACAATAAAGAAACCTAGGGCCATCACCTACAAGTCTAATCGTAGGTGGAGAGTAATTAAGAATGAACCTATTATGAAGAATATTAAAGACTAGAGTAATGATTTAAATATGAAAAACTCATTAAATGAGTGATAAACATTGGTAAGTGAGGAAAATCCACACACACAGGCAGGGTCTACCCTCTTATATACAGTCAAAGTGTTGAACTGTCACACATGGCAAAATTATTGGCAATAGAATGGAAACGTGATGGGTATAAAGGGTTAAAATGAAAGAATGATATCAAATACCTAGGTTTTTTATGAGTTTCTTGGATTTTAATGAACCCTCTAGTCTATTTGAGACAAACAAGGAAGAATTAATAAGCCTAAACAAACCTGCATACCAATTGAAGGCATTCTCATATCCTTGGAGTCCATGAGAGTTATGAAACACCTAAGGGATGTTTTATAGGGAATATCAAATATTTTAAGTAGTTAAAAGCCTCTAATTAAAGTAAGAGATCACCAAACTCAAGTCCAAGGGTTGGATAAGCTTGACTATGCACAAACCCTAAGCTTGATTATGTAAGGAATGTAGGCAACATAATTACAAGAGATAGGGCTTAGTAAGAAAGATATTTTCCACCATGAGAGTATGAATAGTATTTCAAACTACATCATCATATGATGTAAGGTATAGATAATCTACTCAGCCCCTATACAACTATCAAGGCATTCTAAGCTCAACAGTGAATAGTGTTATTCAAGACAACCTATGAGAGAGTGAAGAGGTGATAGTCAAGATAGCTGGAAGAAAGAGGAAAGGTTAGGTATATGTAATAAAAATTTCAAATGATGATGGTGAGTCCATTAATTCATCTACAAGCCATCTAGACCTCTAACACTTAGTTTGGGCCTGTTTGGCCTAAAAGCCTATCTTAGGCCTAAAAGGCCCACAACACCATGGAAGTATGTTCAGACCCTCCTAATCAATTTTGACACCATAAGAAGGTACCATAGGTTATCTTAGATCCTATATAGAATGACTCAAATATGGGAGAGTAATGAAATGCCAATTTTGGTCCTAAAAGCTTATCTCAAACTTCATAGTCTTAGATAGTCAATTTGAGTTGTATGTTCAAGTGCTTGTATCTCCCACCACAAAGGGACTTAGGGAAAATTATTCTAGAGATTTTGGGCACCCCTATGGACTCAAGATCCATGGAAGAGTGAGTGTATTTAAGGGACCCAGCTCTATGAATGAATGTTAAGATTGTTCACAAGTCTAGAAGGCTTTCAAAGAGTACAAGGTCTACCATCTTTTGCTCATATCTCCACACATAATCTGCATGGGAACCAAACCTTTTCAATATTTTTAAGTGGGTTTATGTACTAAACATCCATGACCATAAGTTTTGGATTTGAGGTCTCATTTTTATGAACCATTGTTAAGATGGTAGACTTCTAAAACCCTGCTTAAACCCTAAGACACACCAGACCTGAGAAAAGTGAAGATTTGAACAACCAAAAACTAATGAGTGACCTGATAAACACAAAAAACATATAGATCACTTAGAGGAGACCTTTCCCATAGTACTTGATTATACAGACAATGTATGGAATTGTCATAAAATTATACTTTTTCAAGGATATAGGTAAATAATAGTGTATATAACTATTTGGGAAGATGTCAATCATTGAAGGGGGAGGTTTAACACTTATTTCATCTTCCAAAGACATTATATGTCCAAAACTATTCTTTTAAATGGATTTGTAAGCCTCTTCTAACCAACCAATCTGCAGATATGAAGGAGAAGGTGACCTAGTCACCTAGTTTGGTAAGGTTGCAGGTGTGAACCACTCAAAAGTTATTATGTCATGATATGAGACTTTGATTGAAGACTGGAACTCATCTCTCCATATTTCCTATAAGTCTTGTGCAGGTTTCATGGCCATCAAATATAAATAGTTAGGTAACTATGCCTAATTAGCCTAGTAGACCTACTTGGTCAATAAGGAGATATCAAAATTGGCATAGAGAGGCTATTTAAAGGGTCAATATAGAGATATTATGCTTGATAAATGGTGCATTGAAGGATTCAAGTGCACATTCCATGGTCATAATGGAGAAAGAAGTTAGTTTCTTAACTTCGTCAATATGCTCAAAAGGAGGATAGGTTGTTCTATGCTTTATGATCGCTTAATTACATCTCATTGATGTTGTAACTGCTAAGAAAGAGAAGGTATTTAACCAAAAATAGTCATAGTCCTACTTTAATATAATTTTAAAAAGTTGACCACATCCTCCACTACCCCACCTCAACACTTAAGGAGTCATTGAAGAGCATCAATGCATGAAGGGAGTTAGAAGGACTATTTGTAACTAATGTAACTGAAGTAATGAGTGGACTATGGAAATTTATGACCTTTTACTCTCTCCTCCATGCCATTCTCCCCCTCTTTCTCTTCCCTTTATTATATATATTTAGGTGTTAAGGCCTTGATTTATATCCCTCGCTTGGGTATGAAGAAACTCTGCCTAGTTTTGTACTTGATAGACCTCTTGAACTATTAATAAACTATTACAACTTCTCTATGATTGGTTTACAGTGTGTATATGTTTGTTCTGATGTGATAAATGGTATAAATATTCCCTTAGAATGTCCTTACTACACCTATATGATAATAAGTTATCTTATGTCAGTTTTATCTGTATGCACCTAAAATTACTCACTTCATTATAATCGACTAATATTCCTATTAGTCGAGACTAATACCACTTAACCTATTTTATTCTACTAATTAATTCCACTTCTTAGCCATTTATCTAATATCCCCTTCCAGTTTTATACATTCACTAACCTTACCCATCTTCATACTTTCATTAATTCTTCTTAAATCCCTATTATCCTAATCTAATCCTAGTTATCTATTATATGGGAATTTAAAATTTCCATAACCCCACCTAATCACCTACTAGCCTACCCCCTAGCCATTCCTACATTCCTAGTCACCTAATCCTTTTATAATTCCCATCTAACCTTCCTCTAATAATCATTAACTCCTAAAGAGATTTTTATAACTCTCCAAATCTATAACTCTCTCTAACCTAGCCCTCCTCTCTAGAAACCTCTAACTCTAGAGGTTTTCAAGGAATTTAATATTCCTTGGATAATCTCTATCCATTGGATCTCCTCATCCAAGTTTGAATCTTATCCATTCATCTTCCCTCCCTTCCTCTATTTAAGCAACCCTTCTCCTCCATGGAAGGCCATCTACCAAGCTGATATCAAATCTATGCCAAAATCAGTCCTTGCATCCTCATCAATAATCCAACATCAAGCAACATCACTTTATCAATCTGAGTCTAAAGTATCTATTTCAATCCTCTTGTCCTTTTTATTTTATTTAATCATGATTTGAATCACTTAGGATTAGAGTTTAAATATAAGATTGAATGTTTCATTCATCTAAATGCATTCAGATTCTAAGGGCTTTATCATCTTACTTAGGAGTTGATATTTAAGTTTGAAATTTGCATTGTTGAATCCATAGTGAGCTCAAATTTTACCTACATTATGGTGACCACGATGGTAGCTATCCCTCCCAAACTAATAATTTTCCACCTAGATGTGTTTTTCTTAACCTTCAGGTCTAATTGGATCAAGAAATTTTTCTTGAAATTTTAAAATTTTACATGCATAGGTTACAGTCATGATATTGATCAGATAGTCATGATATTGTCTAAGGTAGTCACGATATTGCCCCCATGAGTCATGGTTTTATTCTAACCACCTACTTAACCACTAATTGTTTACTTAATTGTGCAATTTTTTGGCCTTTAACAATACCACAAATTTTATAGTCATGAGGTCATCTCGATAGTCATGATATTGTTAATCCCAGACATGACATTACAAACTGCTAATGGTTTTTATGTTACAGGTCTATTTTTGATAATCCCACAACTAACCTAATCATGATATTATCCTATAAATTATGGGATTGTCAGTCCCAATCATGATTTTATAAGCCACTAATATTTTATGTTGTAGGTCTCATAATTTGACAAAATCATGACTGACCCAGTTGTGACTTTATCCTACTAGTCACAAGATTATGACCAAGAGTCGTGGTGTTGTTAGTTTACACAAAATTGCTAATAATTGATCTCTATCTCTGAATCTATAAGATTTTACACTAATGTTTTATTTTTTTATAGGGGACACTATCATAATATAATATAGTGTTTAATATTTTAGGGGTTTCTACTTTATATTCATATCTATCAACTAACCCCAATCTTGTATTAGAATTCTATCTAGTTTTTGGGTGATCTGAGTATTGTGTAGGGTCTACCAAGAAGGTTAAGGTAGGAGGAGGCAAAGACAAATCATAGGCCTTTTCCATTTTTCCTTATTCTTAACAATACCATAACTATCAACACATTGAGACTCACAAGATTATTTTATGGAGTAGTGATATTGCAGTTCCAATTGTGATCTTGTAATCTAGCAATTTTGTCATAATTTTGATTGATCTTAAAAGGTAATTTTAGGACTGAATCTAATTAAAATACTTGACCATTTTGATGGATATCATGTTTAATCAAAACTTTGCATAACATCATAAAGTCAATCTTTAGTCCATCACAGTCATCTATAAATAATCATTTTTGCATCTAACTTAAATGTCATATAGAAATTTGTTTGTTTCAAAATATAAAAGTTTTGTCATTTCTTATAATATTACAACTATCAATTTATTTTCAATAGAGGCATTGTCATTTTGAGTCACGGTTTTATGGTTTATGACAAAATTACAATTATCATTTTATATCTAATCACGAGTTTGTCATTTGTAGTCATGATTTTGCGTGATAGTCATTGTTTTGTAAGTTAACCATCACAATTAGCTAGATTCTACAAAACTACAACTTGTAAGTAGCAGTTTTGTTCCCCCCAGTAGTGATTTTACACTGTATAATTACAATTTTGCATTAAAATTTTATCCTTTTTAAGATAATTTTTTGAGTCAATTTTTTTGAATTTTGAGTCACTCCAAGCCTCCTATAAAGCCCAAATTGCCTTTAGCGATGAGGGGTTCCACCCCTCAACCCCACCCTATACTATGATAGGGAACACATTAACCCCATAAGGGGTTCTACCCCTTGACCCTGCAAGGGGCATTGGCATTTTCCCTTGACCCCACAAGGTGCATTGCCCCTTGACCCCATTGGGGGCTACCACCCCTAAACCCCCATGTCATATCCCACTCACCCCAAAGAAATTATAGAGCCAAACCATGATTTTCTAGGGTGTTTTATTAAGGCATATTTGACTAACATTTTGTTTCTTACAGGGGTTATTTTTGTTGGTCTAACATTTGGTTTTGTAGGTTAACCTTCAAAAGTGATCTATCAAAATTACTAATCTTTTTGTTGTAGGACCCGACTCTCGAGTGCCAATCAAAACTACTAACTTGTGTGCTTTCAAGCCGCTAATCAAAGACCTATTTTGGAACTTGTTCACATCATTTTTGTCTTATATATCAATTTTAATCATCTAATTATGTGTATATACCTTTGTTGAATTTATCCTTGTATATACTTGTGTTAACATGTAAATAATCATCGTATCATGCCCCTCACATAGGTAATTAAATTAGTTAATTAATCATATCATGTGTTTTGCCTATTTATCAACCACTCCCCTCTAGGATAGCACGTGACATGAAATTGACACCCATGCATGGGCTTAGTCTATAGGGGTTAGTGTTGTGGATTTCATCATCACACACTAACCAAACTCCATGTTTTGGCAGAGTATAACAATTAGGGACAGTTGTCATTAGGCTAAGTAGTTGACCCCATACAAGTCATCTATAAAGGAGAAGAGTTAATTCTCTGAACTAGGTATTAGATAATACCATATATGAATTTGGGACCCAACGTACCTTTATATATATCATAGATTCCCTTAGAGAGCCTATTCAGCCTAGTGTAGGACCTTTCGATCGTAACAAGTGTACCACTGTAGGAGTCAACATCAGCTTTGAAGTAGCCATCGAGTGTAAGCAAGGTTGAAAGGGTTCGATCGATACTGTAATAGGTCACTAGCCTATAGCTTCACTTGTGAAGCTATTGGGTGGTGCAGGCATTGAGTTACACACCCATCATTTTACTAATAATATGTTATGGATTGCTTACTTGGGTGTGTGTTGTATTAAACCCATACAATTTGTGATCCAAGTTAGCCTTTACCTATCCAAACCTATCTAGGTCCTTTGTACATATCATCTTATATATCCTTACCACATCTCATTCCTATTCATCCTTTGCATATATCCTAGTCATCATCCTTATCATCCTATCATTGTACATATTGTCTTTATCCCATCTTATCTTGTCTATTCATACCTACTTATCATAATTCATACCCTCATCAAATCTTGTACACCCCATCACATATTTCAATCACATCTTGTATATCCTTGTCTTATCCCCTTAGTACATATCATTATTTTATTGTACATCTTAGGCTACCATACCCACCCATATCACATCCACATCACCATATTTACTTCATCATCCTCTTGTATACATTATCTTGTATCCCATTTTTATCTTTCACATCTTTGTCATCACCCTGTCCACCTACCATCTTGTATCTATCCCATCCTAGTCTAACCACAACCACTCATCATTGACCATAACCTTGTCTTGTCTATCCTTATCTAGTTACCTTCTTATACAAATTTTGATTTTCCTGTACATCCTACTAGTCATAACATATCCTAGTCCCACCTATCACTCATCCATCAATTGCCCATCTTAATCATCATCTTGTCTATACTTATCTCACTATCACTTCATATATATCATCCTTTTATGCTTTATCCCATCTACCATTTTATCTTAAACATATTTACCCATACACCTATCACCAACATCTTGTATATCTTTATCTTGTTATTCCCTTACATGTTAATAATTAAGTGAATGTAAAACAGACTTCTTTACCACCATAAAATCACAAAACTAAATTTTAAATGTGTGAAAATCAAATTTAATTATGCAAAAATAATTCCTTCAAACCATGATTTAATGAAAGCATAAAAGGAGAGAACAAAATAGGTAATAACACATAACATAAATATACCATGGTTCACCTAATGTGGGTTACATCTACCAAGAAAGTCCTCAAATAAAATAGTAATCTGAAACAAGATTACAATGAACTCTCACAGAGATAGAATATCTCCTCTAGAATTCATAAATGAATTTTCTGAATTGTTGATCCAAATCTAAAATCTATCAACAATTTTCCACAAATTCTCTACCATACCTATACCTACATAAAACCACCTCACAAGATGTAATACCACACCTTGTAAAATAATACCACACTTTGTCTCATGCAAAACATGTTATCATATCATGTCTTAACCTATCATATCTAAGTCCACATAACCAAGCGAAGTGGTATCTAATCCACCATAACATAATGCAACATCAATGGTTCCTCTCAAATACTGAAGAATCTATTTCACTACTTTCCAATGCTCATAACTTGGATCAGTCATATACCTACTCACAACTCCCACTACATGGGAAATATTTGACCTAGTACAAACTATGGCATACATCAAGCTGCCAACTGTCAAAGAATAAGGTACCATGAACATCTTAAGCTTTTTAGCTTCCATCTTGAGACACTACTCCTTTGATAATCTAAAGTGGCCTACCAAAGGAGTACCAACATATCTAGCATCCATCATACAAAACCTTTCCAACACTTTCTTCACATACTTTGATTGGGATAAAACCAGCTTCCTCTCCTTCCTATCATGAGTAATCATCATACCAAGAATTTGCTTTACAGTACCCAAATCCTTCATAGCAAAGGAGGAACTAAGTTATTTCTTGAGTATATGAATATGTTGTATGTTCTTTCATACAACTAACATGTCATCCACATACAAGCATAAAATAATAAAGGAACCATCATCAAAATGTTTGATTTATATGCAATGTTCAGAATTACACCTTTGATATTCTTGTTTCAACATAAAACAATCAAATTTATTATACCATTACCATGGAGCTTGTTTCAAGCCATACAAGCTCTTCTTTAATTTGCACACATAATTCTCCTTCCCTTTGACCTCATATCCCTGTGGCTACTTCATATACAACTTTGCATCCAAATCACCATGAAAAAAAGAACTTTTCACATCTAATTATTCTAAGTGCAAATCCTCAACTACAACTAAACCAAGAACATTCCTAATATAAGTCATTTTTACAACAAGAGAGAAAATCTCATCAAAATCAATACTTTATTTTTGTACAAACCCCTTGACCACCATCCTAGCCTTATACCTTTTTCTCTCTTGATCCTCTTCTTTTATTCTGAAGATCCACCTATTTGTCAATGCACTCTTGCCCTTGGGTAGCCTTACCAAATCTAATGTTTGGTTCTCCGTGAGATATCTCAAGAACTAAATCACAAGAATCAACACTATAGTCAAATATAAAGTACCAACTTTCTTACCTCTCAAAATCATAAGAGATCCTTTGGTAACTTTCTAAGAATCTGAAGTAAACATAACTAAACATCCTTCACTGCCAAATTGCCTCACTGAAACCAAATTCCATCTTGACATAGGCATATGTATGACATCTTTAATTAACCACATGTTCCCATTCTACATTTTCACTTGAATAGAACCTTTCCCTACTATCTCACATGGTTCATCATCACCAAGATATACATGTCCTAGATTCTCTTTAACATAATCAAAAAAATAATGCCTATGTGGGGTGGCATGAAAAAAAGCCCCTAAATCTAATACCCAAGACTCCAAAGAAGTAATTAAGGCATCTTGACTAGTTTTACTTAATGTCACATTTACCTCATTCATTTCCTCCTTGTTGCCCTTCTTATCCTGAAGTGACCAACAATCCTTCTTTGAGTGTCCACTCTTCCCATAATGCCAACATATCATCTTGGCTTTAGATCTTGATTTAGATCTACATTTTGACTTTCCACGGTTGTTTTTGCTCTTGTCCTTTTGCCTTCCTCTAGTATCAACAGATAAAGCATTACCTAAAGATGATTCACTAGTGTGTTTCCTTTGCATCTCCTCACTAATAATCACATCTAAAACATCCTCAAAATTCAAGCTTCCCTTTTGAGGACTACATTACTCACAGCCATAACTAAACTATCCCAACTATCTGGCAAAGAACATAAAATTAGAAAATCTCTAACTTCATCATCAAACTAAATTCCAACTAAAGTGAGCATACTTATAACCATATTAAAATCATTTAAATTATTAGGAATTAAACCATTCTCAGACATTTTCATGTTAAACAATATTTTCATAATAAAATTTCTATTTGAAGCTAAGGGTTTCTCATACAACTTTCCAAATTTATCCATGAGATCTTTTGTAGATGTTTGATCTACAATGTTAAATGCAACATAAGATGCAAGGCATAACTGAATGGCTCCCGGTGCCTTCATATCAAGCAATGTCTAATCGGCATCATTCATACTTACAGGTTGTCCTCCTTTTCCCTCTAAGGGGAGTTGAAGTTCCTTCTGATACAAGTAATCTTCCATCTACATTTTCCACAAACCAAAATTCTTACCATCAACTTTCTCCACTCTGAATCTGATTTCTTCTCCCATATCTCCCAATCAAGCTAATAACCTTTTCTATGATTTACCACTTCAGTTGAAATACCACCAAAGCTCTGATACCAATTGTTAAGAACTAAGTGAATGTAAATCAGATTTTAATCACCATAAAATCACAAAACCAGATTTTAAATATGTGAAAATCATATTTAATTATGTGGAAACAATTCATTTAAACCATAGATTAATGAAAGCATAAATGAAGAGAATCAAAAATAGAAATAACACATAACACAGATATACCATGGTTCACCCAATGTGAACTACATCCACCAAGAAAGTCCTCAAATAAATCAGTAATCTGAAACAAGATTACAATGAGCTCTCATAGAGATAGAAAAATTTCCTATAGAAAATGTTGCACAAATAGCTGCACTTTCACCTACACAGGCACAATATTGTATCTCACGAGATGCTAAACCACACCCTATAAATGAATGCCTACACTTTATAAAACACTTTCTCTTTTTAACTCTCTTTCCAAAAGCCACACCTACAAATAAGAAATATCAACAACCTCTAAAAGATCACTCCACACCCTGTATAAGTAACACATGGTGTAGAAATCATCCTCCCAAGGATAAACTCACCATCCTCATCCAAGGAGGCCTTATCCACAAGGTGACACATCAATTTTCCACCTTCCAATGCATAATAAAAGGCCCCTCCAAGAGTAACATGCCATTCTTCACCAAATGGCACAACTTCCCATGTAGAAGTCCAACAACACTTCTATAATGTATCAAGGAATCATTAAATGCACCATTTAATAATTTTTCTCCCCCTAATGCATCATAGAAATAAGTAAATACATCATTTAATAATTTTTCCTAATGCATCATGAAAATTATTAAATACGTCATTTAATAATTTTCTCCTAATGCATTACAGAAATATTAAATAATTAATTAATTCCCTAGAAAAAGGAAATCAATCCCACTTCTAACAAGTATGAAATAATACATGAAAATTATTAAATAAACATTTAATAACTTTCACCCACAAGAGGAGAAAATGAAAATGCATTCCCCACATCCTTAGAGCTCTATAGGCCCCTAAAGTGTACCAACAAGGTCATGTGATAGCCCCAAAGGGCTCCACACTCATCATAACATATATCCTTTCATCTTTTACATCCTCATTACCATCCCCTTTTGTGTGTGTGTGTGTGTGTGTGTGTGTGTGTGTGTGTGTGTGTGTGTGTGTGTGTGTGTGTGTGTGTGAGTGTGTGTGTGTGTGTGTGTGTGTGTGTGTGTAATCCTTTTGTATATCCTTTTACATATCCAATACTATCTTGTTTTCATATCATCTTAGTCATCCCCCTACAATCCCCTAATCACATCTTGTCTCATCATCCATATCATATCCTAGGTCCACTCTATCCCTCATCATTTATCTTGACCTTGCCTTTATCACCCATCTAGTCATCACCTCATCTTATCTTAGCTAGATTCTAGGTCACATACTAGTTTAAACCATCCACCTTTCATCATCATACTTATCCATATTCCATTGTCCTAATCACCTTCATCACCTAATTCTACCCCATCTCATCATGAGAAAATTGGCTTAAGTTTTTGAGCTAGTCCTATCATCCACATCATCCTATCATCCTATCATCCTAATTCATTATCATTTATCCTTTGGTCAAATACTCATACCTAGTCAATATCTTGTTATCATCTTGTCACCTTGTCAGTCTTAATCTAGCAAACTCATCAATCTAATATAGTCCAATAATCTTGCCTTATTCATTATTAGCACCCATTATATCATCCTCTTGTTAGTTTGAATCTATGCACCCATCATATCCCCAATCCTTTTGCTAGTTTGATAACTAGACATTGTTGATAAGTTGTTGGCACCTATTACACTATCAGTCTAACATTTGATCATAGTCCTTAATCCACTAGTCTATCTCATCTCCATCATAACCTATCATACTACCTCAGTCCTTTCGATCTATTTTGCTCAAGAACCTTATCTAATCTGTATCCTACCTATATCATCTATCATCTATCAATTATCACCATAAAACTAAACCCCACCTTCATTGACCAATACATACATGCCAACAAAGATGAGATCGTTCTATGACACATTATGATGGGTTTACCACTTCTTGAAGGTGTTGATCCCCTTCAGCTCATTGCACCTCTCATCCAATCCCTATCATGTGAATCCTATACCAATCCTCCATGCGCTATCCATCAACCACCATCTACTCATTCCTATACTAGCAAAGGAAATCTAATCTTGGCCGCCTCAAATCCATCTACCCAGTCATATCCACAACCTTCTAATCATAAGTCCAATGCTTCCACATCTAAGTCATAACATGAAGCGGGTCCTTATACTCCCCTTCCCATATCATTGGAATCCTTTTTAAAATAACTTATCACCACTAACATTATGGTCTATCCACCTTTCAACATCTTGATCCCACTGATCCAAAGCCCTCTTTGTATAAAGATAACCAATATTATGCATATCAACGAACTTGGGGGCATACCATTAATCGATGTCGACCTTTCTAATATTTTATCTAGGATTTCATTGACTATGGTGTTATAGTAATTGATAATGAACCAGATGCATCCACAACCCTAGGTGAACAAAAAGAGGAATGCTAAGATTCCCTTCCCAATCATGATCAAGCTCTTCCCATTGTAAGCCAAGGTCAAGATACCACAACTGTCCTACATGATCCCCCCATCCTCAAAAAATAATCCATCACAATTGAGTCTATTCCCTATGAGCCTAGTCCCCCCATCTCTCATAAGTCCCTCCATGAGCCTATCATTATTGAACCTATCCTTCATCCACCATCTCCCTCTCACCCATCACCTCAAATACCCCTTATCGAGAGGTCAATAGTAGATAATGCAAATTCTACAAATAACATCATTATATCTTGTGCATCATAGTTAGCTTCAAAGTCAGCATATGAGATCTTATCTTTCATAGGATCATGCTCAACACCTGTATCCAAATTAGATTCCTCATCAAAAATGTCATCCCTCATTGATGTTGATAATCCTTATCTTTTAGAAGATACCTATAATCCAGATACCTTCAATTCATTACTAGGCATATCTTTTAATTCCATTCCAGATGATGACATCATAAATGAGTTTTTGTAATCTTTATCTATCAAAGATTATCAGAGTGAGTTTGATCTTCCTTTAGATGCATCTACTGCAACTAGTCCTAGTGATCCTTTTGTTGATCTTGAGGAGATTTTCTCCAATATAAAAATTGGGTCTCTTAAGAACCCCCAAGAAGATTATGTTGCCCCATCACCACTAATTTACCTCATCCTACCATCTTCATCACCTTCCTCCATCATAGATCCCTTTCTTCCCATCAATGATTATTTAATAACCTCCCTTCATAAGGATGAATAGGAGAATGCATTATTGGACCCTTCTTTGAGGAACATAAGGAGTGCCATAAATTGAGGTCTAAGACTGTACACCAAAAATCATAAATCATAATCAAGTAATCTTTGATCCCATTAGTCAAAAGCAAGAAGAGTCAAAACATTAGCTTTATCCAAAAATGTCTTCTCCTAGTGAAGCCTGATATCTAGCACTAGGAGACTATCAAAGTCAAAATAATCATTATATATCAAGTCAAATATCAATATCCCTTAATGAAGCCAAAAATTAGGCACTAAGGGGTAGTCAAAATTCAAATAATGATAAAATCATGGCCAATCATCCATCAAATAATCAGATCAAAGATAAACCACAAAGTCAAAGTGTCTTGGATATCCTACAGTCTTTTGTCGCATGACACCAATCACATGAAGAAAGTCAATCACCCCCAATGATGTATGTGATTGCTAGTCCTAATCTCCCATCACCCATAACATTATCCTATCCCGATCTCAATACTTCATCATCCATAATAGCATCCTATCATGAACACAATATAATCCAGTCATATCATACATTTAAGTCCCATACATCCCCATCAAGCTCTAATCAAATCCATACCTCACATCACTCTCCTAGGTAGCATTGTCTCTTTTAGGGGTGATGAAGACACCTAGTCTAGATATCAAGAGGGGTCTCCATCAAGCATCACACTATGTCACATGGACCCTAATCCATCCAACAACAAATATGATCCTACCATCACACATTCCTAGAATAGGTGTTGGCTAAATAATCCATTCAATGTTCATACCTTGCATCTCTCCCATCATCTAATAAATCAAGATGCCTTAGAAAGTCAAAAAAATAAAAATAAATCATTCGTCCAAAGGTGAAAACTAGTCTTTTGGTGCCTTAGGCAATTACCATGGTGAAAACTAGTTTTCGACATCATGGTAGAATAATCTATTGTCCACATTACTCCTCAACACTTGGGGGAAAATTCATCCATTTCATATCCTCATCTATCCACCCCACTTGACACATCCCTTGTCTACCTTGTCTATATCACCCATCATCTTACCCTTGATCTATTGTTTTTATCCACCATCATATCATGCATCATATCTCTTCTTCCTTCCCATCTTGACCTTCATAAGGAAGTGAAAGGCGATTTAATGATTGTCCCAAACTCCTCTTAGCATATCTTTCAATGGACACCCAGGCAAATAACCATTTGGTTCCTTCACGATGTGATCATTAGCTATCCCTAGTCCATTCATCCTTGGTCCCCATCATCATCATATTTGGTCATCTCATCCATCATCCCTCCATCCTTCTCCTAGTTGTTAGTCTTGTTATTCCCTTTGCTAGTAACACCATTTATACAATATATATACATATTCCAAAAATCCCTAAAAATTGAAATATGTCTTAAAAACCCTAAAAATCATAAAACTTGAAAAAGCCAAAAATAATAGTCCATGGTGTCTTATCTTATCCCCAATCCCCTAGTTGTATCCATCTCTATCTATCTCCTATCTTCCTATCTATCCCATCTTTGGATACCAAATTTAGTCTTGAATCCCAATCTAAGTGGTCACCCATCATTTCATCATCCTTTTGGCTAAGTATTATTGACACACATCACCTTGTCAAAGACTTTAATCTAGGACCCATCACTTCCTATCAGTTCCTTTTCACACCTAGCACCCATCAAATCACCTCTCTGATAGTGTGAAAGGTACTTGATCCCATCACTATCCTATCATTTCCTCTTCATACAAGGCACCCATCTAATTACTCTTTGCTAGTGTGAAAGGTATTTGATCCCATCATCTCCTAGTCTCCTTGCTAGATTGGATCCTTGTAGGGCCTTATTTTTTGGTAGTCTTTGGTTATCACCATGTCTAATCATCATCCTTGACCACTTTCTTATTTGATTGCAAGACCAATTCAAAATTCAAAGACCTCATCACATCATCTATACTTCCATCCTAAACTATGGGCAACATCCTAGCTGAATCCATAATCATGATCACCCTATCTAAATCCAAGCCCAACCTAATTCCATAATCAAATCATGATCATCCAACCCATCACCCAATCACTCATCCTATCATTAGGCAAGACATTATGGCAATACATGTAGATACTTATGTGTGTGTTACTTGGTTATTCTATTTATCTTTTTTGCATGTCATGTATATATCTTATTTGTCTTATGTTTTATTTGCATCATGTATTTTTATCTGTCAGGAAATGAATAGGGATGTTATGAGGATGCCAAAAGTGCCCTCAAAAGTGAAAAGTTCACTATTTACCCATGCATTTTGGCATAGTGTCCTCTTGGTCATGTCTATATCATGGGGCATACTACCAAGTGCCATATTTAATGGATTACTTAGACTATGATGAGCTTTATGACATTTGTGATGGCTTGATTTCATCATTCATCTAATCATCCTTCTCCCCATCACAACCCATATGATTAACATCCAATCTTTTATCCTCATCCCATCATCTAAGTCATATCACTAATATCATCCTTTAACCCCTAATCATTATCATCATCATCTTCTTCTTCTATCCACCAGTCAGAACTACATCAGCCTGAGGTCTTTTTAGACTATGTAGGCAATATTTGGCCACTTTTTAGTACCCAAGGATAGTTTGGCCACTATATCTTCTCTTAATCCCTTGCATGTGTCTTTACTAGGGGAATCATCCCAATCCTTTGGTCACTCAATCATATCATTTCTTCTCCAACATCAAAAGCATCATATTGATTGATTTAGCTTTGAGCTATACTAATATTATCAAATCATCATCTATCCTAGCTAATAGCTCTCCCTTACATGTGTCCTTTCTTGGGATAAGTCTAAATCTTATAGCCTTTTAATCCTATCATCATTCTATTATGGTTGATTCCCCCTTGAGATGTGTCTACTACTGTGACACCCATCATATTTCTTCCCTATGCATGTGTCCTTACCAGGGGCATCATCAATTTGTAGCCCATTTCTCAATTCAAATCACTCATCTTTTGTCCCATAGATGACATCCCATCCCCTCGTCTATTCATTCAATCCCACCCCTCACTTCTTCATTCAAGTGGTCATCTATCTCATTCTTCTCTACATGTCCCCTCAAGGGGGTATCATATCTCCTCTCATTATCTACTAACATTCATCCATGAAATAGTTTTTCTTTGAACACCATTACTCCTTCCACTTCACTTGTAATTCCCTTTCAAAGAGGGGCAAAATGTATGCACCTAAAATTTCTTGATTCATTATAGTTGACTAATATTCTTATTAATTAACACTAATTCTACTTAACCTATTTTATTTCATTAATTAATTCCCCTTCCTAGCCATTTATCTAATATCCCCTTCTATTAATCTACATTCACTAACCTTACCCATCCCCATTCTTTCATTAATTCTTCTTAAATCCCTATTATCCTAATCTAATCCTAGTTATCTATTATATGGGAATTTAAAATTCCCATAACCCCACCTAACCACCTACTAGCCTACCCCCTAGTCATTCCTACATCCCTAATCACTTAATCCTTCTCTAATCCCCATCTAACCTTCTTATAATCATCATTAACTCCTAAAGAAAGTTCTAGAACTCTCCAAATCTAGAACTCTTTTTAACCTTGCCCCCCTTCTCTAGAAATCTCTAACTCTAGAGGTTTCCAAGGAATTTAATATTCCTTGGATAATCTCTAGCCATTAGATCTCCTCATCCAAGTTTGAATCTTAGCCCTTGATCTTCCCTCCCTTCTTCTATTTAAGCAACCCTTCTCTTTCATGGAAGGCCATCTACCAAGCTGATATCAAATCCATGCCAAAATCAATCCTTGCATCCTCGTCAATAATCCAACATCAAGAAACATCGCTTTGTCAATCTAAGTCTAAGGTATTTATTTCGATCCTCTTGTCCTTTCTATTTTGTTTAATCATGATGTGAGGCACTTAGGATTTAGAGTTTAAATGTAAGATTGAATGTTTCATTCATCTAAATCCATTTATATTCTAATGGCTTTATCATCTTACTTAGTAGTTGATATTTGAGTTTGGAATTTGCATTGCTAAATCCATAATGAGCTCAAATTTCACCTATAATATGAATTGTCAAAGTTTAGTGATCATGTTTGGAGTGTAATCTGGTTGAGTGCCTTAAGATAGGCCTTTCACCTCCAATTTATAGTCACTCATCAGGACCTTCATATGAAATATTATTGCTTAAGATTTGTTGGGATGATGATTTAGTTAATTTCTGATTCATTAGTGTTATTAGGAGTCCAAAATAAGTGGATGGGTGAATCATATTAGTTCATCACCACCCCTTAGATTAGGTTTATTTTATGCACTTTCTATCCCTTTCCACACCAATAGTAATAGGTCTTAGTAAACTAAGCCAAATAGATGCACCAAGGGAGCTAGCCCCATAATCTAGAAGTATGGTCTAATGATAAGGCCACCCACAACCTTTAGGCCATTCCCATGTTACTCTAAGTTTAAATTATAATTGAACACTCTCCTTCATAGGGTAAAACTTGGGTTGATTATAGTTTTGACATGCCCAGTGGGATGAGAATCAACCATTAGATCACTCACTTGTAGCCTTACAGTCATCTTGAGCAGATTCAGGCACTTGGGAAAGGATTTGTAGTTAGATTTCATACTAGAAGGTGTCACAAGCTAGCATATCATGGGTAAGATCAGTTCTTGTTCATGGATTACATTGTTATGCATGTACCTAATCATGAGTTATGGTTGCCTATGGGGAGAAATTATTTAATCCACCTCATTATTAGTAGTCCTATGACACACATCAACTCCATTATGACCCCCATCAACCTTATGTTGACCCTTATCAACCTTATAATGGGCCTCCTTACTACCAAGACTATCAATCTCATTGTGAACCTTCTCCACCTCCTTGGCAACCCTCTTATCTTCCTAACCAATCATGGCACCAACTTGTTGTTTTTTATAATCAACCTACACCAAGTAATGATAATATGAGCTTAAAGATTGGGAAGCTAAGGAAGGAAATAAATAGGTTGAAGTAATGTCTTATTAATTAGAAGGAAATTAAATACCAAGCCCTTTTCCATTATCAAAGCATCCCTATAAACCAAGAGCAACTAGTCAAGGTAGACACTCCATCTACTTTTCTTACCTCTATGATCATTGGAGATTTTTTAGTTCATAATTGCTTATTTGATAATAGGAAAAGTAATTCAGTTATCACTAAGCTAGTTGTTGAAAGTTTTAATTTGGTGTATGAGCCTACCTCCAACATTAAATTGAAATTCAATGGATCAGTTAAAAGAAAATTTGGCCTTATCAAAAACTTACAACTCACCCTTCATGCCCACCCCAAGCTTTCAATTGCACAAGACATCATTGTTACATAATATTCACCTCATTTTGCCTTATGTCTATCTAGTGAATTTATAGCCAAGATTGGGGGATGCTTGTCTTTTGACTTGTCTTATATGGTATATAAGCTTAGGTATGGTATAAGATTCAAAATTAGGTCTAAATCACTCTCCAAATTTCATATTCAAACTTACACACCAAACACCTCAATTACATATTTCCCTCATATTCCTACCCCTAATAAACATCTGTGTGTTTTAGATAATCTTCAAGATCCACCCATGCCTTCTCAAGAACTTGTAACAACTTCAACTTGTTAGCCTTCATGGGCTAGAACACCAGACTATGTTATGCCTACCCTTGAAAGATAACCTTTTCCTATGCAGATTTAGAGTCAAGAAGAGAATAGATGTCTAAAGGTTAGTTTAGCATATGTCTCAAGTTCTCCAAGTTTCCCATTAGACTTTCATATTACAATCACTCATGAAGATCGAGGTACATATGAATTTGACAAGGCAATTTAACAATAGAAGGAGAAGAACCTAGTGTCTAAGGTTGATACTCCTAAGGCTCCAAATTATATGAGCACTTTAGCAGTTATCAAACAAGCTAATAAGGTATATTGCCCTCCCACCCTCTCCTCTTGTGAAGAGGAACCAAGTGCAGTCAATGCAGATTTTGAACATATAAGTGTGGGAAACAACTTGCCAAGATTTGTCAATGAGATGACAGTCCTTCCAGAATTATATCATGTTGTAGCTATAGCTGAATTACAATAACACCTTGAAGAGGATACTTCAAGCATATATGATGAATAAATCCATATTAGTACCACTATTCATCCCCACAAATCAAAATTTGAACATGAGGTAAAATGATATGATGTGAAACAATTACAGTGCCATAATGGTGAATTGAATGAAGACAAAACTCATGCAACTTCTCCTATAGGAGGTCACCATGAAGAAAAATTACATGGGAACATTTTTTAAGCTCAAAACATCCAAAATTAGTTAAATGACCCTTGGTATCACTTGTATCAGAGTTTTTGAGAGAGATTAAAGAACTCGATATGACAAATTTGAATGGTGGAGTAAGACAGTAGTTTGAAGTTGTAGATGAAGGTACCACCAATGTTTTATATATCAGAGAAAGTAATTTAGTTGTAGTAACACCAAGACAAGAGGAGTTGGAACTTGAATATATTGAATAGATCCCATTCCCTACAGAAGAGGAAGATGACCAAGTTATAGTAGATCAAGGACCTTGTTATAACTATGTAAGAGAGTTGGAGATGATTGATCAACATGCTGATTCACAAGAAAATGGTAAAAATGGTAAGGAACTCCATGTCTTTTCAATTGACCATGAAAAGATGGCCTTTTGGGAAGACTTAGATAACTTTTATTCAGGTTTAGGTAACCGATATTGACCCTATGAGAAGCTTGAGGAAGGTCTTGTAAAGAACACTACGGAAGCTACTCATCCTAAGTCTCATGCACTGAATCAAGAAGTTAAGGCTTTGACAAACCACCATCCCAAATAGAGCCGAATGGATGCACTAACCAAGGCCTAATAATTGAGTGACCAAGATAATCATTGCATGAGAGTATGAAAAATGATTAGTATCTCATGACTAAAGTAGAAATTAGATTTTTGATGCAATGAAGGCAAGTTTTGAATGAGTATGATTGTGTATTGGACTCATATAACCAACACATTCACCTAGGGGTAGAACAAGAAAGTCCAGTTACTTCCCTAAGAGGCCATGAACATGCCAATGCCCCTAGTTACAAGTGAGAGTCCTCATACAATGAGCAATGCTTGGTTAGACTCAAATCAAGACATGGAAATCAAACTTTATGGTTCCATCGTGACCAAAGAAGTTTTCCATTTGATCTCAAAGGAAAGAGGTTAACCTCAAGTTACTTGTTTTAGTGTTTGTTGTCTTGTTTCAATAAGTGGTAAACACAAGTATAGTCTACTGCCTTGTTATTTTGTTGTCTTGTCTTGTTATTATTCCTTAAGTTAGGTGTGTTTCTTAGGTTTAGGTGTTGTTTATTTAGTTCTTTATATTTGATTCATGTTAGTTTGCTGCAGTCCAATAATGGTCATCAAGTCTTATTACCATGTTGAGTCATCATTGTCATGAAGATGAGTGGGTTTTCTTAACCAATAGGCTAGTCAACCCCTATGAGTCACCAAAAATATTGGAAACTTGGCCTCCCAAAGACAAATTCCAACCCCTATAACCAAAAACTATTCTATGAAAACCATCCAAGCCTGCTCATGGTGATATCTTACATGTTCATGTCTTTATTGATCCTTTTTGAGGCTTGATAGCATTGTTAGAAGTGTCATTATATGTTTTAGAGCCTACTTGTGAATCCATTATGTCATGGCTACTTTGAGTCTATTTGGTGAGATGAAAATGTTTATAATGATCATGGAGTGATTAGGAAAGTTTTCATCATCTTTCTCAAGATTAGAAAGATGGTCTTAAGCATGTTTGATAGTCTTAAGATCCCTACTAAAAGTTGAAATAGTTTGACAAGTTTGAAGCTCCTATCATTAACAAGTTTTAAGACTATTTGGGTCATTTCAAGATGAGAGTGAGCCTTAATATAAATTTGAAGGTTGTCTAAGATATTTTTGGTTCATGATGTGAAGCCTAGTGGTGTGTGTCAAGACTATTTTCCATGGCCTTTATGTTCAAGTTTGTCACAAAGCCTCATTAGCCCTTTCAAGATGCTTAAATTCCTAATATGGGTTAATATGCATTATAAACCTCTAGATAAAGGGAATATTATAGTTTTTAATTGCTTAAAAGGGTCTTGAAAAGGTCTTATTCTCATTATATATTCATGGCTATGCGTTTCATATCCGTAAAGGCCCTTTTTTGAAACTTATTTCCACTTTCCACCCACCAAGTAGACCCCACACATGCCAAAATGTGTCTCTAAAAGTCCCCCTATCATATATCTTGTTTTAAAGTGTTATTTAACTTATTTTTTCCCTCTCTTCATCCTTTAATGGTGGGTCAAGGCTTGAAAAATGGAGAAAATGTAGGAAAAGAGTTATTTTTAGGTGTGTTTCACATGTTGTACTGACTTGTATGGTCAAATCCATATAGAGGAAGATAATAGGTTTTAGGTGGGATTATATGAGACATCTTAGTGAATTTTCATGGTAGGAGGATTCAATACAGGTCCAATATCGACCTCTCTCTCTTCAACTGAGCTCCTTTACAACCCAAGAAAGCTTTTAGGTTTATGAATAGTATAGATTGGATAGAGAAAATGGGAAGTTGATCTCTTGGGTAGAGGAAGGGTATATTTTGACCTTTAAATCCATGTCATTTATCTATAGGTTAATGGTATCATATTTATTAACAATAGCTAACATCTTGGCCACTCCAATGAGATTCTTCATCTATACAGGGTTTAGAGATGCAATGCTTTTGATGCATATTTGAAGTTTTCCTAAGAATAAATGTTTTATTATGTTCTTGAGGTCATAATAGACCATATTAATCACCCTCCACCCTTTTTTCACATGTGTGTGGGTGTGAGAGTAATAAAATCTCCATGTTTTCCTTATTTGTAGACTGTAGATAGTTTTCTCAGCTTACAGGATCTTTGGTACATATTTGAGGTGTTTGATGATATTTTGATCTTGATAGTGACAAAATTAAATCCATTTTAATCTCATATACATTCCATACTCATCCAATTCATATCAAGTAACCCTTCAAGATCCTATGCCCAATGGACTTTCATGAGTGAATATGGTCTCATTTACAAGGGAAAATGTAGTAACTGTAGGGATCTTTTGTTGGTGTTGAGAGATACACATATCCTTCATTAATTCCTTGATCTATTACCTCATATTAAACTTGGTCCCATACACCAACTATCTCTACTCTCAGCCTATTCTAAAATGAAAGCATTAACTCAGTCACTACAAATCTCAAGCAGATTAAGCAATAGGGTAATCACTGTTAGGATGGAGTATGGAGATTTAAGGGGATCAAAGAGAATCAAAAGATGCATACAAGACATAAAATACATGAATAATAATGGTCATTATCATAGTGATACCATTTAAGAGGAATCAAAGGTTACCCCCTCAAGTGGTCACACATAAACATTGACTTGAAACAGTGTATACGGTCAGCTTGATGGCATGGGGCAAGGTGCCATTTGATGGAATGTTGAGAGAAGATCATAAAGGCCATGAAAACATTATTAGGCCCTAATAACTCTCATAACCATGTACAAGGCAAGTAAATGTTTAATAAGGTTTGATAAGTTGTAGGAAATCTTGGCATGAAAAGAGTCATACATACAAGCCTGTATACAAGTAAACCTGACTATTGTGTATGGACATGACTCTAATATGAAGAAGAAAGCCTGAGAGACTATACAAAGGAGTGAAGTGTAAAATTGAGGATATATTTTTAATTTTTTCTTAAGGATCCCCATGCCCTTACCTAGTGATATAACCTTTTGAGATGAGATTAGGCCTAGTTAGGCCTAAGCACATAGTTACAACACAGTCATGAGAGGGATACCAAAGTATGTAGGAGCCTAAATGATAGTGAGGTGAGACTTGTCTTTAGGATTAAGTTTTGCCTCTTCAATTTTATTAATATTTAGAGGTTATTATGTTTCATTGAAGATAAGAAGTAGGTCCTTAGTGACCTACTTGGTTGATAGACCTAAGTGGATAGGTACATGCCTATGTACAAGGATTGATGATATCTACATTTACCAAGTGGTTGTCTGAGACCTAAATTTATATTAAGAGGACATAAAGGAGATGATATTGGGGTTTTATGGTGATGAAGGTCTCAAATTGGTAAAAAAAGAAGTCATTCCCACCTACAGTACAATCAAGAAACCTAGGGCCATCACCTATAGGTCTGACTGTAAGGGGAGAGTAATTGAGCATGAACCTAATATGAGGAATATTTAGGACAAATTAATAATTTAAATATGATGAAATCATGAAATGAGTGATCAATGTTAGTGAGGAAAATCCACACACACAGGTAAGGTCTACCATCTTACATACAGTCAAAGTGTTGAACTATCACAGACAAGCAAAATTATTGGCAATAGAATGGAAATGTGATGGGTATGCAGGGTTGAAATCAAATAATGAGATCAACCCCCAAGTTTTCTTTATGAGGTTATTATATTTCAATGAACCCTCTAGTCTATTTGTGACAAATGGGGAAGAATTAATAAGCCTAGATAGACTTGCATCCCAGTTGAAGGCAATCTCATATCCTTGGAGTCCTTGAGAGGTGGTAAACACCTAAGGGAGGTTTTATATGGAATATAAAAATTTTAAAGGTGTTAAAATCCTATAATTCAAGTAAGAGAGCACCAAAATGATTCCCAAGGGTTGCATAGGCCTGACTATGCACAAACCCTAAGCTTGATTATGTAAGAAATTTAGGCAACATAATTACAAGAGACAAGGATCAGTAAGAAAGGTGTTGTCCACACTAAGAGTATGATTAGGATTTAAAACTCCATCATCATATAATTTAAGGTAAAGATAATCTACTCAGCTCCTATATAATTGTCAAGGCATTTTAGGCTCAATAGTGAACAATGGTATTTAATATAACCTATGAGACTGTGGGCAGAGGTGATAGTTCAGATAGAAAAAAGTAAGTGGAAAGGTTGGGGATAGGTAATAAAAATTTTAAATGAATATGGTGAGGCCATTAACTCATCTACAGGCCATCTAGACCCCTATCACTCAGTTTAGGCTTGTTTGGCCTAAAAGCCTATCTTAGGCCTAGAAGGCCCACACAACTATGGAAGTATGTTCAAACCCTCCTAAGAAAGTTTGACACCATAATAATGTACAATAGGTTGTCTTATATCCTATATATAATGACTCAAATAGGGGAGAGCAATGAAATTCCAAGTTTGGTCCTAAAACCCTATCTAAAACCTGACAGTCCTAGATAGTTAATTTGAGTTGTTTGTTCAAGTACTTGTATCTCTCACTAAAAAGGGACTCAGGGAAAATGATCCTAGGGGATATTGGGAACCCCTATGTACTAAATATCTATGGAGGAGTGAGTGGATTTTAGGGATCCAACTCTATGAATGAATGTTAAGACTGTTGACAAGTCCAAAAGGCTTGTAAAGAGTGCAAGGTCTAACAACTTCTACTCATATTTCCACACACAATATATATGGGAGACAAACCTTTTCAAGATTCTTAGGGGGTTTTATGGACTAAACAAACATAACTATAATTTTTGGATTGGAGGTCTCATCTTTATGAACCATCGTTAAGATGGTAGACCTCCAAAACCCTGGTAAAACCCTAAGACAAACTAGATATAAGAAAAGTGAATATTTTAGAAACCTAAAACTCATGAGTAACCTAATAAACACTTAAAACATCTAGATAACTTAGAAGAGACCCTACCCATAGTAATGGTCTATATGGACACTATATGAAATTATCATAAAATTATACTTTTTCAAGGATTTGGGTAAAGAATAGGATGCAAAATTATTTAGGAAGATGCCAATTATTAGAGGGGGAGGTTTGACACTTGTTTCATATTCCTAATAAATTATATGTCTAACAATATGCCTGAAAATGTCAGTGTAAGCCTCTTCCAAATAACCCATCTATAGATATATAGGAGAAAGTCACTTAGTCACCTAGTTTGGTAAGGTTACATGTGTGAACTACTCAAAAGGTCTTATGTCATGATATGGAACTTTGATTCAGGCTTAAAACTCATATATCCATCTATCCTATAGGTCTTATGCAATGTTCATGGCCATCAAATGAAAATAGTTAGGTAACTAGGCCTAATTGGCCTAGTAAACCTACCTAGTCAATGAGGAGATATCAAAATTGGTATAGAGAGGCTATTGAAAGGGTAAATACAAAGATAGTATATATAATAATTAGTTCATTTAAGGAGGCAAGTGCACATTACATGGTCATAATGGAGAAAGAAGATAGTTTCTTGACTTGGTCATTATGCTCAAAAGGAGGATAGGTTGTTGTATGCTTTATGATGGCATAATTATATCTCATTTATGTTATAACTTCTAGGGAAGAGAAGGTATTTGACCAAAAGAGGGGTATCCATGATTCAACAAAAGTTTAACTAGTCAACCACAACCTCCACTGCCCCATCTCAATGCTTAAGGAGTCATTAAAGAGCATCAATTCATGAAGGGAATTAGAAAGATTGTTTCTAACTGATGTAATTGAAGTAATGAGTGGATTATGGTAATTTATAACCTTTTCCTCTCTCTTCCATGCCACTCTCCTCTTTCTCTTCCCTTTTTGCTATATATTTAGGCTTTACGGCCTTGATTTGCATCCCTCACCTAGGTATGAGGAAACTTTGTCTACTTTTGGACTTGATAGACCTCTTGAACTGTTAATAAACTAGTACTGCTTCTATACGATTGGTTTATACTGTGTATATGCTTGTTTTGATGTGATAAGTGGTATAAATCTTCCCTTGGCATGTCCTTACCACACCTATATGTTGATAAGTTATCTTATGCAGGTTGTATGAAGTGTCAAAGTTTGGCGATCATATTTGGAGTGTAATCTAGTTAGAAGTGCCTCAATATAGGCTTCTCACCCATCACCTCTAAGTTATAGTCAATCATCAAGACCTTCTTATGAAATTTTATTGCTTAAGATTTATTGGAGATAATGCTTTAGTTCATTTTTGATTAATTAGTATTGTTAGGAGTCCAAATTAAGTGGATGGATGAATCATATTAGTGCATCACCACCCCTTAGATTAGGTTTATCTTATGCACTTTCTATCCCTTTTCACCCCAATAGTAATAGGTCTTAGTAAAATGAGCCTAATAGATGCACTAAGGGATTTAGACCTATAATATAGAGGTTTGTTCTAATGATAAGGTCACCCACAACCTTTAGGCCATTCCCATGTTAGTCCAAGTTTGAAGCAAAATTGAGCACTCTCCTTCACAGGGTGCAACTTGGGTTGCTAACAACTATGAGAGGGATCCTAAGAAGGTTAAGTTGTTGACATGAAAAACTTTGGGTTATATTGAGCATGATTAAGTTTTGATACCATAGTTTTACTATTATAATAGGCCACATTGTAGTTTGACCCAGAGCCCTTGGCAATGGTATTTCAACCAATGATAGTAGTCCACACATCATCATCACACAATTGAGAACTCTCAACCCATGGTTTTGAAATGGGTTTAGTTTTAGAATCCATCAAGGAACAATCTATGATTTTGTGTTTAAAGGATTGGAAACAAAAACTCATGTTGAGTAAATTTATATATAACATACATTAAAAATGATGATTATCTCCTATTTGAATATCAATGGTTTCCTTTAGGTCATGTGAGAGATCAAAATCAATGTATATTCATTTATGAGGATGAGTGAAATAATTTTTAAGTAGTTTAATATAAATAAGCTAATTTATAGAGGAGGATGGGTGGTCCAAGAAAATTCCAACAAGGTAAAGGAAGACAATGAAACTCAACCTGAATCGACACCTTAAGGACCGTATATTATGTAACAATAAAATTAAATTCCAAGGGGATAAAATAAGTAGAAAGTTATTGACATACCAAGGACTATGGATGAAAATCATAGAAGTGTGCTAAGAGTTAGAAAAATGAAGGGAAAAAAACTTTAGTCATATTTTGAACATCTAAGTTAATCTCATGCAAATGAAGGGAAAAAAATTTGGTCATATTTTGAACATCTAAGTTAATCCCGTGCATATACCAATAAAACTACACCTAGATTTTGAGCATATTTTTAAAGTATTTCTCTCGAAAAAATATCCTATCAAAAGTATATTATTTTAGTAATTTAAAACATTATAAAACTCAAGAATTAATATAACAACATTAGAAGATTCAAAATCATTACCTTATAGAGTACTTTTAAAATAGACTTCCAGAGTTTCTTAACTAATGGTGTCTATAGAGATGGAATCCAAAGATAGTTAGATCAAGCATTAGTTAAGAAAACTCAAGAAAACTGCATAAGAAAATAAATAGATAAGCCAACTCCTTCGATTGGGTTTGACAAATGACAATTAAGAGTTAATGAAAGAAAACACATACACAATACCTTTCCAAGAGCATCCCATCACCTAAATGCGGCTCAAAACATGATTTTCCCCTTGATTTGGTGCTCAATTCTTTGTCAATGATGCAAGGCAAAGCTCCTCCATCGTCTCTTGTGCACCAATGAAACTAGGTTAATGATATGAAATCAAATCTATGCCTATCAATGAAGTTGCCCTATTACAAATTAAGCATAATAAACAACACACACATATGACTTGTCAAGAGAATTCTACATAATAAGTTTACACAAATGAAGCTTAAAAATGGTGGTCTTGGCCCTCTTATTTATAGATTTTTTTAATTTGATTAGGATCAACTACGACCATCCATCTTAAGATCAATATGTGTGGCCATGAATTAATCTAATTTTGTATAATTAATCCATAAATACCCTCATAAAATTTTTGAAAGGAAGGGGCATTAAAGAGGCATGAGAGGCTTTAAACCTAATATTTTTTACATTTATGGCTTATAGATGCCACCTCATAAATGATGTCATTTGATGATGCAAATATTAAGAATTAATTTCTAATTACAAGATATTCAATAACTTCTATGGATTTTCCACTTAAGCTCTTGATTTGGATTAATTTGCCTAAGTAAGATTAATCAAGTTTTATACAATTCCTTGGAAATTGGTTGCATATTATTAATCAAATTGGTTAAAATGTCATATTATTGGGTCATAATTTGACTAGAGTGGAATTAGAAGAAGATGTCAGTTGTGTATGGACCAATATCCCATTTAGGACATTGTCAACATGAAATAACACATGCACATGTTGTGTGCTTATGATTTAGAGGAATTCAATGATTTAGAGGGTCAAATTGCATTTTTGTCATTTTGACTCAAAATGATTTGAGAAAAGTTAATAAAATAAAATGCATTTCCCTATTTAGGGATACATTAGCCTAAATCGGCACTTGTATATGACAAGCTCGAACCATTTAGCATGTTTAAGTGATTTTGGCCTAAATTGTGTGTTTTCATAAATTTTGAGTAAGATTGACAATTTCAACACAATGGTATTGTTGACGCTGGAGATTGCACCTGGGGCAAGGAGGCCTGGCTCCTGCCTTCTCCTCGCAACATGGAAACTCTCCTCTCGCCTGTGGGACCGGCGAAGCTGGAGGAGAGAGTCTCTAGATAAGGCCTAGCTCCCTTTGATGCATCGTGTTATTTCCAACAAAAGTAAAACACATATATATAGATATAAAAAGGGGGGGATGAAAAGGGAGAAGAAATGCAAAAAAAAAACAACCTACTCTAAAAGAGGTGATGCACCAAAAAAACAAGGGTCGACCTTCACACATCCACTCTCAGAACCAGACAAATACAGACATACACTACACATTTGGCAGAAAGGGACCAGGCTGCTAAAAAACTAGCAGGGAGGCTTACATGAAAACACAGGAGACAAAAAACAATCACTAAGGTGCTATGAAATGCACACTATAAGTGACTCCTATTATGGTCTTCTAAAATGTCTGCTCTTCTCCTTTCAGCTACAGAAATGGCGCTTTGTAGACAACAGGTCTGCTGGTGTTGAACCTGTGAGAGCATCAAGAAGCAATGACTGGACAGAGACAAAACACTCGAGGCACACTCAACAATATCTATCCAAATGGAGGTAAAAACTACATTTTATTTGATTCAGGTGAAATTTTGCAGAGTTGCGCTCTTAACAAATGTGGAAGAACTGATCCCTCTCCAAAATGAGAAGTTACAATAAATAGAAGAAAAGAGAAAGAAACTTGGTGCTTTTTTGACAAGTTGGCCTGTCACGTCCCATTGGAAAGAGGAAACACTGTTGTGTTGTCATCGTCCTAGAAGAAGCCTATTGGAACCATGCTGTATAATTTCCAAATTTGACTTTGGCATTCGAGCTTTAATGTGGAAGCATGGGTCACACCTTTTTTCTGCCAACAGATAAAATTTGTCCCCTTTTTAAAATGCACCGGCCCTGTTGTATGTTGTTTGCGCCATTTGGAATTAACAGACAATAAATCACCTGCACTTTGCCACTTCAACTACCTTGTCACTTTTGTGCCATGTCATTCCTCCTTGCTTTGTCACTTTGTCGTTTGTCCTTTCTCAGTTTTGTCTCTTCTGGCTTGTCAGCCTCCAAGGGCGAACACTTAAACGGATCGCTGCATTCAGGCCCTTCTTTTCCATGGTTCACACTTTTTCATTTGAAAACGAATGGTTATTATATTTCGTTAAAATTGATGCTTCTATGACCGTCATGCTTTTAAACATTAACGGACATTTCATTTTATTAAATTTGATGGCCACTGCGATGCCATCGGGCCCATGTGGCATCATATCAGATCCCTTGTCAGCCTTCGCATTTGTAGTGGCCCAAATCCTTTGAAATATTTGAAGTGTCTGCCCACCCTCCAAAGGGCACTTTGACTTTGACTGTGCCTTCGGCCAAGGGTAGCCCCTTGAACCAAACTGTTGAACCCAACCATTAAACCTTAAATTTTGGTTCAACGGTATGAAAGTACGAAGGTTCACCGCTTATTGAATTTAGATGCTTGAACCGAGCGATGAACCCTTGAACTAAAGGTTGCTGAACCACTTGAACCAGGGTGTGAACTGAACTTGAACCTAAAGATGGACTTGCAACCCAAAATTGACTGGCCTTTCATAACAAGGGATAAGTTGGCCAAAATTTTGCTTGTGGGCAAAAATTGGTCAATAGATTGGTGACTCACAGGGGAAGTATGTCTGTCGTGCTTAGAACCCAGTTGCCTTAAAATCCATTGGGCGTGGAGTTAGATGCAGATATAAAATATTTAGCAATAGCCCCAAAGATTCAAGAATCAAACATGAAGTTTTTACCCCCAAGCAAAGGGAAACACACAAGGCTAAAAAATGCTACCTGTGCAACTGCACTTAGGGAAAATAGGAAAAAACAACTGAAAGCAAACTATTATGTACAGCTAACCAGGAAAATTTGCCTCCCTCCTGGATCGAAAGGAAAATTTCTCAAGTCCCCTTCTTGGCGAGAAGACTTTTGGTGGCAGGAAAGTAGCTAAAAAAAAATGAGATTTGGTGACTTGCTCTTCTTGCCTGTCACCTGCATTGGCTGGAATCTGAGTGGTTCAGATTCAAACATGCTTTCAACATATATATATACTCTGCTTGTCCATGGAAGCCTGTTGAATGCTGGTCCTTCAAATTGGTGCTCTTCACCAAGAAATTTGTGGCTGCTGGCTTATCACCGTTAGCCCTTTGATATGTATAGCTCTTCTGCAGTGTGTCATGGTCTGACCCGTTTCCTTCTGCTTCATTGCAGGCTCTGTCAAACTCATCCTCTGCTCCCTTTTGGCTTTCTTAAAGAACAGCACAGCCTGTCTCCATCACTTCAAATAGATCACTCAAAGCATGAACAAGAGATTGTCCATGCTCCTCTATGTCGCTTAAAGTGATCTCCTCCTCATCCAAACTCATGAAGTCTCCCTGGAGAACTGCAGATTGGATCTTCTGCTCTTCACTCACCTCTTGTAGAATAGGTTCCTCCTTGAGAAGGTGTGAAGTAGGAAAACCATGTGGAAGAGGAGGCAGTCCTTGAACTAGAATCGAATGATTCTCCTCCTTCCATTTGGTCAACACTTCATCAATATCAGGTGTGGCCTGATATGTCTCTTGGAGGTGTGTGGACGGGCTAGGTTTAGGTAGGTCCACCACATGTTGGCTGAGGAATCTATATCTGGATTCCAACTCTATAATTCTTCTGGCTATATCCTCTTAGAAGAGCCTTTCTTGGAGATCATAGGAATCATGGGTAGGAGCAGCTTCATCTTCTTCAAGGTTTTGAACAAAACCTTTCTTTTCCTCTTTCTTGCCCCGTGATTCCACTATTTCCTCCCAAGTTATGAATGTAACATTATGGCGAAAGATCTTGGGATTGGAAGTTTCTCTTCTGGTTGAAGGGTGACTAGGAGGGCTACTTGGGGAGATGCCATAAAGAGGCTGAGCCTGATCAAAATTATAGGAAGGACAACAAGGTCCATGATTTTGTGCAGAGTGATTATACATATAGAAAGTGATTTCTGATGGCACCAGGCTGCTTAACCAGTAGATTCAACTCAGATTCGCCATTGGTGTTGATGCAAAAGCCTCCAAAGGCTGGTCAGTTGAAGAACACACCAAAAATTCTTCAACTCTTTGGACAAAACCTGTCCCAGTTGGTCCCACCAGGCGTGCCAGAATTGTTGATGCTGGAGATTGCACTCGGGGCAAGGAGGCCTAGCTCCTACCTTTTCCTCGCAACATGAAAACTCTCCTCTCGCCTGTGGGACAGGGGAAGCTGGAGGAGAGAGTCTCTAGATAAGGCCTAGCTCCCTTTGATGCATCGTGTTGTTTCCAGCAAAATTAAAACACATATATATAGATATAAAAAGGGGGGGATGAAAAGGGAGAAGAAATGTAGAAAACAAACAACCTACTCTAAAAGAGGTGATGCACTAAAAAAACAAGGGTCGACCTTCACACATCCACTCTCAAAACTAGACAAATATAGACATACACTACACATTTGGCAAAAAGGGACCAGGCTACTAGAAACTGGCAGGGAGGCTTACATGAAAACACAAGAGACAAAAACAATCACTAAGGTGCTGTGAAATGCACACTGTAAGTGACTCCTTCTATTCTAGTCTTCTAAAATGTCTACTCTTCTCCTTTTAGCTGTAGAAATGGTGCTTTGTAGATAACAGGTCTGTTGGTGTTGAACCTGTGAGAGCATCAAGAAGCAATGACTGGACACAGATAAAACACTCGAGGCACACTCAGCAATATCTATCCAAATGGAGGTAAAAACTACATTTTATTTGATTCAGGTGAAATTTTGCAGAGCTACGCTCTTTACAAATGTCGAAGAACCGATCCCTCTCCAAAATGAGAAGTTACAATATATAGAAGAAAAGAGAAATAAACTTGACACTTTTTTGACAAGTCGGCCTGTCGCGTCCCATTGGAAAGAGGAAACACTGTTGTGTTGTCATCATCCTAGAAGAAGCCTACTAGAACCATGTTGTATAATTGCCAAATTTGACTTTGGCGTTCGAGCTTTAATGTGGAAGCATGGGTCGCACCTTTTTTCTATCAACAGATGAAATTTGTCCCCTTTTTTAAATGCACGGGCCCTGCTGTATGTTGTTTGTGCCATTTGGAATTAACAGGCAATAAATCACCTACACTTTGCCACTTGGGCTACCTTGTCACTTTTGTGCCATGTCATTCCTCCTTGCTTTATCACTTTATCGTTTGTCCTTTCTCAGTTTTGTCTCTTCTAGCTTGTCAGCCTCCAGGGGCGAACACTTAAACGGATCGCTGCATTCAGGCCCTTCTTTTCCATGGTTCACGCTTTTTAATTTGAAAACAAATAGTTATTCTATTTCATTAAAATTGATGCTTCTGTGATCGTCATGCTTTTAAACATTAACAGACATTTCATTCTATTAAATTTGACAGCCACTGCGATGCCATCGGGCCCATGTGGCATCATATCGGATCCCTTGTCGACCTTCACATTTGTAGCAACCCGAATCCTTTGAAATATTTGAAGTGTCCCCCCACCCTCCAAAGGGCACTTTGACTTTGACTGTGCCTTCAACCAAGGGTAGCCCCTTGAACCAAACTGTTGAACCCAGCCATTGAACCTTAAATTTTGGTTCAACGGTATGAAAGTACGAAGGTTCACCGCTTGTTGAATTTAGATGCTTGAACCGAGCGATGAACCCTTGAACTAAAGGTTGTTGAACCACTTGAACCAGGGCGTGAACTGAACTTGAACTTGAAGATGGACTTGCAACCCGAAATTGACTAGCCTTTCATAACAAGGGAGAAGTTGGCCAGAATTTTGCTTATGGGCAAAAATTGGTCAACAGGTATTAAAAATTGGATGTCTACATTTTTTCCCCTATTTGAGATGGCATAGTGAGACATTCAGGTGAACTAATGTCTTTTTAAAGAAAAGATTTTTCAAGAAGTTGGAAGGAAATGACCCATAATGCCCCCTCGAGAGGACATACTAGGATGGAATAGAAGGATGGACTCTCAAAAAGAGAGAGAGAGAGAGATTAAGCCATGGGACATATTAAATCCATAGAAGCTAATTGTTAAGCATGAAATATACTAAGAGGGGGGTAAATCAGTATATTTTATATCTTTTTACTTAATCTGATTTATTTTCTTTAACCACTTAATCACACATTCAAGATATGTAATAAAACTAAAACAATAATTTGCACCACATGAGAGAGAGAGAGAGACCAAATTTTTACGTGGAAATGCAAAGTGGAAAAAACTATGGAGAACAATCTCAAGTATATGAATGAACAACAACTTAAGATACAAAGTTCGCAAGCACCAACTTGCAGGAGCACCAACCGCTTTGCCGAGCACCAACACAACAACTATTTGTGAGCACCAAACCACAAGAGTACCAACCCCTTGTAAAGATTTGTGAGCACCAACCCACAAGACCACCAACCCCTCTTATGTATAAAACACAACTATCTCTCAAATTTGCTTACTCAACAAATGATAGAACTCTACAATATCTCATGCTTTTCTCTCTTTGAAAACAAATACAAACCAAGCACTCTCTTGCATATTACAAATGGCTTCTCAAGCCTTTATTTATAGCTTTCCAAATGACCTTTGGCATTCACCCTTTGTGACCCTTCAATCCTCATGGAACATGGCACCAAACTTGTATGACCCTTCGTATCCTTGCATTTGAAAAGTCATATGGTGACCTTTCATAAGCAAAAGCATCCTTTCCTCTTTTGTCTTTATCTTGGTGACTTTTCATATTCCTTAAAGTGTCCTTTCATGGAAAAATGTGCCATACCTCTTTTGTCTTCACATGGTGACTCTTGAAATTCCTCAAGATGACTCTTCATGAGAAAATGCATCCCATTCCTGTTTCATCTTTTACCCTGTGACTCTTTGACTTCTCTGTGGGCCCTCTTTTGACTTATATGCAACCAAAAATATATTCATTAATATTAAATAAATATTAACACATTAGCCAAGATATGACTATTCAAAACACTATCAAATGCAATGGGGCCTTTATCACTAATAATGTCAGACCTTTGACATTAATGATAATATTTCTAACAATCTCTCCCTTTGTCATTGATGGAAACCTCAAACTGAAACTATCACATCCTAAAACCTGTACATACTACCATCTGAAAAACATACAATAACTCCCCCTTACTGTAGCAACTTATACTTGTTCTTTGTACCTATTTTTGCACCTGTACCTATACCTATTATTCTCCCACTTTGACATCAATGGCAAAGGGCCTACCTTGAGCTAACACTTATCTCCTCCTCAACGATGTTGAACCTCAATGGTAGGAAGTAAAAGAAATTACTCCTAACTTCTCTCATAGATACTCAAATGTGTCTTTTGGTAGTGCCTTTGTGAAAATATCTGCAATCTACTTTGTAGTACTGATATACTCCATCTTAACCTATTGATCTGCAACTTGCTCTCTCAAGAAGTGATGTCTAATGGAAATATGTTTTGTTCTTGAATGCATCACTGAATTTTTTGAAATATTAAGAGCACTTGTATTATCATAAAAAATAGAAATAGGTTCATCATACTTTACCTTGATATCTTTCAAAGTTTGCTTCATCCAAAGCACTTGAGCATAACACAATAGTGTTGTAATATATTTTTCTTCAGCTATATAAAGTGATACTAAATTTTGATTCTTACTTAGCCATGATATTAAACTATCACCAAGAAAGAAAGCTCCTCCACTTATACTCTTTTTATTATCTAAGCACCCTACCCAATCTAAATCTGTATAAGCAACCAAAGTAAAATCTCTATCTGTGGGATACCATAATCCATAATCTAATGTTCCCTTGAAATTTTTAAATATTCTCTTTACCAACTAAACATAACTATCTTTTAGAGCTGACTAATATCTTGCAACCATACCTATTGCATGCATGATGTCTTGTCTTAATGTTGTTAAATATAAAAGGCTACCAATCATAAATCTATAGAAAGATTGATCTGTAATAGGTGAATCTTCATCATTGCTTACCTTATTTATTGTACATATTGGTGTGCCAACTAGTGCACAATTCTCAAAACCAAATTTCTTCAATATTTCTTTGGCATATTTACTTTGAGATATGAAAATTGTTTTCTCTGACTGAAATATTTACAATCTTAAGAAAAATGATAATTCTCCAAGCATAGACATCTCAAATTCTTTTTGCATATTATCAAAAAATTATTTTGTCGTCTTTTCAATATTTCCTCCAAAAATGATGTCATCAACATATACCACAGCAATCAATTGATGTTCACCTTCTATTTTGATGTAGAGATTACTATCAGCAAATCCTCTCTTGAAACCTTGATTCTGTAGGTACTTATCAAGTCTTGCATACCAATCTCTAGGAGCTTGTCTCAATCCATACAATGGTTTCTTCAATCTACAGACATGGATACTAATATTTGAGAGAATAAATCCCTTAGGCTACTCAATGTAGACCTTTTCTTCTAGATTCTCATTCAAAAAGGCAAATTTGACATCCATCTGAAACACTTTGAAATTTTTAAATATTACATATATAAAAAACATTATAATAGCCTCTAACCTTGCCACTGGTGAAAAATTTTCCTTAAAATCTATTCCCTCAATCTGAGCATATCCTTTACATACTAATCTTGCTTTATTTCTGGTCACTTCTCCATTTTCATTCAACATATTTCTATAAACCCATTTTGTTCCTATCATATTGTGATCTTTTGGTCTAGGGACTAATTTTCAAGTATCATTCTTTTCTATCTAATTTAATTTTTCATCCATAGCCTTAACCCAATGCTTATCATGTCTAGCTTCTAAAAAAGTTCTAAGCTAAATTTTGGATAACAAAGAAAAATTAACTTGCTCAAATTCACTTACCATCATTCTTCTAGTGTGAATTCCTTCATTTATGTCCCCAATGATGTCACTTTCATTATGATTTTTTTGAACATATTTAGATGGAGTTTTGGTGTCTTTTTTCTCCTTCTTCTCATCTTCATCTAATTCTTCAAAATCTTCCTCTTCAATGATTTCAGGAATGTCTATTAGATCATTGATTCTTTGTGTTCCATTTTCTTTGATCCTGACACTTGCACTTTTATGAATTTTTTTGGTTCTTTTTTTATAACAATTATAAGCTTTAATTTTTTAAGAATAACCAAGAAATATACCTTCATCTACTCTGGATTCAAACTTACCAAGTTTTTCATCGGTTCTCTTTATGAAGCATCTACTACCAAAAACTCAAAAATAATCAATTGTTGTTGGTTTGTCTTTCCATAGCTTATAATGAGTCTTATCACTATTGAATCTCAATAATACTTTATTTTCAATATGCACTACTATATTAACTACCTCTCTCTAATATTTATCTACTATTTTGGATTCATTTAACATTGTCCTCGCCATCTCTTTAGCTGTTCTATTTTTCTGTTCAATTACTCTATTTTGTTGTGGAATTCTAGCTGTTGAATAATGTCTCTTTATTCCATGGTCTTTACAAAACTCAATAAGTTGATCTAACATGAATTTTTTTCCTCAATATGATCTTAGACACTTAATCTTTAAACTAGTTTTATTCTCAACTAATGCTTTGAATGCTTTAAAATATCTGAAAGATTTTGAATTTTTTTTTAAATATTACCCAAGCCATACGTGAAAAATCATCAATAATCAACATGAAATATTTCTCACCTTGAGTAATTTGAATTTTCATAGGTCTACATAGATCAGTGTGAACAAGCTCTAGCATCTGAGTGGTCGAGTACTCTTTTGTTTTGAACCACCTTCTAGCGTGCTTCCCATGCCAACAAAGTTCACAAAGCATGTCAAATGGCTTTATAATTTTTGAAATATTTCTAATTGCTTGCTTCTTGCTGATGTTGACAAGATTTTTAAAATTTATGTGCCCCATTCTCTTGTGCCATAGCCAACTTTCTTCAATCTGAATCAAACAATATTTTTGATCTTTGATGTCTGATAATATATACAAATTATTACATATTCTCTAAGCATCTACAACCAACACATCTGAATCTTTTCTCCTAATTTCACCACCTTCTACATAAAATTTTAGTGTGTGCCCCTGATTACATAATTGACTTACACTCAAAATATTATGCTTAAGACCTTTTACATACAAAATATTTTCAGTTTTATTTATATTATTATCTAAACTTAGTGTACCTTTTCTAGCAATTCTGGCAGTAGTAGTGTCTTTGAATTTTACTATGCCACCATTGATCTTCTTCAAAGTTATGAACTTACTCTTATCTCATGTCATGTACCTCAAACATCCATTGTCAATGAACCATGGCTTTTCTTCATTTTTTCATGCAAAGCTATCTGCATCAACATAGATTTTTCAAGTTGTTTCTTTTGCAATGGACCTGTCTGAACTTTCTTCTTGATGAATGGAGCCTTGAAACTATGATCCTTCTTGACTGACTTGATCACACTTCTACAGTATCAAGCTATGTGTTTGAAGTTTTTTTACTTGTACTTTATTATGGCCTCTTCATTAAAGCCTAATAGAGGAGCAAAAGAATTGTGGCTTCTACTTGACTCTGCATTACTTTCTTTCTCCTTATTTCTAAAATTGTTAGTCTTTTTTTGACATTATATTTTCTTATGACCATATTCATTACAATAAAAATAGTAACCATAAAAATAGGACCTATTTGTGTATCTCTGACCTAATTGCCTTTTGTAGCTCTTTTCCTTTCAACCTTCTTTGTTTGAGATGTCCTCTGTATTCTTAACTTTTTCCCTTTTTATTTCTTCTTTTGTAAGAGCTTCAGCATAGCTCTTTTCTATTTTTTGGTCTGTAAAATAAGTGACCTCCTCTTTCTCTTTTTTAAATCTAATACATGTCTTATCTAACATTGATATTTAATTTCTAATATCTTATTCAACATATTAGTGTTATTCTCAAATTTTGAATCATTGGCTGCTCTATAATTGATTGCTTTATTTGTTTTCTCAAGATCTATTTTTAAAGAAGTAATTTTAATAACATACCTTTCACATTCTTTACTTACTATTTTCAAATGTGATGTTAGATCTTCTTCATTCTTCTTGGCTTCTTCAAAGTGTGCTTGTAGATCTTCAATTATTTCCTTTGACTCCTTTCCATTTTTCTCGATCTGGAGCTTTAATCTTTGATTCTTCTTCTCAAGAAATTTTAACTCTTCTAAGGCACAAATGAGTTCTCCTTCTAGATTCACTTCAGCTTCATCTTGTTCTTCTTGATCATCTGTACTTTTACTTATAGAGGTATCTTCATGTATGGCTATGAATAAAATATTTTCTTCTTCTGAATCACTAACTTCATTATCTTCAGTTGAGCTAAGATCTTTAGAATACAAACTCTTCTTCTTGAATCTCTTCCTGAATTTTCTTTTGAATTTCTTCTTGTATGTAGACTTTCCTTTTTCATTGTCATCATTACCTTTATTTGGGCACTTAGCTACAAAATATCTAATCTTTCCATAATTAAAATATTTAAAAGGTAATTTTCCTTAATATTTACTTGTACCCTTTTTTGGCTTACGAATGAATAAAACTCTGTTATCATCTTCATCATCGCTAGAACTATCACTTGATTCTTAAATTTTAGCCTTCTCTTTATTTGATGTCTTGAAATTAGCTTCTCTCTTTGAGGGTTTTTCTTGTTCAGTCCACATCTCATATGCCATAAGAATAATATGAAGCTCATCCATCTTTAGCTTGGCTAATTCTTCATCTCTTCAATTGCTGAAACTTTTACATCATATCTCAATGGTAGAGATCTCAAAACTTTTTGAACCACAGTTGATTGTTCTAACTTTTCTTTAAGACCTTGAATCTGATTAACTATTTGATCAACCCACAAAAGATAACTTTATATATTTTCTTCTTCTTTCATCTTCAAACTCTCAAACTGTCTTTTGAAAGTCTGAAGCTTAGCTTGTTGAACCTTTCCATCACTTTTGTAAATATTCTCAAGTTTTACCCAAGTTTCATGAGCAAATTTATATTGCATAATTTTAACAAATTTTGATTCACATAAACCACATAAAATAGCATTTAAAGCTTTAACAATATTTTCACTTGCCTTCTTTTCTACTGGAGTAGTTACAAGTGTCTGTAGCTCTTCATATTCCTCCACCATTGCTTGTCATATGTCAAATTCAAGGGCCATCAAATAAGTCTTCATCCTTAAGCTCCAAAAAATATAATTTATCCCATCAAATAATGGTGCCTTATTTGTAAAAAAACTTTTATGTGATCCAGCCATCGTGCTTTCCTAATCTACCTTCAAGTCGTGAAACTTTTTCAAAAGGAACCTACTCTGACACCAATTGTTAAGCATAAAATATATTGAGAGGGGGGTAAATCAGTATATTATATATCTTTTTACTTAATCTGATTTCTTTTCTTTAATCACTTAATGACACATTCAAGATATGCAATAAAATTGAAATAATAATTTGCACCACACAAGAGAGAGAGAGAGAGAGAAAGAGAGACCCCAAATTTTTATATGAAAACCCAAAGTGAAAAAAACCATAGAGAACAATCTCAATTATATGAACGAGCACCAACTCAAAATACAAAGTTCACAAGCACCAACTTGTAGGAGTACCAACCCCTTTACCGAGCACCAACATAGCAACTATTTGTGAGTTCCAACTCATAGGAGCATCAACCCCTCTTGTGTATTATTGATGCTTAAAATTGTGTTGTTTCCAACACCAATAATGAGAAGTTTCAGGAATGTGGGACATGCGACTTGAAACGACCTCCAGATTTTAAAGAAGTTGGCTCTTCTTTATCTCAAATATATTATGAGAAAAGGGATAGAAATTAAATGAAAACACCAATGCAACAAAATAAAATTTAACTATGGTGATGTGCCTGAATTTAATTTGATCCTTAATACTAAGCACAGTGAAGCTATCTTTAGGATTCAATTACATTAAAGAGCAAACAATGCATGATCAATGTGAAAGATGAAAACAAATAGAATCAAAGGCTCACAACTTAGATGATTTTACAATGACACAAAAAATATCAACAAAAGCATAGAATTCAATCTTCTTATTAATTTTCTAGTCACATAAAAGGCACATATACATGCACGGTTATAAAACTTTCTAAATCAAGAAAACAGAATAAAAGCAAATGATATTACTGGCCACCACAAGAAAGTCTAAAAAAAATTCTTGATAACAATCTCTTGCAAAAAATTCTCTCTCTCTTCTCCTTAAACTTGCAATTTGAACCCATATTTATAGCATAGGACTGGCTCTAGATTGCCCGCAAGAACCAATCCCAACGGTCTAACTGAACTCTAACTTAATTGGAAGTGTCTAACAAAAGATATCTTTCAAATCTGAAATGTTAGCCTCTTTGCAAGTTCAAATCCCAATGGCCTAATTGAACTGGAACTTCATTGGAAGTGTCTAACAGAAGATATTTTTTGGATCTGAAACGTTTAGTCTCCCTGCAAGTTCATTGGTTGAATTAGATACACGTGATACTTTTCACTATGAAATAGGCAAGGACACTTGGCGCGCTCTGCTTACTCTACTTTAAAACCACCTCATTATTCAGGGGACACCAGGAAATGACACTTGGCAGCTTCCACGACACTTACAAAAAACACTGACACTTTTTACATAACTTATACTCTTTACTATGTCTTTGTATCAGGAGTGTTCCGTCTTTGACATCTGTCACAGTTCACTGCTTTGAAACTTTATCAACTTACCAAAAATGGGACCCACAACACTTCTTGCCTGAGTAGCTTCAAAATAGGAATAGGGACACGTGGTGGCTTTCACTTGTCTATAGAAGCTTTAGATACTTTTTTAAGAGTCCTTCAGAAGATGACACGTGGCGGTCTCCACTGAGATTTAGCTATATTATAGAAACATTTGGGACTCATTTTAAATTCACAAGGATGATGACACTTGGCAGCTTCTGCTTACTTTAGAAACAAAATCCAGAGCCCACCATAGTCTTTACTCAATAATGAAACAAAATGAAGAAACCACAGATGTTGACACTTGGTAGTCTTTGTTGAGCTTTAGTTAGGGACACATGGCACTTTCTATTGCATTTAGAGAAACATATTAAAACCTTTCACAGTTGCCACATGGTGCCTTCTACGTGCACTGAGAAAAGTTTATTGAAAGAAGCTTTTAAAACTCATAAGAAACCTGAAACATGGATGCCAACACTTGTCGTGATCTACTGAGTTATAATGGGACACGTGGCACATTCTGCTATTTTTAGAAACAAATTATAATGTGTCTCAGCAAATGACACTTGGTAGCTTCCGCTCACCTTTGAGACTTAGACAAAACTTTAGGCAAAAATGAAAAAACCCGTGCAAAATGGAAAAACTCGTGCCCTGTGTCATTGCCCTCACTGCCTCAAAATTGAAACACATAGGGAAAAAACTTGGAGTGCACAACTAAAACTAAAAATAAAATGTAGAGTATTTTACTCTATAGTTCTTGGCAACCCTGAGGACTTTTGAGCCTGCTCAAAAAAGAATCCACAATTTCTCGCATATAAAAATGTGGCAAAAATCACAACTCCTGTAAGGATATCTAATAAATAGACCATTCTCTTTAGGACAGAGGGGGTAAATGAAGGCAATGATGTGGCCTATGATGACATGCCCTGAGTAGCTATAGGTGGGGCAAATTAGGAAATTGGCACAACAGAGGTGGCAGGGGATAGTATTTGACCAGTTGGAATTGCCACCCCTATAGAAGAAGAAAAGAACTAAGAAGAAAAAGGAGAAATAACACAAAGTTGAGGAGCAACACATGTACGCAGTGGTTGATGTTGTGAGGGCTCTACCTCCTCCTCTGAATCAAGCTAAAGTTTCAGCTTCTTATGTTTCCTTGGCCATTCTTGTTCTTGTTGTGCTTCCTTCTCTTCAACATTTACCACTGTTGCTAGTGGTGATTGTACAAAATTGGGAACCCCAAAGGCTGACACTAATGGAGAAGCTCTGGGTGGTGAGGATACCACATTCTTTTATTTTTCTATGGTACTGAGAGATTGGGGCTAGACAGCTATAGCGACTGTAGATGAAGCTTGTCCTGGGACCTGCACTATATGAGTGATTTCTGCTTTCCCTTCTGACTCTCCACCCTGTGTTTGTAGTTTGTTTGTATCAAGGCTAGAGACAGGAGACAGATGACATTCATCCCAAATTGCCTCCCATTTCTCATTTGAATCTACATTACCAAAAGAGTGAGTTATCTCAAAAATGTCCTGCCTATACTTCTAATAGGCTTCTATTTTCTCGAGTTTCTAGTATTTGTTCTTCAATGCCCTTCTTAAACTAGAAGTCATTTTGATTTTAGGGTCAAAAACCTTTTGCTTAACATAAAAGGTCTCCTATGGCCTGGCCTCCCAAAAGGGCAAATCTGTCAATTTTACATACAAATCAGGAATATCTTCCTTAGGGTTTTTTCTATCTCCCAAAAGGAACGGCCCTCATGCACAATTTTAGTGGCAACCTTGTTATTCTTGATCCATTGGGTTATAAAACTACTTGGGTCATATCTCCATTTACCTTCAATCAAAACGAAACCCAGTATAGCTAGCTTCCTCAGCAACAAGTGCTCAGCATCTCTGACCTCTAAGGCCATGTTTTTCTCTACCCATAGAATATCATACATTTTTTTTCTTCTTCCCAGTGCCATAGTCATAATCAATCACAGACACTTGTCGAGTGACCTCTAAGAATGCTAATCTAGGATTCAAAATCTTAGGTAGCAACACTGGTTCTCCATTAAAACCATAGACCCTAATGATAGTATGATGGGATCTAAAAAAGTAGTCACAAGGAATAGTGCAATTTGTCATGAGGCCTCTGACACTTGGAGTTAATCTATTTTCAATAGACTCTGGGCTTAGGTGACAAAAGGCAAGGGTAACAAAAAGTTTCCAAAATTCATATGGGTCAGATGTTTTGGACAAGATATGTGTCCATGCAGACACAGGAATGGTCCTATTATGACTGAAACTTGGGTCATACATATTTAGATGCATATATTGTGAGAAGATACCAGAGTTTGATACAACATGAGGTGAAACAGATAAAAAGAATACCTAAAAACTCCTTTAGATTTGAAATGGGTGAGCTAGTCAACCATTGAATAGGCAATCTGCTTAGAGAAGTCCAGCCGATACTCCTGAGACTTGTCTACAATTTTTAATCTAAAGAGAATGGCCATTTGTTCTTCATAGACAATTATATCCTCTTTCATTCCAAAAATCAATGCCATCATGGATAGTGCCTCTTGACTGGCCTGTGCAAATTGTGCCCTTCCTGTTGGCAACACTAGCATAGTGGTATCATCGTCCCCTAATTACAATTTTGATCTCATAAACCTCAATTGATTATTGGCATTTGCCCATGTTTTTTGCATTTTGGCAATGGTGGAAATGTGGCTATCTTGTCATGATATAGGGCCAACATGTCCCTGATGGCCTTTGGTGTAATTTGCACCATGAATTGACCCTATTGTATGGTGTTCGAGGGTGCATAAAATAATTTAGCACATATTTCAACTAAGTCAGAGCACAAATGTACACTGAGGACAATCAATTGTGCCAGTTGGGAAGTCCATATCCTCATTGTGAATGTTTTGTATTGTCCAGCCTTGGCCCTCTGGATACATCTTTGGTGTGACCCTTCTCGCAGAGCTTTGCCAAACTTTTGAAGGGTTGGGTCTGTGATTTCATCTGCAAAATCTTTCACCTTTGCTGGGTCAATCGCATAACCAACTTTGAGGACTCTAGTCCTTGGATAGGTCTTTAAGAGTTGTGCAGGAGCTGAAGCATATGATTTGTTGGTGAGAAGCTTATCAATAGATTCATAAATCCTAGACCCCTATTGTGAAGATTGTGCATCCTCCATATCTGTGTCTATACTGGGAATTAGTGAACTTATGTAACAAGTATGGAGCTTTGTAATAGGGAAGGCACTTTTACTAAGCAGGTTTTGTTATGAATTGAAATGTAGTAAACAGGGATTTTCTAGCAGACATAGGAATGTTCGAGACACTGTTAAGCCTTAACTCTTGTTATTGAGGTATTTAATGACCCATCAAGTCTCAAAAATGGCATTAAAACTAGATAACCGTTAGTAAATCTTATTAAATCTTCATGGGACAGTGAGTCAGACATGTCATGAAAGTGGCTACATAAGGGTATCCTAGGGAATGTTGGAGATTTAAAAGAGACTTAATGAATGTGAGAATTTTAAATTTTTTGAAAAGACTCTGAGTCATGGCCACGTGTTTAAATAACACTTATTAAAAGAAAGAGTGGGAAAAAAAATGGGAAAATAGAGCAACAAGGAAAGGGAAACTATCTAACTATAATACATAAGAGATATTGCTTAAATGAAATGTTTCAGGTAGATCCCATTCACAGGAATCTCTTCAGGTTCGCCCTCCATCATTTCAAGCTCAAATGAGTTTTGTTGTTTACATGTATGACTCTTATAGGGGCCAGTCCACAATGCTTCAAATTTAGTGTGTCAACCCGGCTTGGCAGCTCTCGCATCCCATTTCAAAACCACTGAGCCTACTTCAAAATGGGGGTTTGAAGTCTTCTTATCGAAGTAGTCTTTGATTATTTTCTAATGTTTCAATAATGAGTCATGTGTTGTATCCCTCTTTTCTTGAACTTCTAAGACCTTAGCAAGTATGACTTGCATGGGGCCATTCTCCTCAATTTCAATCTGTTTTAATAACTAGAGAGCAGGAATCTCCAAGCTCAGGGGCATTACAGCAGGCTTACCATAGATCAATTCATATGGGGGCATCTTTGTCACTTTTTTAGGCATAATTCTATCAGCCCACAATGCTATATTAAGCACTTTATGCCACTCTTTGTGATGATCAGCCCTTATTCTCTTAATAAGTCTAATTAGGTTCTTGTTAGTTGATTTTGCCAAACCATTACTCTGAGGGTAATAATTTGAGAAAGTTTTTAGATAGATTCCATACTTTAGTGCAAATTTAGATATTTTTGCCCCTAAAAATGCCTTAGCATTATCTAAAATAATGGTATGAAGAGGCCCAAAGTGAGTAGTGATATTCCCCAAAAAGTTTAGGATCACATTTTCTGTTGCTTCTTTGAGTGACACTGCCTCACTCCATCTGGTAAAATAATATGTGGGAGTTAGAATCCATTTGTGCCCCATACTTGACATTGGATTGATCATTTTGATGAAGTCAAGACCCCATTGAGCAAAGGGTTCATCAATAATTATAGGACTAAGGGGCATTGTTGCATTCCTTCTCATCCCCACATAATACTGACAAGATTGGCACTTTTTGACTAGTTGATAATAGTCTGTAAATAAAGTGGGCCAAAAATAGCCTACCTAACTTATCTTTATAGCTATGGTTCTTATAGAAAAATTTCCACCTGAGACTCTATGGTGCATTTCTTGTAGTATTTTCTTAGCCTCATCTTTCTATATGCATCTTAAAAGTATGCCATCAGTAATTCTTCTGAAAATAACTTGGTCAATTAAAACAAAATGGACCCCTTGCTACCTATAGTATCTCCTCTTGTCCTGAGAGAGCTCTTTTGGGAAAATCCAATGTTTCATAAAATAGATTATGTTTGTAACCCAGGAGTTCTGATCAATTCTTGTATCCTCAATACATTTTCCTTTTCTGTTTCTTCAGTTATCATTTTTTCCATATCTTGAGTATTGGCACAACCCCCTACCTCTGACCAGCTTAGTGGGTCTGACCTCTACATCATACTCAAGGATCTTCATTATCCAATTTGCTCTTTTTTTAGTAATTTCACCTTCCATAATATATTCTCTGACACTAGGATGAGCCACAAGTATCAGAATCTTATTTCCTGATATCATATGCCTGAATTTCTTGAGGGATTTTACCATAGCGTATGTTTGTTTCTCCACAAAGTTGTATCTGGCTTCATACTCCCTAAGAGTCCTTGAGAAAAAGGCTATAGGGTGTTTTCCCTCTTGTTGATCATCTTTTTGTGTTAGGACAGAAACAATACTGAACTCTCCTCCATAAACATACATTATAAAAGACTTAGAGAAGTCTGGGTTCCTAAGTACTGGGGCTATTGAAATTGCTTTCTTGACCTCCTTAAAAGCTTGTCCTCCTTCTATAGTCCACTTGAACACTAGGTCTTTCTTCAACAAGAGTGTCACTGGTCTCGTTAAGCCTGCAAAGTCTGATATGAACCGACTGACAAAATTAATCTTTCCCAAAAAGGACTGAACTACTTTCTTATTTACTAGCAGGGACAAGTTCATTATAGATGTGATTCTCTCTGGATCTATAAAGACTCCTTCTTTGGATACTATATGTCCCAGTAGTTTGCCTTGAGGTACCACAAAGATACACTTCTTGGGATTCAGAAATACTCCAAACTCTTGACACTTCTTAAAAATAGATTCTAGATGATCAAAATGATCAACAACATTCCTGGAAAAAATAGTGAGATCATCAAGATAAATCAGAATGATTTCATTTATGAGTTCTCCAAATGCTACATCCATTGCTCTTTGAAAAGTGGCTCCAATATTTGATAGTCCAAATGGCATCTTGGCATATGCAAATGTTCCCCATTTGGTAGTAAATGTAGTCTTGTGTTGGTCTTCATCAGCCAACCAAATCTGATTATACCCAGAGAAACCATCTAGCAAGGAAAATCTCTCTAATCCAGCCACAGTATATAAAATTTGTTCCATAGAGGGTAGGGGATAGTGATCTTTTAGAGATGCTCTATTTAGGTCTCTAAAATCCACACAGAGCCTTATGTCACCATTCTTTTTTCTGACTAGTACTAGATTGGATACCCAGGTTGAGTGTTTGATTAGAAAAATTATTTTAGATTCTAAGAGTTTTTGCAACTCATCCACCATTAGAGGTTCAATCTTTGGATTCAATGGCCTCTACTTCTATCTGACTGGCTTAGATCCTTCAGTCAGTTCTATGGTGTGTTGAATGATGCCTCTGTTATAGCCATGAAGGTCTTCATATGTCCAAGCTATTACTCTGTCATATCTTTTACACAAGTCAATAAATTTTCCCTTTCCTCTTGGGTTGCAAAATTTCCAATCTTTAGTTTTCTTCCTTCACTCACTTGTATCTCAGAATAATCTACTTTATTTGCTTGAAACCTTTTTTTCTCTAGGCTTACATCTTCTGGATCAAATAGGTTTTCTAAAGTAATCAAGCCTTTGGGAAGATTATTGGTCTTTAATTGAATAATTTGGTCTCCATATGCTTCTTCAATTTTGGGTTGCAATTGATCAGCAAACTCCCCTGACTATTGCAAAAATAAGAGTACTTGAGAATCATTTTTAAAGACTTGCCAATTTTCATCACTATCTGGGATAGTTGGCCTTACTATAACTTTGACTAACTCATTGTTGACTAATAGACTAGTTGTTGGATCAAACTGTAAGCCAATCTGTGCCATCTTATCAGCTTCAAAATTTTGGGTTCTAAGAACTACTTCAATATTGAAAGCTTCAAAATCATCTATTAAGTCCTAAATTTGGTGTCTATAGGATCTCATCCTTACATTTTTGGTTATTGCCTTTTCTCTTATTTATAATCACCATTATTTTTGAATCTCCTTTTACTATCAGATTTTTTACTCCCTTTTTCTTGGCTAACATGAGCCCATGTACTAAGGATTCATATTCAGCATCATTATTAGTACAGGCAAATTGGAAATGGATAGTTCTTAAAATTTTCTCACCACTTAGAGCAACAAGACAAATTCCTGCTCTAGCGCCATTTTTACTTCTAGCCCCATCAAAATTTAAGGTCCAAATTTTTGAGTCCTTTTTAGATTCTTGAGTCTTTGGCATTTCTTCCCTTAAAACATTTGGGATTTCAGGGTCTTCATCAAATATGACATAAGTGCCTAGACCAGTAGAGTCATAATTTCCATATGGGTCACTTTGCATCATAGTTAACAACTGATTATTTTCCTCCTCTTGGTCATGTTCAGTCCAGTCACCTAACTCTTCAATAAAGACCCTTTCTTCTTTATTCATCATAGCATGAGTTGCCTCTAATTTTCGAGTTGGTTCATTGGTGATGTGATCCTTAGATAGTGGCTCAGATAGTATTTTTATTTTTGAACCATATTTGGTTTTTAGAATGAGGTGAAACCAATCAAGTGACATATATCCTCCTATCTTGGCTATGAAATCTCTAGATAAATATAGGCCAAATACAGGGGGTATATCTATGACTACCACATCTTGATTAACAATTATATTAGGTAAAGTATACAATTGCAATGGGAGTTGTTTAATGTTCCCTATTGTTTGCCTCGATTTCCCATCCAGCTGCATAACTCCTCTAGTAAGTGGCTCATACTTTATTTTTAAAGCATCTGCTATTTGTTTAGGCATTATTGTAATACTAGCCCCTGAGTCTATCATTGCATTATGTAACAGTTTATTTCCAACTATCAAATTCAAATAGAAGGGCTCTAGTTTGGATTTGCTTACCTCTGGTGCATTGTTCAAAAGGGTTGTTGTCTGCAGAGGAACAGTGTCTTTGAGTTTTTCCTTATTAGCAGGTCTTCCTTTGGTACCAGTATGTTTAGGCACTGCTTGGTCCTACAAAGCTTCTTGCAATAGTGTCTTTTACTCAGGACTAGCTAATATGTCCCATATTGACACATGTGTTGGGGTCCTCTTTAGTTGATCCACCACATTCACCAGTCCTAGTGTTTGGGTTTTTGGATAATAAGGGTACCTTGCTTTTTCTTGAACTTGTCCAAAAATTACTTGGTTTTGCATTAGCTAAGGTATTTCTTATCTAGCAGCTGTGTTTTGATGACTTTGAAATGGAGGAATTCTTATAATCTCATTATTTGTGACTTCAGGCTGTTCCATCATCTTTCTCTTGGCTCTAGTGTAGTAATTTAATTGTACCAATGGCTTCTTGGAAGTAGAAGCTTCATTTAAGAATACTGAATCTTCATCTTTAACCCATGAAAACAAAGCATGCTCAGGGGCTATTTCTTCTTCTTACTATAAGGACATCCCTTGCATCTGAGCCATTAGGATTGAATTTTGCATACCAGGGGATTGGTAGGGTTGAGTGTCAGAAGTATTTGCAAATTGTCCATCCATTCTTCTTTGTTCTGCTATCTTTTGTTGTAGATTACCCATAGGACAATCTCTGGGCATATGAGAATTATTACAAGGGAAACACTAGGAATTGGTGCCATCTACATAATTATTCTGCCCTAGAATAATATTCCTGTTTGGATTAAGGGGAATAGTCTGTGAGGGTGTAGGGACTGCAACTAATTAGTTTGATGGCTGAGGGTTAGTTTGCCTTTGAGGACCCTAATACTGGTTTGGCTATGGTGGAAATATATTTCCTTAGTAGCCTTGATATTGGGGTCTAGGATAAGGATTTTGCTATCTTTTTAGGTTAATTATCTCATTAGAGAATGTCTTTAAGATGTTCTTGACATCATCCATCTCAGATGACTAGACAGGGACAAGTTTTTTAGCAGGTTGTTGAGAAAAGGTATACATAGACATAGGTGGGGCTATGGGATTAAGGGATTCTTGAGGATAATATAAGGTAATCTCTAGAAACATGGGCATGGGAGGCCTTGGGGGCAACTTTCCAGCATCTATTAAGTTATTTTCAACTCTGATTGCATAGTCATAGGCTTCTGGTAGAGTTTGACCTCCAAGTGACTGAATCATTACTGATATATCTAAATTTAAGGCTTTAAGATAAAATACTATAGCCATACCTGGTAATGTTCTTGCTGTAGCAGGAATTCTTTCCCAAGTCTTAAGAAATTTTGAATTGAAATCAGTCATTACTTCTTGTGGTACCCTTTTGATAGTAATCAATTTTTGCAATAAAGAAGATTTATCACCCTTTTCTTCAAATCTTGCAAAGAAAGCATCTCCAAGCTGATACCATGTAGATATTATATTTGGGGGTTAAAGATTTGTACCAGTCCAAAGCCTTCCCCTTAAAAGAAGCTACTAATAATCTTATAGCCACATTTTAATGTGTGATCACATGTATTGCACAGACATCAGACACATTCTATAGATGTTCTTCAAGTGTTTTGAAATCTTGACCACTGAATTTGGGCAGAGCTTTCAGGGCATTTACTGGAATAGGATCCTAAGTGGCTAGTGGTATTGGGAGAATCAGAAGACTGCTAGTATTCCAACTTGCATAATTCCTTAGGGCTATAGGTGTTCCCATGTTTGCTCTTGGTGTTGCTATAAATTAATTGACCCTTCTTGAATTAGTTATCAAAGGTGGTAAAAGAATACCTGGGTTCACAGCAGATTGAGATCTTGTTACTGGTCCACAGCTCTGACTCCTTGTAGCTCTCTGGTTCATACAGTCTTGAAAGAAACTTCAAGAGATTGTCCCACCAGGTGTGCCAAAAAATTATTGATGCTTAAAATTGTGTTGTTTCCAACACCAACAATGGGAAGTTTTAGGAATGTGGGACTTGCGACCTGAAACGACCTCTAGATTTTAAAGAAGTTGGATCTTCTTTATCTCAAATGTATTATGAGAAAAGGGATAGAAATTAAATGGAAATGCTAATGCAATGAAAGAAAATTTAACTATAGTGATGTGCCTGAATTTAATTCGATCCTTAATACTAAGCACAGTGAAGCTATCTTTAGGATTCAATTACATTAAAGAGCAAACAATGCATGATCAATGTAAAAGATGAAAACAAATAGAATCAAAGGCTCACAACTTAGATGATTTTGCAATAACACAGAAAATATCAACAAAGGCACATAACTCACTCTTCTTATTAATTTTCCAGTCACATAAAAGGTACAGATACATGCACAGTTATACAAACTTTCTAAATCAAGAAAACAGAACAAAGGCAAATGATATTACTGGCCACTGCAAGAAAGTCTAAAAAAAAATCTTGATAACAATCTCTTGCAAAAAATTCTCTCTTATGATCCTTTTCTTCTGATCTCTCTTCTCCTTAAACTTGTGATTTGAACCCATATTTATAGCATAGGACTAGCTCTAGATTGCCCGCAAGATCCAATCTCAACGGTCTAACTGAACTCTAACTTAACTGGAATTGTCTAACAAAAGATATCATTCAAATATAAAATGTTAGCTTCTCTGCAAGTTCAAATCCCAATGGCCTAACTAAACTGAAACTTAATTGGAAGTGTCTAATAGAAGATTTTTTTTTGATCTAAAATGTTTAGTCTCCTTGTAAGTTCATTGGCTGAATTAGATACACGTGACACTTTTTACTATGAAACAGGCAAGGACACTTGGCACGCTTTACTTACTCTACTTGAAAATTGTCTCATTATTCAAGAGACACCAGGAAATGACACTTGGTAGCTTTTGTGGCACTTACAGAAGACACACGGCACTTTTCACGTAACTTATACTCTTTACTGTGTTTTTGTATCAGGAGTGCTCCATATTTGACATCTATCATAGTCTGCTACTTTGAAACTTTATCAACTTACAAAAAATGGGACCCACAACACTTCTTCCCTTAGTAGCTTCAAAATGGGAATGGGGATAGGTGGCGCTTTCCACTGATCTTTAACAAGTGACACATGGCGGCTTCCACTTGTCTATAGAAGCTTTAGATACTTTTTTAATAGCCCTTCGAAAGATGACACGTGGCGGTCTCCACTGAGCTTTAGCTATATTATACAAACATTTGGGACTCATTTTAGATTCACATAGATGATGACACTTGGCGGCTTCTGCTTACTTTAGAAACAAAACTTGGGGCCCACCACAGTCTTAAATCAAAAATGAAACAAAATGAAGAAATCATGGATGTTGACACTTGGCAGTCTTCACCGAGCTTTAGCTAGGGACATGTGGCACTTTCCACTGCATTTAGAGAAACATATTAAAACCTTTCATAGTTGCCACCTGATGCCTTCTGCGCACACTGAGAAAAGCTTTTGAAACTCATAAGAAACCTAAAATGTGGATGCTGACACTTGTCGCACTTTGCTGAGTTATAACAGGACACGTGGCACGTTTTGCTATTTTTAGAAACAAATTATAATGTGTCTCAGTAGATGACGACACTTGGCAGCTTCTGATCGCCTTTGAGACTTAGATAAAACTTTAGGCAAAAATGAAAAAACTTGCGCAAAATGGAAAAACTCACGCCCTGTGTCATTACCCTCACTACCTCAAAATTGAAACGTGCAGAGACAAAACTTGGAGCGCATAACTGAAACTAAAAATAAAATGTAGAGTATTTTACTCTACATGTTTAAAACACGACTATCTCTCAATATTGCTTACTCAATAAATGATAGAAATCTACAATATCTCCTACATTTCTCTCTTTGAAAATAAATATAAACCATGCACTCTCTTGCATATTACAAATGACTTCTCAAGCCTTTATTTATATCTTTCTAAATGACCTTTGGCATTCACCCTTTGTGACCCTTCAATCCTCATGAAAAATGACACCAAACTTGCATGACCTTTCGTATCCTTGTATTTGAAAAGTCATATGGTGACCCTTCATAAGCAAAAGCATCGTTTCCTCTTTCGTCTTTATCTTGGTGAATTTTTGTATTCCTCAAAGTGTCCTTTCATGGAAAAATATTTCATACCTCTTTTGTCTTCGCATGGTGACTCTTGAAATTCCTCAAGATGACTCTTCATGAGAAAATACGTCCCATTCCTCTTTCATCTTTTACCCCGTGACTCTTTGACTTCTCCATGGGCTCTCTTTTGACTTATATGCAACCAAAAATGTATTCATTAATATTAAATAAATATTAACACACATTAACCAAGATATGAATATTAAAAACACCATTAAATGCAATGGGGTCTTTATCACCAATAATGCTAGACCTTTGACATCAATGACAATATTTACAACACTAATACTTGCATGCGTTGATTCTTAATGATCAAAATATAATTAAAATATAATGGGCCCCAAGGATAGGGGAAGGGCAAGGATACAATCCAAAAATTAGCAACACACTTTGAACACACCCAAAGCTAGGGTGAAAGTTGCGTACTTAGGGAGTGATCAATCCTAAGATAAGTAGTACACTAAAATATTGCTAGGTTGAGGCCAAAAGTCTGTAGGGCTTAGAATTAGAATAAATAGGGGAACATTGATCCAGAGAAAGGAAATAATAATGTGCCCCCAAAAAAAGGATTTGATCAATTAATAAAGCAATTTTGCCCCAGTACGACTGATTTTGATCACTGATAATTAATTATGCCCCAATAGGGCTGATTTATATTTGTGACTAGTTCAAATGTTATGCCCCAGTAGGGAAAAATTAATAAGCATAGCTCAATGATATAACCTAATGCATATATTAAAGATGAGTAGGTGCAAATGTAGAGGCAATGGTCTAATGCCCTAAGAAAGGCATAAGAAACCAGACATACAAAAATGCATAAAATGATGAAAGAGATGAAAAAAAGAATGAAGGTGGTTAAGCTGACTCAAGATACGTCATATATCCAAGCACTACGTACATAGTCCAAATGGACCTCAAGCCAATGTAGTTCACCTAGAAGTGAGAGAAAATGGAATAAGGAATGAAGAAATCGAACCACTATTCGATTAGAGTCATAATGTATGCCAAGAGATGCATGTCTTGCATAGAGTTAGGTGCGAGATAAGCCATTGGTATCTAGTTTCATTGGTGCACTTGAGAGCTAATCTTCGAAGTTGCATTGCTTTTAAAACTTGGATCCAAATCACATAGTATTCATTATAATAAAATAAAATTATGCATCATAAGTATAAAAACACCTATAATGACATAACATTTCAATCGCATTGAGCTGGTTCAAATGTGAATATTTATAACTAAGGATAATAATAAGAACTACCAATACTAGAGTTATAACTATTTACATTTAAACAAAAACAAAGATAAAAACAAAACATAAATGAACCTAACCTTAAAATCTAGATATAAACAATCAGGATTCAATTAAGAACAAGAACATATAAAAAGTAAAGCAAGAACAACTTAATAAACAACATGAAACCAAGATATAAATAATCAAGATCCATGTGTACTGTCAAGATGTACTAGGAAAAGAAAAACAAAGAACAAGATAAAATAGGAACACAACAGACCAAGAAGAAATTAAAAAAAAACATAGGAAAAAAGGAATAAATGAAGAGACGAGAAATCACAATAAAACACCAATAAAAATCAAATACACATATAAACAAGAGTTAGTCACAATGTTAGTGTGGTTTGAAAATAATTGTTTAGGCACGTGTAGTAGAGGTGTTACTTTCTACAATAGTGTAACAAGAAAAAAGGACACAAAGTTGCCTTCAAGTGATAGGGAGACAATAAGACAACAAATGGGGGAAAAAAATAAAAGGAAGGGTGTGGCTGAGTTGACTCCAGATGTATAACACAAGTGGATGTTGCCTACATAGTTTCATAGAAGCTAGATCCAACATGAACTTTAGGCGAAATGTAGTTCTCCCAGGAAATGGGATAGAAAAAAGTGATGATAAGAAAACATGTTTGATGTTATAGAGGAAATAAGGAAAATGGGCTTGTAAAATGGTGAGAGCATTCAAATAAGAATGGTATTTCAAAACAACAAACACATGGGATGATCACTTGAAAAATAGAAAGAGCACATTGAAAAAAGGGGGACTGAGTTGACCTTAATGTGAATTGAGCGTGACCTATGTAGTCCCATTAGGACCTCAAGTCACAGTAATTTTACCAACACAAAAAATAGTGAAAATTTGACTAGATCATAACAATTTCATAAATTTAGGCCAAATGATAAGGCAAATGACCATAGGAATGACCAAGAGATGTGGTAAAAAATATTTATTCCTAATTTACCTATAGACAGTTATAATTAGGAAACAACATCATAATATTGATTTGCCTATAGGCGATTATAATCAGTGGTACTAAATAAAATATTGATTCTCCCATAGGCAACTATAATCAGCAGCACCAAATAAGATGTAAATGAAAGATAAGTTACTAGATCAACTGTCACATTACTTCCATAAACTTTCATTTGAACACTAATTTCTAAAAATTGTTGAAACTAGATCGGAATCCCCTCACAAAAAGTATGGGAAGAACCAAAGGAACCAAGATCAAAAAGGGGTAAGTAGGATGGCTAAAAACAAACTTTGGTCAATAGTAAAGGAATGATATAATAAATGTTACATGATATGGCATAGAGAAAATGATAAGATGACACTTGGCTATAATGGCAATAAGGTTGCCCCCAAGCAATAACTGGCTCACAAAACAACAAGAGCATTCAAGCTTACAAATTACTCACAAAATGGTGAGAACAGGGTTTAGTTTTCTCACAAAATGGTGAGATCATTTAAACTTTAAAAATTACTCACAAAATAGTGAGAGAATTTAAACTTATAAATTGCTCATAAAATAGCAAGAACATGTCTTAGTTTGCTTGCAAAATGATGAGAGTGTTTAAACTTTAAAAATTGCTCATAAAATGGTGAGAGCATTCAAACTTATAAATTGCTCCAAAATGGTGAGAGTGTTTAAACTTTAAAAATTACTCATAAAATGATGAGAGTGTTCAAACTTATAAATTACTCAAAAAATGGTGAGAGCATGGTGAAGGTGATCGAGCTGACCTCAATAGAAATTGAGTGTTGCCTGCATAGTCCTGAGGGACCTCAAGTCATTGTAATTCAAATAGAGGAACAAATGGGACATAATGGTATAAGACGCATAAAATGAAATGGTCTATAGGGTTCCCCTAAGAGACAAGGAAAATAAAATGGAAGGATAAATGGCAAATGAAAAATGGTTTTACTGCTCTTACTAACATGGAGATGCACGTCCTAGTCAACATATGAGATAGCTAGAATAATTGATCATGTAAATTGATAGCCCACACCTCATCTAAATAGTTGCTCCATCAAGAACCTACTATATATTTGGATGCAAATTATGTTGTTGTGATCTTTATTGGTTTTTGATTTTTTTTCCTTCAAACATCGAAATAAGATATCTTTGTACAAGAAAATTCAGCCAGGGATGGTAAATAATGTTAGGCATAGGATAAATGGTATAATTTGGTAATGAAAAGGTGGATGATAATGCAATGTATAATGACTGGGAAATAAATGAAGATCAAGATTTTCAGGCACACACAATGTTGTTGATTATGGATTCGACATAATTTTGGTTGTGGTGGGGCTAAAGACCTTTGAAAATTCTCTCGATAAGACCATCATATTTTTGTGTTATTTAATCTTAAGAGTTGTTACAATCTGATTATATTGTAGATTTTCAGCTATATTGATTTGATCTTAAATAATGTCTTCATCAAGCAATGAATAAATTTTGTACTCGATTGTTGGCACCTTGATGAGGTTTTCACCAATGAATTTGTCTTGATTATTGCATAGTGCTTCCAAGAAGGTATCACGAAGAGATATTAACATTTGACTTTGATTGTCTTCTAACACCTTCAAAAAGGTTTCACTAAAAGATGATGAGTTTGAACTTTGATCATCCCCTAGCACCTCTAAAAAGGTTTCACTAGAAAATTGTTCTTCTTTTGAATGAATGTAGTCTTGGTCCCCCTAATATTCTACACCTGATATGTCACCATAGATGCAGTTCAACAAAGTGTGATTCTATCGATCCCAATCGATGCTTATGGGAGGTGGAATGTCAATATAATGACTATGTTGGGTGGGGGTAATGGAATGATGAAAGACAACACAATCCTCATAGAAGATACTAGGAGAACATGTGTCGGTGTTGAAGTAATCATCCTCAAAAATTGGAGAAGGATTCCATATATATTCAAGTTGATCCACAAGATAAGTGTAGCCAATGTTGTAATAACCACAACTATAATCTGATTATGAAGCCGAGTCTAAGTCAAGGGACTCTAAATCCAATGTTGAGACTAATAGTGATTTTGTTTATGATGCTAAATTTGATGTCAATTTAGAAAGGGAACCTAACTTCAATGTTGATTCTTCATCTGATGTGGCTATTTCTATTATGATTTTTTGTTGAATGCTTGAGGTCAGATAAATAATGGCATGTGACGACATCATGAGCTCTGTAAAAATTGATTCATCTAGGAAGGGTTCAATATAGACTAGCTCGTCTAGGTGAAGCCCATCAAAGAGAGAGAACTACTTGAGAGGTGACTCGACATGAAATAGCCTATCAAAATGAGACTCATAAACGAGTAGAAAAAGATCAAGAGACAACTCTGTAGAGACTAGATTGTTAAAGTGGTGAAGCTCTTTAAAAATAGGGCAATGGTCGAGGTAATGATTTGTCCAAAGGCAATTATAATCATTAAGAAGTGATTTAACGAAGATTGGCTCATCAAATTGAGACTCCTTGACAACAAGTAAAGTATCAATGAGTGATTCATCATAGGTTGACTCATCACAAATAGTGTTTCAACAATAACATTATGGTCTTGGTTTACAATTGATTATAAAATATCAACTTTGAACACATTTTGGTCCTCACAAGATGGCTCTTAAAGAGGTAATGGTTGTTGTTGAGGCTTAAAGATTGATAAGGATTTTCTAAAATGGGGAATAGTTGACTTCGGATTAACAATGGATCGTGGTTCAATAATGGGCTCTCTAAAAATTAGACTATCGAAAAATGGATCAACAATAACTGGTTCGTCAAACTAATACTTTTTAATAATAAGCTCAATAAATACTAGTGATAGGCTAAGAATGGTAATGATGGGGTGTTGTGGAGCTTGGTTGCTCGTACAAACCAAAGGAAAAGGGCCTAAAATGGTAATCTTCATGTGTTGTGGAGCTTGATGGATCATGCAAGCTGAAAGAAGAAAGCCTAAAATGGTAACCTTTACGTATTGTAGAGCATGATCACTCACATAAGCCGAAAAGGAAGGATAACCTAGAATGGTAACCTTCAAGCATTGCATGTAAATTGAAGGAGGATAACCTAAAATGGTAACCTTCGAGTGTGGTGCGCAAATCGAAGGGGAAGGATGGGGATGATATACAAAAATCAAAATGGATTGAATTGGTATTTAAAGACTAGGTCTAAAAAGGGTGACATCCTCAAACATGATGAAGTGTTCATGCCCATCATAAAAATGCTCCTCCTCATATCTAGGGCCATAAGAGACCCCACTACAAGTATACCTTTATGTCATGCTTAGAAGATTATTCTCTATGTTTGCTAAGATTTGGAAAATGTTTTGCAAATGTTAACAAGGATGTTTTGATTTTTTCCAAACAAGTGACATGGCAAAAAGAGACTATAATAAAGAGAAGGTGGTGTAGTACCACACAATTAGAAGAAATGGTTCACAAAATTACTCAACTTTGGTAGGTTGAAATTGTTAAATTAGAAGAGGGTATGATAACTCAAGAACCTATAGTGTAAACTAGTACACCAAACATAGGTTTAGAGATACGTCAATATCGTAGAAGCTAGTTCAACTTTGATGAGTTGCTATTATAAAATTGGAAGAAAGTCCTTCTGATGAAAAAGATAACAATGCAAACTAAAAAACTCAAGATGTGAAAACATGCAAGAATTCTTAAGTATAAAACTAAAACCAAATGGGCAACTCAATGCTACCACATAGTAATAAGAAGTAAAATAAAATGTGTTATAAAATTCAGAGGCATAAGTGACACGCTAGCTGACCTAAGTTCACAATGATCAAATGATGATGAATCTATAAAAGGGCCCTCAACCCAAACGAGAAGTTGTATCTAAGTTAACTCAAACCAAGTGCAAATGGTAAACCAATTAACACCTTGGCCTAGAACTTGGCGAGATTCTGAATTTGAATTAAAAAGTGAAGGACTTGGAGATTTTTGCAAAATGATTTAGACTCAAATGGGTAGCATAACAACATTATTTAGATAAGACAAACATAATGTTTGAAATGAGGATTTGAACAAGGCAAAATATGATTTTGATTTGGTTAACATAATGCCTCCTTGTTCAAATAAAATGGTGGACAACAAATGCATTTGGTTTTTAGTTAACAAGCAAGTTTTAGACTTAAAAAATAATGAAACAAGTAAAGGAAAAGACAAATACAACTAAGTAAATCATTTTAAGCCCTCAACTAACAAGGTTGATTCATATTATTGAAATTTGTCTACATATGTGCCCTTGAGAGGATTTTAAGTGTTAATCCAAAAATAAAACCGCATGAAGTAGTAGGATTTTTACACCCCCCTTTCTCCCAAGATATTGTATGATGACATGAACCTTTGGACTACTTGCCTTGCATAAAAAATATGTTTGTGGCAAGTGGGGTTGCTCTAAAACTTAATTTTTTAACCATCTAGAAGGTCCCAAGTGTGATTAACACCAGAGATGCTTCATGTCAATTGAGTTCATATCGATTAACTTACTATACAAGGGTCTATTCCTTTTCATAGAGATTTCATCCATGTACTACTTAGTAGAGTCCCCTCATTAACTAGACCTGACTTGGGTATTCATTACGATTGGAGAGGTTAGCCACTTAATCTCCTAGAAATCATAGTGTACATGCCCTAATTTATATACCCCATTATGGATCGGGGTTGAATCAATGTCAAGAGATGAAACCCCAGGTCAAAGCTTCCCTAAAGAACTCGTGAAAAAGCTATGAACTCCCCCTCACAAGCCAAGTTGCATAAAATAAAACTAAGTGAAAAGAATTTAGAGGTTGTTTTTAGATCACCCAAACCATACGGGTTTTGGAGAGAGCATTAACAACATTCTTTTCACGCCTTGGACAAAGGCATAATTATAAGGAAAAGGCACTTTTGGTTACCCAAGTTCTCTAGAGGGGACGGGGGGAAAGCATACACACACTCTTCATTTTGCACAAAAAAAACAAACAAGCAATAAATGATCTTTGCATAAAACAACACACCTTTAAAAAAAAAATTGCACTTTAAGTGTAAATTTTATGCACTAAAAGTGAAGTGTTTGATGAAGTTTTTGGCCCCTTGACCTTAATTGTAAACTTTGAAAAACTTTCACAAAACAACTTAACTTAAACCATAAAAAAACATCTAGGTTCCTTTTAAACACCACAAGGGAAGTTCAAGACTTAAGCAAGTTCAAATTCGGCACTTTTCCAAGTGTGTGACCTACAAATGTTAAAGGGTTTCCTTCTGCTTTGAAGCACAATTATCAATGAAATAAGCAAGATTTGAAAAGTTCGTCTCGGATTCTCTATTTTTTTTATACAAAGATCGATGTCGATCAATAATAACCAATGCCAATTATAACAAAACCAATGACGGTCATAAAAGAACCGATGTCGGTAGATAAAAACTGATACCGATTACCTGTGAACCTTAGGCAAAAAAATATTTTGATAAAAAAACTTTTGTTAGCCCAAGGTTAGTATAAAATATCCAACAAAGCTCTAAATCATGCGAATAATATTTAGACAGAGGCTTAAAAATCCAAAACAACAACTTGTAATTTTGAAGAAAGCTTTAAAATGTAATTTTTCTATCATGTTATGCCCTGCAATAGAATTGATGCCAGTTAGATAGGACCAATGCCTGTTACACAGAATCGATACCCGTCACTGTGTAAACTGTGTGTCAACAAAAAGTCAAAAACATGGGAAAAATAATGCTAAAAATTGTTTTTTTATGGATTTTTAAGCACTTTTTAGATTTTCTAAGAATGCCAAAGTGTTCTCCTTGCTTGAATGGGATGTGTTGTCCCACCAGACATGCCAAGATTTAGAGATAGAATCCAAATATAGTTAGATCAAGCATTAGTTTAAGAAAACTCAATAAAAATGCATAAGAACATAACTAACTAAACCAACTCCTTCAACGTGGTTTGGCAAATGACAATGAAGAGCTATTGAAAGAAAGCACATATAGAATTCCTTTCTAAGAGCAACCCATCACCCAAATGCAGCTCAAAACATGAGTTTCCCCTTGATTTGGTGCCCAAGTCTTCGTCAATGATGTAAGACAAAGCTCCTCCATCATCTCTTGTGTACTAATGAAACTAGGCTCATGATACGAAATCAAATATATGTTTATCAATGAAGCTATCCTATTGCAAATCAAGCATAATAAACACCACACACATGACTTATGGAGAGATTTCTTCATAATAAGTTTACACAAATGAAGTTTAAAAATAGTGGTCTTGACCCTCCTATTTATAGATGTTTGAATTTGATCAAGATCAACCATGACCGTTCATCTTGAGATCAAGATGTGTGATCATGAATTAATCTAATTTTGTATAATTAATCCATAAATACCCTCATAAATATTTGGAAGGAAGGGGCATTAAAGAGGCATGAGAGGCCTTCAACCTGATATTTGTTGTATTTATGGCTTATGGATGCCACCCAACAAATAATGTCATTTGATGATGTAGATATTACGAATCAATTTTCAATTAAAATATATTCAATAACTTCCATGAATTTTCCACTTAAGGTCTTGATTTGGATTAATTTGTCTAAGTAAGATTAATAAAATTTTATGCAATTCTTTGGAAATTGGTTACACACTATTAATCAAACTAGTTAGAATATCATATTACTAGGTCGTAATTTGGCTGGAGTGGAATCAGAGGAAGATGTTAGTTGCATACGGACTAATATCTTATTTAAAACATTATCGGCATGAAATAATACATACACGTGTCATGTGCTTTCGATTTAGAGAAATTCATTGATTTAGAGGGTCAAATTGTGTTTTCATCATTTTGACTCGAAATGATTTGAGAAAAGTTAATAATCACATAAAATGCATTGCCCTATTTAGGGGTACATTAATCTAAATCGGCACGTGTATACAATAAGCTCGAATCATTTAACGCGTTTAAGCGATTTTGACTTAAATTGTATATTTTCACAAATTTCGAGTAAGACTGACAATTTCAACACAATGGTATTAGGAATTGGATGTCTACAACACCATCTTCAATAGCGTCAACACTGACAATCACATCTTCAACAACTAAACTGTCAAGGTACGATGACATTAAATAGGCTAGAGACAACTAAAAGGCAATAAAAGTAAAACAAAGTTATAATAAGTGCAAAAACACTGACAAGATCCTACTATTTTTAATAAATGACACAATATGAAACAATCCATTAATCAATAAAAACAAACAATAGACCCCAACAAAACTCTTAACCTATCATCCCAAATTAAATGTAATTTATCTCCTTTTTTTTTTAATTGATCAATATAAATTTTTTAAACAGATATCAATGAAAGTGACTAACTATCTTACAAAATAACACCACAAATCTAACTATCTTACAAAATAACACCATAAATCTAACTATCTTACAAAATAACACTATAAATCTTTTAGATTTTTAAGAGTCCATCTAAATATTATCTCATTCTAAACATTTCATGAATATATTTAAAATCATATCAAAGACCTACAAATTATATAAAATAATTTAAATAAATAATGATTTTTTCTTCGAAATAATATTTTGTAATACTCACAATACCCAAAGCTTTATTTCAAATCTGTAGAATAACTTATGATACTTTTAAAGTTCAAGTCACCAAAGAAAATTAAACCCACTGCCTAAACTGTACAACGAAGAATTCTATTACCATAAAATTTATAGCACGAAAATGCCATAAAATTTGAAAATTTCCAAAAACCCTTAAAACCCTACAAAACCTTTATCCGCTGGTTTTGCTAATCACACCACTGAATTATTTCATCCTTCCACTGAGCTCAATGGCAGCTCGTTACGGGTCATCTTCATTTGCGAGGACTGCGAGGTCTGCATTCAATTCATTCAGAAATTCTTCTTCTGCTGCATCGCAAACAACCAGACCTCCTCGCAGAACGAGAAATTTCTTTGAAAATGGCAGCCCAAGCATGAAGAGGCGAAGACTAGCAGAAACACTGATACCTCTACATAATGTCGTTGCTTCTGCAAAACTCGTAAGCCACCTCAGTGTCAGCTCCCGCAGTTGCCGTGCTCTCTCTTCAGGTACCTTCTTCTCTGCTCCTTTTCATTTTCATCTTTTTTATTTATTTATGGAAAATTTCGTTTTCATCTTTTATTTTAAATCCTTGTAGATATAGTATTTATTTAGATTTGGTAAATTCCCTTTATGGGATAACCTTTTGCTTAGTTGCCACGACCAAGTGTATCTCTTCAGTTATATTCAGCCGGAACTTGCACCTCATCTAGTTGTTCAATTAACTTTACCTGGAATTCGTACCTGGCCTCAGCCTTGGAGTATGCCACATCCAATAAGTTAGATGCGGTATTTTACCTAATTTCAACACTTTACCCTGTTTCCTCACCTGGAACGTGTACCTGGCCTCGACATCGCAGTCCTCTCTATTTCAACTCTTTATTGTGTTTTCTGGGGGATTTGAAGCTGAGGTTCCCCCATATATTTATCACTTGAGCTTCTACCATGGACAAGGCTGGAATTAATATTGCTTCTACCCTCAACATACAAGTTACGTCAGGTTCGCTAATGGCAATACAAAATATCAGTTGAGGTTAAATGCCTCTCTTTCTATAAACTGGATTAGATGCGTTTTCTGATACGGATTGTCCTGACAGCAATGCAAGCACCACTTGCGATTGTTATGATTATAAAAAAAAACAGAAATAAAGATTGCAATGCAAATCAGATGCTTAAACAGGAAAAACAAATTTAATCATGAAACTTGTGGTAGAAAAGTTTGAACCAGCAAGCTAGAGAGAGCAAGAGACAGCTCATTCCATTTATTCTCTATTAATTCTAAACCAATGCAAAAAGAAGGTTACAATGTTTGTCCCTACTTCTGTTAAGGCATAAAGGCATGTACATGGGTGTGTGTGTGTATCAGTCTTTCACGTGGACGCGTTCCCTGCCCTCTAGAGCTGTCTCAGATGTTTTGGGGATGTGAAGGTGTTGTCCCACTCGTCTCCCCATTTTTCCTCACATCCCCAAGATGATTTGGAATTTTTTTGGTGTCCTAGAACATTATTTTTTTTGGTGTTCTAGGGCATTTCTTATCTTTTTGGGGGCTAATTGATGATGTATTGACATCCCGTGGTCATCAAGGATGTCCCCAATCTGCTAAGAATGTCCAAGGAAATGTCCTGACATCCCTCATGTCAATAGTTTAAAAAATTAAATAAATAAATAAAAAGGGGGGTGGCATTTTCAAACAGTAATTTTCACGATCATTGATAATATAACAATCAGATACTTATGTTTACAATTTCCTATTCATATTTCAGCGTTCCACTCAACTTGAAAGTTTATTTTTCAATGGTCAAGGTTGAATTTTCATTGTTCAATGTCAGCAAGTTATTTGAATTTCAGCTCTTTAAAATGTTCAATGATTTACAGTTTAATTATACAATTGAAAAGCTATAAAATGTGTTTTTTTATAATTTTCTTGTATACACACACACTGCCCCCTGGCCATCACTTTGCTTTCCTCAAAATCTGGGAAAAGTTTTACCATCGTGGAAATGCATCCCCATGTCCCCCATCCCACTGTCCTAGAAGCTTGGAGAAACATAGATATATATGCATATCCATGTTTGTTTATATTTTGTTCAGTTTTTGTTCCTTATACATCTATATTAATGAAAAGAAATTCCTTCAGCAATAAAATATTCTTGTGCGAAAGTCGATCAGCAGTTTTATAGATGAATATTGTTCTATTGGAGATGTTAATTCTAAATTCCAAGGCATTGGTGAAACCGTCTATGTCAATAGCCCGAGCATATATAGAAGCACAATTTTTTTGACAGAGTTATTCTTACAATACATGAAAAGATTTGTTGACCCTTGTTTCTGAAGCCAATGGATAATTTTTAAATTCAGTCTTATACTAGTTAATCCAAATATGGTGATAGTGCTATTTTCTGGAAGGCATCTATTGAGGTGCTCTTAACTTATTCTATAAGTTAGATCCAGAATGGGTCATCCGCATCGTTCCCTACTTCTTTAGCTCTTTCATTGTACCTCTATAACTATAAAATTTGCATTTCTGTTTCATTATTCTAGGATTGTGGTCTTGGACGAATGTTGCTAATCTTCCATTATTCTATATATGTATGCAGGTCTCCAGGGTTATTTCTTCTCTTCTATAGATCTCTGTAAGGCTTCAAGGTTTTAGGGACACATGGAATCTCTCCATGACAAATGAATGCATGGGAATTTGACCAAGTCAAGGCATGTCTTGAGTCCTTTGGATGACATTTATTGACATTCCTTAGTTGGACAGCTTGTATGCAATTTGATAAGTTCTTTGACATTCTATTGTTTTTACAAAGAAAGAACATAGTGTGATATCTCGTGTTTCATAGCATTCATTTCTTTTTTGTACTGTACTGGATTCCAATCCTAAAAAAAATAAGAATATTTTAGAATTTCCATCTTTTCCTTTTCCACACATGTACTTAGTTTACTGTTTCTTAGGCATTGAAGCTTTTCTTATCCATATTTTCTTGATGTTCTCTGTTTTTTCAGTTGCATGTAACATACTGCAGAAAACCCATTTTCTTTGGTCATCTTTCGTGCATTTACTGCTAAAAAAATAATCATCTTTCTTCCAGTGCGATGTGATTATATACTGGTTTCCTAGATGCTTTTTCTCTGATGTCTTAGTGCCTTCAATCTTGGTTTTTTGTTAGTATTATTGTCATTTATTGGAATGTGAGCATGATGCCTTACTGCTTATATGACATGAACCAAGCCGTCACAAGGTAACAACTAGAACAATTATTCTAATAGACAACAAATGCTCTTACTGCTTACAAAGAACTATTAACTAATAAGTACTTCTTAACTGACAAAGGAAGCTCTCTTATCAAGAACTTCCAATTCAAGGTCTGTCTCGTCATAGGAATTGTTGGTAATTTTCTATGAAAAATCTGATCTCACTAGACTTGTTCACATATTTGCAATTGTTGGAAAGACTCATCACCATGTTGAGTCTTAAGATTGACTTGTGGCTTGTGTTCATTAACACTATATGGCCGATCATTTAACTCTCTCATATACATTATATATTTAGTGTATTTATTATTTTGATCGTTATGATCAATGGTTGTGATTTATCACTTGTATGTATTTAATTTATGACCAACATTTATTTAGGCATATCCACACAAATCATGCCTTTGTTTAGGTTGACTATACATGAGTCACCCACCCAAACATCTGTAAGCAATTAAGCTCTTTTTTTTATTCTTATTCAAATGTTTGTGCTACGCTACTTCATAATTCGGTGTTCATATCTTCTTTCATTTTTTCTTGTGGTGATTGATCTTGTGACAAATATTGCTCAATCATCAAACATCATTCATCTGTTGTGAGGATTCAGCTTCTTTTGACGTATTTTTTGGTAGAAATCCTAATTCTAAAGAATCACGTATATCTCGCAAACCATTTTGAAAATTTTTGGATTTTTCAGAGGTTGGGGATTTGTGCAAGGAAGATACAGTCCAGTTTTCAGCTTTCTGCGATCTATTTTGATCGAGTTATGATTTTAGTGTTTTCAATAAATTCGCTCCCCAAGCCACAATCTTTGGAATAATTCTGATTTTCTTCCCATTATTAAATTTGCTGGTCATGGTTTGGTCAAAGGTGGAAATTAGTCAGCGCTGCTAAGTTACCTGTTCATTTTTTGGTTTTGGCTCTAGTTCGAAGAACTGGGTTCGCCGGTATGGAGATTGTTTCTCTTTGGGTTCGTTTTGGGTTCATTCGTACAAAAATAATATACAAAATTAAAAAATATAGAAATTTTGGCCTAATACATAGGAAATTAGTGACATTTTCATCAACCACATAGTATGCATATTGATATTAAAAACAAAATATGAAAATACTCACAAAAAACTAATCGAATGCCAAATGTCATGCTAATCATTAAACATAAATATAAATTGTTATCCTGTAATTAATTACATCAAACTTAAAAGTTAATCTTCGTAGTCATCTTGCTCTTCATTGAGAGCATTAACATCAACATCATGTTGTGGGTCATTAGAACCACATGGACTAGCACCACTGCCACTCCCGTTAGCTAAGTTGTGTGTCATCGAAGCAGTGTCAATGTCATCTAATGAGAAGTAGGAAATGGAAGCATCCAAGTCAACGACCTCCGAATCTATATCCCAATGCTTTGACGTCCCCTCCTTGTACTCTGGTTCTTGTGCGATAAAATAAGTTGGTGTATTTAGACCAACTCCTCAGCCTTTTTAGTTGCAATCTTTTTGTGATTTTTTGAGTGGATGAAGCTGTATGTGCCCCATTTCCGCTCACATGAAGATGAACTTGCAACATATATTCAAATTTATAAAATAAAAACTAAAAGTTACTATCAAGTCTTAAACATAAATTTATTTTTTTTAAACAAAAAGAAAATAAAAAACTTGCCTATGACAAGTTCTTGATTGCAAGACGTTGTAGGTTCGGTGATCCTTGGCCATGAAGGTACCACCACAGAGGACCATCCTTCTTGTATTTGTCCTGAAGAGAACCAAGACTATGACCTCAAGTTGTAATGAAAACCCCAAACTTGCTCATAACCATGTCTTCTATCTCGGGATCGGGGCATATCCTAAAGAATGCCAATTTATACCCTTTAGCCACTTAGACATCCCTGTATGGTGGCTCCCTCCTCAACAAAAAAGGATCTCTGTGCTATAGAATTGAGGAGTCAATGCAAAGGCAAGGAGATGTAGTGGGGTGTTCATTTTGTTCCACTGCTCAACAAGGATTGAATGCACTTCTTTGAAAAACATCTCCTTAGGATCTTGCTCTTTTGCATTAATGATGGCGTTCATCTTCTCAATCATTGAATCGATGCCATTACGATTCATATATTTCTCCCAAACATGGCTTATCCATGTTAGCGAAACGGATCATACTCATAATGGGTTCGATAAAACTCAACAAATAGTCTACACGGGCCCACCAATCATCATCTAGGATCAATTCTTTCACTCTTTGGGCCCGCTCTTTGCTTGACTTCCTCCATACACTCCACAAGTTGTTGATGACGATGCTACTAATTCCCCATCGCACCTTCACAAGTCGTCTCAAGAGGATTGTGTGAAAGGCAAATCTAGTCTCAACAACCTATTACAACATTTTAAAAAAAAATTAAAAACTTATGAAAATATATAAGTACTAGATTAAAAAACTAAAAAAAAAAAAAATTAGGACAAAAATAAAATTACTAAAATAAAAATACCTTCAGCATCTCCAATGTCAAGAAGGATCTGAAAATGGCTTGCGAGAGGTGATGGTTGGTGACAAGCATTGGAATCTTCTCAGCTTCGACATACACTTGCTTGATCCACTCAATTTGCCTCCCCATTTTTTGCAACATGAGGTTGAGTGAGTGGACAGCACAAGGTGTCCAAAAAATGTGTCCATACCTCACCTCCACCAACATCCCTGCGGCCTTGCAATTTTTGATGTTATCCGTTACAACTTGGATAACATTTTGAGGCTCCACTACCTCAATGGATTAGATGAGGATGTTGGCAATGAACTCGGCATCCTTCACATATCCATCACAATCAACGACCTTAAAAAACATTGCCTCTTTAAGGCACACTGCAACCACATTGATCAAAATCCTGTTTTTTGCATCTTTCCATCCATCAGAAATGATAGAGACCCCTATGTCAACCCCCAAATCTTTGATTGGCTTCAAAGAATCTTCAACATGTTTTCTCTCCTTTGTCAATAAGGTGGTGCGGAGTTTCTCAAACCCTGGACCTTTGTAATCTTTTGGGGTCTCGTTGATCACTCTTACCATTTCTTACCAATATGGTGATCGAACCACATTGAAAGACAATGCATTTGCACACACACATCGTGTAATTTTTTGATCCGCGATCTCCATGGTCTCATTTTGAAAAGATCTTTCCAATGGTCCTTTTGTTTTTTTGTTTGAAAGAGGAGAAACCTCTTCATGCATGGAGGGTGCTGCCAAAAATGGATGTCTTCCAATGGGCACAAATGGAGAACCACCAAGAGTTGGGGAAACAAGTGGCTTCCTTGATCCTTTGCCTTCCTTTGGTAGAGGGTGACCTAATCTCAATGCAGAGGCGACATTTGCGTCTTCTTGCTCCTTGATGTATTCAAGGATTTTTGATTTTGGCACTGGAGAGTTATCCTTACCCGTGCAACCTTTGATGCCAGCACCAGGGATGTGACATAAGTGGGCTTTCACCCAACTGTATGAGCTTGTAAATTGACAATCACAAGTATTGCATTTCGAAACATAGGCACCACCACCTGAAACTTGCTCTACCAGTGTCACATATTTCCAAAGTGGTGAGTGTGCAATGTGCATTTTGTGTTGGCTTTGGCCAACGGAGAAGGAACTACGAGACATTCTAGTATATATAACTACAAGTTTAAAAACAAACACAAAATTAAAAAAATTAAATAAAAACTAACCCTAGGGCAGCAACTTGTAAAAAAATGGCAAAAAAAGAAAGATAAAATAATACAAATCTTACCTTGGCTGCAAATGGGCTCCTCAATCAGCGTAGGAAAATGATTAGAATGATGCTTGATGAAGATTCAACCCTACAACAGCAATGGAAGGCAAGTATGCAATGAGAAAATCAGAAAAATGAGAGGCAAGTGGTTTTGCTTTTGTCACTTTGTATCATTTGTGCTTTTGCTTTTGTGTTTCACTTGCCTTTTAGGGTTTAGAAATGTGTTTTTTTTTAATTTAAAGTCATTGGTTTTTGTGAAAATTGATAAAAAAATTAAAAAAACCCGTCATTGATCATTTTGACTAAATATTTATGCGGATTTTGCTCCCCAGCGCCTAGGGATGAACCTTGGGCATTGGGGTTCGTGTTTTGAGCCTGTGCCCATGCTTAGTGCATTTCAGACTACCCAACGCCTGTGAAAATGGGCGAACTGGTAAATTAAGGTTAGAGGTGCAATTTTTTTCAGAAATGGCAGATTCTCGCTAGACATTGAAGGAACCCTTGAACAAGTATAATTTCCTAAAGTGGAAGAGACAAATGACATTGCTCGTGATTTCCAATGATCTTGGATATTGAATTGAGGAGACACTTGCCCAAACTTGTTTGCCCTTAATAATCAAGAGCTTGTTTGTCCGAATGTCACAAGAAAAGATACTGGTTTGTTTTGATAAGAGTTCTTCTCTTCATGATTGGCATGTAAATTTAGGTGCTTCTCATCATGTCCATGGGGAAGGAATAATTTTGTGACTATGAGCATGGAGAGAATGGTGGTGTGGTCATTTGAAGAACGAATGACGAGGGTCTTCATGTTAGGGGGACTGGAGATGTGAAGCACAAAGGAAGGTATATTTGAGATGTTACTAAGTTCTTGAAATGGATGTAAAATTGCTTTGGATATACCAATTATCCCATTAGAAGGGTATGAAGGTGGAATTCAATGGTGATAAGATCTTCATCAAGGACAAGAAGGATAACTACTAGGTTTTTGCTTCATGGATTGTGGATGATAAGGCCAAACTATACAAGTTTAACAAATCTGTAAATGAACCACATAAGGGATGGAAGGCCTTGTGATCTAGGGCCCTAGAGGAGACTCACTGGACAACCTGCTTAAATGAATTTAAGAGGGTTATGAACATAAGCAAATTATGAATAACAGAGGAGCAAATTATGAATGATAGGATATGAAGGTGCAATGCATTAAAGAACAAGGAAAGCAAAGAAGTTGATGACAACCAATGTAGAACTACAATAGCAAAGTTTTATCATGCTAAGTTCTGCACAATTTTTGAGAGATCAGATGAGAGGTGTCTATTTGCTCCTTAACTTCATTCTTGTCTACGTAACTAACTACAAATAATGGAAGTGTACATTAATATACAATGGAGGGAGATGAAACGTCGGTTGAACCATTAAAAGAGTTGGTAACAACCACTTCATAACCGATGAATGTTGTGACGTCATTGGCTGCCATTATTGATGAGCTGAGGTCTATAGTATTGACAGTGCACGGGTAGTGCAGGAGCGCAAAAGAGGAGTTAGATCTTGTGGATTGGCACATAGATGTGGAACCCAATGCCGATGCTGCTGACATTAGTGTGAGGCTGGTTATGCAACAACGGTAAATTGAGGTAAGTTATAGTGCCCCAGATCCTCTTGGGTCAGTCACCCCTCCTTGAAGAGCAATAGTCCCCATTGCATGTAGTTGCGGTAAGAGATGTGGAAACAAATTGGCAACACCTTGTGGGGCAAGATGGGTACCAAATTCCAAAGAAGCACATCTTTCCATCTTCAAACCGCTAACCTGCGCTATAAATATGACTTTGGTACAGCTGATAAGGGGTTACCACAACAAGTATCCAAGGACTTGGGATGAGTCTTTGGTATATATCCAACACGTATACAATAGGGCAGTACATACATCCACTAACAAATCACTTTTTGAGGCATGTTTGGGTGGTTTTCCTATGAACCGACTTGATGTTGCAATGGGAAAACAAAGAGGAGAATTAGATTCAAAGGTGACATGAGCAGCAAGATTCATTGAGAGGATTACGAAAATCCATGTCAAAGTGAAAGAGCAATTAGAGAAGTTTGAAGTCAAGTACAAGGCTAGACAAGTCAACATTGAAAAGAGCATATGCTCAAAGTAGGAGACAAAGTATGTCTGTATTTGAGCAAAGAGAGGCTTCAAGGACAATGCAGGAAGCTCAAACCTCTAAGATATGGATTATTCGCCATCTTGGAGAAAATTGGAGATAATGCTTTCAAGCTTGATCTAACCCCATTCATGATGATGTACTCAGTAGTAAATTGTGAAAATTTGCACCCGTATTTACCATCCATGTTGGATGAGGAAGAAGGACAATTGCTACGTTCTATAAAAGACTCTGTTTTGGATGTATGAGGGGAATTGGAGGAGGATGTATTGTTGCAGCGAAGAGTCAGACTAGAAGATAGTCACAAGAATCTTGACAGGTTGTCATCAAAGGGAAGACATCAACGCAGGCAAGATGGTACCTCAAAGAGAAAGTGAGAGAGCTCTTCCTGTATCTCCTCACCCACTAAGCTTATGTGGGACCAAAAGCCTTCCAACCATAGAGCAACTAGTTTCAGTCAGCAAACCAAACAACAAACCCCTTGATCATCCAACCAAAGAACAACTGATTTTTTTAAATCGGAGCAAATGAGACTCAAAATTAGTATTTCTTGTATGGGGACAGAACTGTGGGTATATGCAGGGGGCAGTTGTGTAGCTGCCGGTTCCCTTACACGATGGCTGCATTGTTGCTGTTTTCTGTAGGGGGTGGTTTCATAACCGCCGGTTCCCTTACACGATGGCTTCATTGTTGCCGTTTTCTGTAGGGGGTGGTTTCATAACTGCCGGTCTCTACAGGGAGCAGTTTCATAACCACCGATTAGTTCAGGGGTGGTTATCTAATCATTACAACAGTTTCGAAACTGCCAATCTGTCTAAAGCAGCAGTTTTGCCTGAGTGATTTGAGTCCAACTGGAAGCATGAGGGGGTGAGAGACAACGTTGGTATTCAGTTGGTTGTAGGAGGAAAAAGGGCATGGAGAGGATCTAAGTGAGCAAACAACATATTGAGTTGTTGTAATTGTTCTATTGATCTCTGGCGGTAAGAAAGATCAGGAAGCTGAGCTATTGTCACTTCCAGTTGGTTTTCTCCCCACACCGTGGTTTTCCAGGCTCAAATGCTTGTGTTCATTGTTGTTCATGCTTTATACGTGCTGTTCATAGTTGTTTACATTCATAATTACTTGCTGCAAGTGCTGTTTATGTTTTGAGTAACACACTACACTAATTCTAAGTTCTTGAAACATTCAAAACTGTCAATTTGGAGTAAACTTGAAGCAGGACAGCATATTGTGATTCTGCAAATTCCATTGAACAATTGTACTTAATTGTTTACAGATCAATATTTTCCTACCATCTTTTTTTATGCACATTCAAAATTCTAGCAAACACTTTTTATTGGACCGGTCTTCAGCAGCTGAAACCAGAACAGCATGGATTGCTTGTTATGATAAGAGTTTGCAAGGAAAGGAAAATGTAACCATTCAGCTAGAATGCCTTCTAAACCACTCTGTTCAGGAATGTATAATAGTTTTAACAAATCTTATAAGGAGGATCTCTCTTAAGGTCGACAGTAGTTGAGTTTCATTCGATTGGTTAGCCAATAGTGACTTACTAGTGGTTCTATATCTAAAACATTATCCTATGGGCACGTGAGGATTTCCCTTTGTGCCTTTAAATCCTTAAAACAAACTCTGCTACGAGGGCACAAAAATGGGGTTTCATGTCAAAAGGCACAGTTCTTATCCCTGCCATCACTAGCCAGAATTCACCATCACTTAAACAAAATTCCTTATAGCTCTTTGGATATGCCAAAACCATTCATGATGATATGCCTTGTAATAACTTGCAAATGCAATTGTATGTAAAGCCCTAAATTGAATTTTACCATAACATCCAACCATCCCATTCATATTGAGTTTAATTAGCGAAGCTATGTGCAACCAGTCCAATAATGCATTATGTTGACGCTACCGTTGCAAGAGGAATATATTCTAGGGCCAACACCTGATAGTGATAATTTTCTTGTGTGATTGGCACATAACATTATGTCACTCTACCCTGATACATCCCCTTATTATTTCCTTATGGATTTTGTATTATTTTGTACTAGTTGGACCCACCTTACAGCTTTATGAATATATGAATGTTTTTTCCATTTAGTCCTCTTTCTGACCTATTTTGGCCGCTTTCTTTCCCATGCAAACTCTCCAGTTTATTGCTCCGAATAAATTATATATTAAATAAGGGTTTGGATGGGTAACATGCTAAGGATTGACTGTAACATCTTTTTTTTTTCTAGAACAAGTTCAGTGTTTTCGCCATTCTCTGTAGAAGTCAGATTTCAAACTTTTGATCTTGGTCTACCTTTGCTCACGTCATTAATTGGATCAGCATAATGCATGCTAGCATCGATGTGGTTAGGCCTATTGTATCTTGACTTCATTGCTTGATATTCTACAATGTTGAATTTCATATGGATTTTCAAAGACATTTGTTATGATCCTTTTCTTTCCATGTTTCAAACCCTATACTACTTCATTTCCATAAGAAATGTGACCCAAAATTTGGCAAAAAGTGTTAACTTGTAAGTTTGGTACCCACAGTTTCTATTGTTGCCATTCCTTTTTTGTTTGTAGCAAGGACACAATTTCAAATCAAATGTGTTGTAATCCAAGTGTTGTGGATGATGGTAAAGTGTGTTATCATGCCATCCACCAACGTGCAAATCCTAGGGGATACCAAAAAGGGATGAGGCTGGGTTTGGGTCCCAGGCGACTTTGGCGGATTGGATACCTCTCATTTGTTGGCACTAAACTGAAGAAGGTCGATTTATTCATGCGCCCGATACCAACAGAATGTTTATCTTTCAATAAATAAAAAATTATGGCAGACAAAATACTCTTTAAAGAATATTTACTTATTGTTCAGTTGTATCGCTTTTCTTTTCTATGTATAATTCTTAATGTTATGGTATGTTGAATATTTTACAAGAACTGTTGTAAAGTGCTGTAAATTTTTTCTTACCGGGTACCTCGTGTGAGGGATTGGTATTAGAGCTCTCGCTGCTCTTGGAAAAGCATGGATCTTATATTACATTATAAAACAAGATTTTTTCATGAGAATGCATCCGATAGCCAAGTAAAGACCTGTTGGGGTCATATCACAACATAGATGAGAAGTGCCAGCATGTGAACTTTGGCGCTGACATTCAAGAGATTAAACTTCTAAAAAACATCCAATCTGGATTAGCTTGTGGGGCAAGATCCACTTCACAAACAGACAATTATTCCAGATGAAGGTTAGAGTATCTTCTTTAAAATTTGCAGAGCAGGGAGAAAGAAGATTAGTGTAGGAATTCTGATATACTGACAACAGTGGTTTATTTGTTCCATTAACGAGCCAATTGTCTGCATTTGTATACCAACTGGATTAAGCAATAAAAGATCAGAGGCATAGTCACATTCTGTGTTGGAGTTTTTTAGTTTTACTCAAGGGTTCCTCCAGGGTGAATGATGTGTCCCATTACTGCAGTAGTTCTATCATTCTTTCATGTGCTCGCTTAACTTTGTGATCGTAATGGTTTCGTCCAACTTTGAACAACAATAAATCATTTTTTCTGCACAATAGAACATAGTTCTCATTTTGTTTGCAGACATTATAAAACTTCAATAAAAACCTAATGAGAATCTGCTGTACGGAACTATGCGTTGGAACATCCAAGGTGGTTTACGGGTCATTATTTTCTTCCATTATGTTTGCATTTTCAAGTTTTGGTTGCTAGCTCTTTTCGGTAACAATTGTTGAGAAACTGTCCTCAATTTTGCCAATTACCTATTAGGGCACACAGTAAAATAAAACTGTTATAGTTCGTCATATTTTTGCAGTAGTTCATACAATATCAAATTAACTTGTAAAGGACCTTAAGTGCTCTGATTTTTTTTTTATTGGTAAATTGAGGGTTTTGGGTTCCCTCACCCTTGTATTGAAATCAAAAGATCTTCTTACAAAAGTATCAGCTATACATTGATCAGCACAAGACAACAATGATTTACTTCTGCTGCCAATAATATATCTTCTGCAGCAATTTAACAAAGAAAAATTGGAGTAGACAGCCTAACAGAAGTAACAATATTCAACCAGCTCCCAGAGTTCTGAATTAATAGAGTTTGATAAATGTATTTTTATAGACCATTCCTACGCTAGAGATAATGCATCATATTATTTCCAGGTATGTAGATTCTCATTGCCTCTTCAATGAATGATATGCATTAATCTTTCTTACACAAGTAGTGTTGAGATTTTAGGTGTCTCTCAATCTCTGTCATATATGTCTATGCTTCACTCTCAATGGTGGCTTCCACCGAGATTCCATGTCAGCAGAAGCAGAGGGCCCACTACGGTACTCATTGTCATTTATTCTATTCTTAACTTCTGGTTGGTCTTCTGAGCATATGTTTACCTTGGTTTCATTGTTTAGTTCAACCATGTCATTTGTTTTTATAATACATCATTAGCTAAATATGCAATTATAACTACTATACATTGTTTTGCTACATGTGTCTTATAACTTTGTTGTTCAATTTCTTATAATTACTTAGGCCTATAAGGGACTGGAGCAACTTTTATAGTTTTGTGCTTTGAAATCTCATTGTGTTTGCCATTAAGTATAAACTATTGTTGTACATGTTTAGTTTATTGATTCTTATGAGGTTTTGTTTTACACAATCACCAGTCATACCAGATGTTGGAAATAATAATATTCCCGCAACTCAAACATTGCAGTTAAAGATTTTGTGTTTTAACCCATAAAATGAGTTCATCTTCCATTTAGATAATTTTTAATCGAGACTATCAAGACTATTTGTATGTGTGAAATGGTGGTCAATTTGCTGATTATAGGTGATAACCTCTTTTGCAGGTTCGCCCCCATTGGAGGATTGCTAAATGCTAAACTAAGATTTTATTGGGATCGTTTTTCTTTTCGTTTTTCATAAATTTGGATGGCATTAATGCTTACAAATAATTTTCCATAAGCAGATATTAGGTCAAAATTTTGAAAAGGCCTGATTTTGTTACAAATTTCATCCAGTTAGAATTCCTATCACTGTCTATTAGTCTTTAACCAAACAAATATTTCTATTTTATGCTCTATACCCTATAGAACTATCAACTATGAATGGGAATGCAAGGAAATTTTCCTTCTTATATACAAAGATTAGAGTTTTCACAAAGTTTATTTAATTTATCATTCTTGTTTACAGTGGATTTTGTTCTTGCAAATAGAAAAGGTACTGCAATCACTGAAAGGAAGACTATCTTGATGCAAACATATAAAAACGCAATAGCCTCCTACGTGGGGAAAAAGCTTCAAGGAGTAATTCTATGCGTATATTCTATTTCTCAGCCACCCAACTTTATAGCAGCTTTGACACAAGCCTAACTGTGTGAATCTGATATTCTTTAAAAATTCGGTACAGTGCTACTTTGAATTTCTATCAACATTCAATGGAATGAAACAAGTGCATTCTGAATTTACAACTTGTTCACCATGTGGTATTTTCGACATGAATATTTAAATACCTTAAAAAAATAAAGAGGGAAGACTCTTTTGATATGCTAAGCAATCAATTGACTACAATTACAATATATAATAGCTCTGTAAGTGCATATGATGCAATATTTTGAACAAATGCAATAATCAATGAAACTTCGATGGGAATTATTGGAGAAAATGTATCAAATTTAATCTCGTGTTCTCAACAGGTAGGGTTAACCATAACCTCATATGGAACACAATACATAGCTAGAATCCCCACGTTAACAAATAATTTGGGCTGAGAATGACTCACCATAGCAAGAATCCCCATGAGGGGGAATATGTTTGATTGTGTTTGTTTTCAATTAAGAATGTCGATGTTATATATCATGACACTTCTTTTCATACCAAACCCAAACTGTGGTCCTTCAGAATCTCAGCCTTTGTTGTTTTTAACTCCTATTTATAAATTAAGTAATTTTATGTCATTGTCCTTTTGCAGTGACATTTGTTGAAAAAAATTATATTTTGTAGCACATAAAATGTGTTAAGAGAATTAAGCATAATGAGAAATCAAAGAGTTCTAATGCATATATTTTCTAGGCTAGTTCAAAAACTATAATCATTATACTTGATAAAATAGATGTTTCATATAGCTTCTTAATCCTATTTTCCCATACTCAGGGAATATTGATGAATGGATTAGAACTAAATTGAGAAACAAATATTCATTTAATTTTAAATAAAAAACGTGCAATACAGAAATCAGGTATCCTTAATTATTTTCAAAACTAGAGAGATGCTTATGCAAGGATTGGAGGCGTATAAATAATATCGCAAGATTTGGTGACAGTTTTCAAAATGTAACAATGGAAATGCGTAGACGGTATTGAGACTGACCTCCCTTAGAAATTTGGCATTGAATAGAGGTCTCCTAGGAATGTACTGTACTCTTTTGCCTATAGGAATGTATTGTACTCTTTTGATGGGCAAAAGAGTACATTATGATCTTGACAAATGACAGGCAGAAAAAATCTGATTTGATTGCTGTGTTTGATTGGTCTTGATCTCAAATAACGTTGCTCAATTTTTTATGTTGTGACCTCGGTTACCTGCAAATCGAATTTCTTCTGTCATAAATTTGCGACAATATTTGAAACATAAGGAAAACAGTAAATGTTTTGGGGCCCTATGTTGAGGTTTAGCTGGGTTTTCAAATGGCATCTACTTAATCAGCTCCCTAGATAATAAACAAGATTGAAAACAATGAATCTCATAAATAACCTCAGTGTCATACAAAGCCCTAATGGTATGCATTGTATAGCTTTCCACCTTCCAACAATATAGATTTAACATGAGTGTATGCTCGAAAGATTGCTTGATCTCTCTAAAATGCTTGTGAATGCCCAATAGATTAATGCGGACATGTCGTGGATACTCTATGTTTTTTTAGATGTAAAATGAGCTACAATGCTTGTGCATTTATAGGCATTTGAATTCAAATTAAGACCTTATTTGTGCAGTCACTGGCATTATAATGACCAAAAAGTAAAATAGTCGGAACCAAAAAGACGAGTGTAACACACCCTGACCAAAAGGGGCCACTAAAGCACCTAGGTGCATAGGCTAGGACCTTGAAGCATACCCTACGATCTTAGCACACATGACCATGATAGTTACAAACAACAAAGAGAGAACGCAGAAGCGGGAGGAAAGGAAGAGAGAACGGGGGAGGGGTTGGTGGAACGACCACCCACAAACGTGTTAGTAATGCCTAATTTGGACCAATAATTGAAAAGTGCATGAACTCCTTATAATCATGCAATTTAAATATTAATAAATGTTTAGGGGCATTTTTTGGTGTTCTCGTTTTGTCTCACTTTGATGTTTGTGTATGCATACACATTAAAGTAGAAAAGAAAACATGGTATGGATATATAATTTTGTGCACTTGATTCTTTGAAACATAAGTCAATATCCCTGAGAAACTACAAAACATTATTTTCTAAAAACATATGGTTCAATGCTAAATAATTATATTAAATGTAAAATTTTGAAGTACTTAAATAAGGTTCCATCTAAACCACGTGAATATAATCAAAGTATGTCTTAAAATCAAATCAACTAAACCGTATCTCAACAATATGTCTCAGTCACTGTGCATTGAAGTTAGACACCTTCTCAGTCTTGGGCCTCCAATCCTTTCCATCATATGTAGTATTATGTATTAAAACATTCATTATAATGAGCAACAAAAGAGATAAATATAGAATATGGTTGTCCCCCTTGAGATTTGAGAAGAGGATCTCGAGAGAAATAATAATATTGCCTTCGTGGGGCAATAACATAAAGCATCATGAATCATCAATGAATATAATATCGTAAGTTGTATAAGATAACACGATCAATATCAATGAAAATTGTGCGCTCGACATTGTCTTATGACAACATTAGTCATTACATTCTTGAAACTATGTCATATCATTTGCAATTTGATAAACCATATAAAGTAATGATAAGTTAAGAATAACAATAAAATGCCTCGATATGTATAAAGTGAAAATATAAACTCACCTCATTCTTGCTTTTTATCTTTGCAAATATAGGTGCGAGAGATGTACCATGCTTGATTGACGAGAGTGTTTTGTGCATCAATTGGGTTGCGTGTGCACTGTTGTGACATTGGATGAGGAGGTAAGCCTTGTGAATCATTTTTGTCAACCCAGGGATGGATGACAAACAAAATAACGGGAATTGGTACAAACTAAAGTTATTGCATTAATGAATGAATGGGAGATCACAAGATATATAGCCAAGTATGTGATTATTTATTTCATATTTTTGTTAGTGTATATTATTTTCCTTGTATTTATTATTATGGATTATTCCTACACTTGTATTTAGCTTGTTTATGTGTTATTTTGAGGTCACTTAGGTGTCATAAATGAAGTAATTAAGGTGCACAGGCACATGAAAAAATTGTAGTCAAATTGGTGGGTAAAGATACCCTTACCCACCAATATTGACATATGGAGCACACAAATCATTTGGCAAAAGTCTTGTGTTCGCATTACCAAATGTCTTGGCTCTATGCCTCCATTGTACCTATAAATACGTCTCTCATCTAAACTATTTTTTAATGAATTATGAATGCAATATTATTATAATTTCGCTCTATTTTGATTTCAGTCTCAACAACGGAGTTCTACTTCTATTTGCTTTGCATTTGCAGTATTTGTGTTCGATTCTATTAGTTGGATTTTGGATAATTTCGTCATGGTATTAGAGCTCTTTTCTGATAACGAACATCATTTTGTTGTTAATTTTTTGAAATCATGAGTAATTTTTTGAGTTTGTATTCTGACTAAGATTGTAAAGAAAAACCTTGTAGCTGTGTGTGTATTATCTACAATCTTTTCTTCTCTAATTGGTGAACTCATCAGTGTTTGCAATTATTTCAATTGTATTGGATATATAAGTAACCTTTTGTAGATATGAAAGGAGGATTCAAGCTGGTTGGACAAAAGACTAATTCATTTTTTGCTAAGGAGCAAGATTTACAAGTTATTGGTTTTGCAAATTTGTGTTTTTATTAAAAATGACTATTATTTTGCCAACTACGAAAAAATGGTAGATAATCACTCAAATGTTTTTGGGTTATGTGCGCCTTGCCTTCCTCTTTCTAGATCATTTTGAAATTTGCAATTTCATTAAGAATTGTGAAAGTTATCGCAGTTTTATTGACTGTGATACAATTCAGGGAAAAAAATTATATTTTGATGGAGAAAATTTGAGTTTTTTTAAATTGTTTTTTATAAAACAATATTGTTGTGAGAAATCGTATTTTGAGGAGTTATTTATCATTGTTTTGCAGCACTTTATTTCACGAAGACGAAGGGTGAGGTCTGGTTTTGGCAGGCGGTCAAACCCCCTCATAAGCAAAACATAATTTATTCTCCTTTGTTTAACTCACAATTTAACACTCTTCTCCTTATGGATATTTTTTTGGTTTAGCCCAATGTCTTTTTTTTGTGATCTTGCACTGTCACTTATGTAATTATTGCACAGATTGCTCATTTGTGGATGCATTCTCGACTGAGTTAGACATTCATTTTTTATGAACGTGCATTGTTATTTGTGCCTTTGATGTAAAGATTTCACTCATTTCTACGTCAGCCACTTTGTTGTTGTGTGTATTGCGCGATAGTAAATATTACACTGTACTGCGCATTCAACAACCTCAGATAGTCACCTTGTCACTGTGTGTATTGTGCAATGGTGAATACTACACCAAATCGTGTAATTTGACAACATCAGTTATATTTTTGTGGTTTATTGTGTGGATCTGCACTTACAATTCATTGTATCTGATTGCAGATCTACTGTGTAGTATCTTATTTGCAGTGTATGCCTCATCTATCCTTGGTGCATGAATTGAAGCCTCAAGAACAAGAATCAACTCTATACTCATGTTTATGACTGTCTTTGGCCCTACATGATATCTTAAGATTTGATGGGATTTATTGTGCAAAAAAATTGGTGCCCATTGTATATGCACTAAAGCGCTGATTGTATACGTACTAAGACATAAAATGTCAAACCTTTGTAATTGGAGAGATTATTTCTGATAGTTTCAGGGTGGGTTGTTGAGTGCCTTGTCTTCTCTATTGCTCATTCAGTTTCTGCTTGCACTACATCATGGATCACAATTTAGTTCCACTTATCACTCAATTCAATTATCATGACTGGAAATCTAAAGTGCAAATTTTTCGAAGAAGCAGAGGTTTACATAGGATAACCATGAATACGAAAACTGAACCGAAACTTAGTGCAGATAAAATTAAGTGGTATAATAGGTGTGATGAAGCATATGGTCTTTTATTTTTGTCTATTTCTCCTGACTTACTCTTTCACATTGAATCTGTTAAATCACTATATGAGATTTAGAACACTTTGTAAGAACTCTTTGGGAAGCAAGATGTAATGAGAGGTCATGAGCTAGAGAATGAGCTCATTAATTTGAGTCCAAGCAATTTTGACACTATATAAGACTTTTTCACCAAACTTAAATCACTTAGGTTGCAATTAAAATTGTGTGGTATAGAGAAAACGGATAAACAATTGATCCTCTATATTCTTTCCAAGTTAGGCCCTGACAACTCAGTTTTTGTCTCTACCTTTCATGCTTTAAAACGTGCCCTAGGACCTACATAAAGTATGCCATCCATAGATGATTTTGTCAAAGAATTAACTAGGGAGCAAGACAAATTCATCCAAATGGGTACAATGAAGTCCTCCAAATCACATGTTTGTTGAGTCATGACAAACCGAAGACTTCAATAAATAAGGAGAAGAAACAAAACAAGAAGGATCAAGAGCAACGAAAGGGTCAAAAATTAGATACTAAGTCGAAAGTATCATATGAGTCCTCTTCAGGTGGGAAATCCAAGAAAGAGAGGATCACATGTGCCTATTGTAAGAGAACTGGACATGATGAAACAAAATGTATGAAAAAATAGACTGATCATTTAACAAAGATACTTGAGAAAAACAAACATCAATGTACCTGATATAGTCAAATCAATCTTATCAGCATAGGAGTCTTCTAATCCAAAAAAAAGTAGTAAGGGAAAAGGTAAGGGCAAAGTCCTTGTTGCAGTAACATCTCAGCGATCCATATGGGTGATTGATTATGGTGCCTCACATCACATGGCTTCTTCACGAGACTTGTTCTCATCCTTAAAGCCATGTTCTATGCCATCTATTCTAATAGGTGATGATACTTCTATTGAAGTTTGTGGGAGAGGATCTATTGAAGTTAATGATGAAACATTTAAAAATGTCTTATGTGTTCCATCACTATCAACTAATCTCCTATCTATTTATCAAATCATCCACATTAGATCAGGGAAGAAAGTTGAGTTTACTCCAGATTCTGTTGTCATTAAGAAGCTACATAGTAATACTACAATGGCCATTGAGAACACAAATCACCAATCAAGGTTGTACACCTCAAATTTTGCTCTTGATTACCCTTCTATTGCATTACTCACTCATTATGATGGAGTGAGCAAACTATGGCATGAGCGATTTGACCATCTAAATTATCGCTACTTTGAACAACTCAGTCAACAAGATATGGTAATAGGGTTGCCTCGTGTTCATTTTTTTGATGGTGTTTGTGAAGGTTGCATGTTTGGTAAACATCTCGAAGAGAATTATGACAAAGACAAATCATGGAGAGTACTGAAATCTTGGAGCTAATTCATAGTGGTGTTTCTAGACCATTTCCAAAGCCTTCATTCAACAAGGCTAGGTACATGCTTACCTTCATAGATGACTTCTCTAGGTATACTTTGGTGTATTTTATTCAACAAAAGTTTGAGGTCTTTGACCATTTTAAGGATTTCAAGGCTCCTATTGAGAAATAGTCAGGGAAAACCATTAGAATTCTGTGCACTGATAATGGTGATATGTTAATCATCACTTTGAGCAATTCTGTACTTCAGAAGGGATTGATCTACAATGAACAATTTCATATAGTCTTCAGCAGAATGGTGTTGCAAAACGTAAAAATAGATCTTTGAAGGAAATGGCAAACTGTATGATACACTCCAAATCACTTACACCACAATATTGGGTAGAAGCCATTAATTGTGCTTGTTATAGCCAAAATCGTGTTCTTCATAAAGCATTGAAAGGAATCACTCATTTTGAAGCTTGGAGAAATAAAAAACTTGAAGTTAAGCACTTTAGAGTATTTGGATCTCTAGCTATGACCCACATTCCTAAGAAGAAACGTAAGGCCATGGAACGTCAGAGTAGGACTTGCATATTTGTTGCGATGCAGGTGTTAAGGGATATAGGCTTCATCTTACCACACATGAGTTGTTCATTGAGAGGAGTGTACGCTTTCAAGAGGGTCCATCAAACTCCACACACGACACTTCACCCTCCTCTTTGGACTCTCTGAGATATGATGACAGTTCAGATGATTCAGATCATCCAAATCAGATACCTGTTGATGAAGATTCTTCTTCTAGTTCAAATGATGAGGATATTGATAAAGAGTCACCTCATTCCATTCATAGTCACATTTTTAAAGTAAAAGAATCTCACCCTGATTTTTTGATTTTAGGTCCTCTTTGGGCTAGACATACTCTACAGAGTGCAAGGGATTGGGCTGGGAATCCATCAGAGGTCAACGGACTCGTTCACAATTTCAAGGTGTTCCACATGTTTTCATTGCCTGTGCTTCTAATCCACAATCATTTCATGAGGCATATGGCATCTTGAGTAGGATACAACAATGCATGAAGAGTATAGTTCCTTAATTAGGAACCACACTTGGGATCTAGTACCACTTCCTAAGGGAAGGAAACTTATTCGATATAGGTGGATCTATCGAACAAAATTTGCAGCAGATGGATCGGTGGATAAATTCAAAGTACGATTGGTAGAAAAAAGATTTTCACAAGTTCCTGGCATAGACTATATTGAAACATTTGCTCCAGTCACTAAAATGAACTCTATTCAACTCACTCTTTCCATTGTCATAGCTTATCATTGGGATGTTCATCAGATGGATGTGAAGAGTGTCTTTCTTCATGGTGACCTTGAGGAGGAGATATATATGGAACAACCAAAAGGTTTTGTGGAAGATTCTTCCTTAGTGTGTAAACTTCGAAAATCTCTCTATGGCCTCAAATAGGTCCCTCAGGGTTGGTATGCCAAGATGGATTCATTTTTTCTCACAATTGGGTTCACTAGATGCAATTCTGATCCGAATGTCTACATCTTACGGCAAGATAATTCACTCTTGATTATGGTTCTATATGTGGATGACCTAGTGATCACAAGGAGTTATTTATATTCTACTGCAATAGTGAAAACTACTCTGCATGATAGATTCTCTATGACTGACTTAAATTTGTTACATTATTTCTTTGGTATTGAGATTTCACAATCTAACTCAAGGATTACCATTGCACAATCTAAGTATGCTCTTGATTTGCTTGCACAATTTCACATGGATGGTTGTAAGCCAACTCCAACTTCCTTTCTTTCTGGAGTCAGACTTGACGCTGAGTGTTCTTCTCCATTGGTTGATGCTACCTTGTATCGACAACTAGTTCGCAGCCTCATCTGTTTGATTCACACTAGACCTGATATTTCATATGTAGTGGGAATGGTCTCTAGGTTTATGCAGACATTGCATGAGTTGCATTGAAAAGCAGCCAAATAGATTCTCCACTACATTCAGGGTACTCATAGTTTTGGGATTCATTATGGAGCAGGCATTGATATTGACTTGATTGGATACATAGATTTAGATTGGGTTGGCGATATTCAACATCACAAGTTCACTTTAGGATATAGTTTCTCACTTGGTTCAGGGCCAATTAGTTGGTCTAGCAAGAAGCATAATGCTATTGCTTTATCATTTACTGAGGTTGAATACAAGGGGGCTGTCAATGTTGATACTGAAGCTATTTGGCTTCAAGGAATTCTTAATGAGTTTAGTATACAGTTCAAATGACCTATAATCATTTTTTGTGATAACCAAAGCACCATTCAGATTTGCAGGTATTCAGTCCAACATCAACGAACCAAACACATCAAGATTCTTATGCACTTCATTCGGAAGCTTATTCATGGACAAGGCATTGATCTCAATTTTTTTAAGACTACGAAGTAGATATATGATATCTTCACTAAACCCTTCACTAAGAGTAAGTATAATCACTTGCGTGCTCTTCTTGAGGTACGTGCTGCATCAACATCATCTTTAGGGGGGGCCTTCTAGTCCTCTTCTTTCTTTCTCTCTTTTTTTTTGTGGGGGGGGGATTTTTTTCTTATTGGTTTTCTCTTTGTCCTCCTCTTTATGAGAGTTGTTTTGTACTTGGGTACTTCGTCAGGGCATGTTGCCGGGACCCAATTTTGTTTGTCTACCTAAACTACGCTTAAGGGGGGGTGCTAGTGTAGGATATTATTTTCCTTGTATTTATTATTATAGATTATTCCTACACTTGTATTTAGCTTGTTTAGGTGTTATTTGGAGGTCATTTAGGTGTCATAAATGAAGTAATTAATGTGCACATGCACATGAGAAAATTGTAGTCAAATTGGTGGGTAAAGATAGCCTTACCCACCAATATTAACATATAGAGCACACAAATCATTTGGGAAAAGTCTTGTGTTCACATTGTCAAATGTCTTAGCTCTATGCCTCCATTGTACCTATAAATATGTCTCTCATCTAAACTATTTTTTAATAAGTTATGAATGCAAAATTATTATAATTCTGCTCTATTTTGATTTCAGTCTCAACAACAAAGTTCTGCTTCTATTTATTTCGCATTTGCATTACGTGTGTTTGATCCTATTAGTTGGATCTTGGACAATTCCATCAAAGAAGACTCTTTATCTTCCTACATATACCATCTATCTACCACTACGAGATAAAAGCTCTTCTACAACTACTCCTATGATTAATATTATTATATTATAATAATATTATAATTTTGATCCCAGTTTATTTGTTTTTGACTCATTTTTTAAATTTTCAAATATGATTAGCAAGAAGAGGGAAGTGCTTTGCCTCGATCTAGGAACTGTACTATCTTGATAATCAACTTTATGGTGGTGGCATGATTTGTATGGTCTTGGTAAAATTTGTACAATTTTGGGGGAAATACAATATTTATGCAAATTTTGCCTTTTTATACTTATAATTGCAAAATACTGATATGGCATACATATTCGATTATAAAATATTGTATTTTATCTTTTCACTATGATACAAAGTGCCATACACATGCGGGAGATTTGTCAAGGCACATTGCTATAGACAATGCAATCACTTGGGCTAGATGAGGCAGGGTGGGTACTTTGAGACACAATTCGTTTGGGCCATGTTGCATGCCTTATCAAGATGCATCTTGACCTTGCAATGTTCACTTATTTGGTAGACCAATAGAATAGAGATAATTATACCTTATGGTTGCTAACAGGGGAAATGGTAGTTACCTTAGAATATATTTGTAGGATACTTGGTCTACTTATCAAAGGGAGAGAGGTTTTGGTGGAGGGACTTAGAACAACTGAGTATATTTTAGCTCACAATTATTATATGAGGGTAGCTACTAGGAGACTTGAGAGGAATGATTCTACTAGTTACACTTGTGCTAGGAGACAAGTCATGCTTACGCAAATATATGGCTATCTTGTTGAGCTCTTTTGTGGCAGTCAATATAGGGGACGTATTTTGCTCCTACATTCTGACATGTTATACAAGACATGTAGGAAAGGATGATGGTATAATCCTGGGGTGTAGCATGCATGCCCACTTAACAAAACCTATGCAATTGTGTGTATGAGACTCGTTGGAGGGATTGGAACAAAGACACTTTTGTAGTGTTGGTCATATAAACACTTAGCAGTGATGAAACCTATTGCACTACACACTGCCTTAGAGGATAGAAATATACCATATGTTCGGAGATGAGTCCCGATGGAACCTAAGAGATGACAAGACCATAATGTTCCACAATGGAGGAGGGTCACAGATTCCATAAGGTAGTTTGACATCATGTACCAACCATATAGAACATTTGTGTTGCAATGAGAATGCCACACGTGTGGATTAGGTGGAGCAGATGTTATTAAGGTTGATTTAGATTCGACATAGTGAGGTTTCAATAGGACAGTATTAAGACAATATGGGATGACTAAGATGTACCTCAAGCCATTGTTATCTGGCGTAGGTCATGGAGATGCCCCTGGAGGGACAGAGAGCAAGAGCCACCTTGATTTTCAGATCAAGGACCCAAATACAATGGGAAAGATGAGAGGCATCCCAATTTTGAGGTCAATGATACAAGGGCTACAAAAGCGTTGGCGAGCATGGTGGGTTGAGGTCCATCCAACACTACTATTCCCACAAGGGGAAGAGGTCAGGATCCTATTGCCCACTAAGGGCACACTTGATTACCTTTGTATTAGCAACTAAACATGAAATTTAACCAGAATGAATAAGTAACTAGAAATATGAAACAACACAAGATATGAGAGACAATACACAATTGTATTAATAGTCATTCAGAAGAAAATACAATAAAGAAGATGTCACACTTCTTCTTCTCACACCTCTAGAGCTCCCACACTTCTAGGGTTCACCTGTAATTTTCCTTCTACACTTCACTCTCTCAATCACGGTCACAACAAGCAACTCCAATACAGAGTTGTTCACCTCCACCAGTCAGTAACAACGTTGCCAGTACACCAAGTACACAACTGTACTCCAAGTATATCTTCCCTTCTCTTGCTGCCACCTGCAAGTCAACAGACCTTACTTACCATGTAGATGTCTCTACACCCTGAAGAACCCTTGTCCTTGCCTCACCAAGTCCTCATGATTCTTCAACTAGTACCCCGGTGGATCTCCTGGTAGAACTTGCACAACCTGCAACTCTCCCTGATCATACACACTCAGCACCCCTTTGGAACTAGGAGGAGCTACTCTTGCTCTCTCTTCAAGCACAATGGCTTTCTAGCACACTTTTACAATATAGCCCATGAGTCTATTATATAGATCTCATGCATACAATAATTAGACTTTCTTAATTACAATAATTAGACTCGCAACTCTAAGACCAAAAATAGTCTTTACATAAAAACTCTCTGTCCAAAAATAGACCAGTCCGGAACCTGCATGCACACACAAGTTGCCAACGTCGGCTCCTTCCTGACCGATGTCGGCCGACATATAACTGACGTTGGTTTCCTCTGCACTGTAATATGATCGACGTCGATTGATCAGACCGACGTTGATTGCTCTGCAACTTGTTCTGCAACTTAGCAACCTCCCAGCAACCTTCTTCCCTGTTTGCATCAGTAAAGCTTTTAGCTCCACAACCTAACAATCTCCCACTTGGAGATAAATAGCTGCACTGTACCTGTACACTATCTAATTTATTTCTTGGTTTGTATCCCTCTTCAAGCTCAATCTTAAAGACCAACCACCACATAACCTGTGGTGCACCTCTTGTCATCCAAGTAACCTGCCACATCCGAACCTACAACTCCATGTAGTGAAGACCTTGACCCTGCATAACATGAATCCCTGCTGCTGGTCCCTCTCAGATACCTGAGAATCTACCTTCCCTAAATTGGCTCCAAACTCTCTGACAACTCCCACTGCTTGGAAAAACTCAGGTCTACACTCAACCTCGTGTGATTTCGAACACTGTTCTAAGCTCAGTTTGAACTGTCAAGCCCTTGGTGTGCTTACTGGTCTTGCAATCTGCGTATTGAACCCCGCCAACACCTTCTTCACATCAGCTCCCACTGGAGACAAAATCAACCTGTGATCTTTCATGTCTCTTATGCCAAAGAATTTCGTTGCTCCCAAATTCTTCATGACATACCTCTGAACTAACTTTACCTTTAGCTTAGAAACTCCCTGCATGTGTAACCCTGCAAAAAGCAACCACACCACATACAGCAACAGGATAATGTTGCGACCATTATCCAACTTGGTAAAGACAAACACAATGATTACACTGACATTGACTAAAGCCCTGCTTTGTCATCCACTTGTCAAACCTATATCACTGTCTTGCAGCTTCCTCAAGACCATATACCTTGGCCTTCCGTCTCACGTGTCCATCCACTCTCTTCTCTAACCTGGGAATCCATCCGTCTGTCAGTGTTGGCAATCTACCAAATCTCTTGCTTGGTTCTCTTCCGAAGAATTCATGCCATGCTCCCACTATTTTCTAGATTCTACCTGCATTACCTCTTCACATCTTCCTGGTTCTTGACCATCAGTAAGCAACAAGTAATATAAAGAAGGTGAACAACGAATATGAGGCTCACTTACACTTTTAGTCCTCTACATGGGCGTTTGAGACTCTTTGACAGCTTGCTGTCCGCCCAACATCCGTTCCAGTGATCGATCTCGACCATCTCTCAATCTGCACCCGACCGACGTCGGTTTCTTGTGACTGACCCTGTCTGTCGATGTCGGTTCCCTGACCGATGTCGGTGTCCCTTCTATCGACGTCAGTTTTTGTCTGACCGACGTTAGTTCCTGTTTCTCGACACCACCGACTCCGCTGATCTGCACATGACCGACGTCGGGGTCTGTCTGTTTGATGTCGGTTCCTCCTGACCGACGTCGGTACCTGTGTTCGCCTGTGAGTGATGACTTTTTACCCGCGAGATCCTTTTGGATCAAACCCTTGTCCATATTAACACAGCTTTGCTCAGAATAATTCAGTCTCCTCAGCTGATCTCTGTCTGTCATCTCCTCCATGAACACCAAGGCTTTTCAGTTCTTAATTTTATCAAAGACATCTGTCTTTCGCTTTAAAACATGCATTCCCTTCTTACATATGTGACCAAGCCTACAAACCCACATCTCTGCAACATAAGGTGAATCAGTAATATAAGTAGATAGATAAAGGATAGATAAAGGATATCTACTTTCTTACCACCGTCTAATTCAAGTGCATCCGCTGTGAGAGTTACTATGCATCTCTCATTACCCAACTTTCTTGAAGAAATTAGACTCATCTCCAAGACTAGAACCTGCATGACCTTCTTCAACACCTGTGTGTTACCCGTCTACAATTTCAGCTTCACTTTTCCTTTGCCAACAATCTGATAAGGCTCACCAACCCCTAAATAAATCTCTCTAAAGTCTCCCTGGACATACTCTTGAAAAGATGCTCTATTTCGGGTTGCATAAAAAGAGGCAACATAATCTATAGACCAAGATTGTACTTTATCCAGAGCAACCTGTGCAACAACACCTACAACATCTGCTTCTACACGCTGATCTTCTACCGACCAACAATCTTCCTTTACCTACTCTTTATTTTCATCAATCAGACCATTCGTGCTATTCAATTTCTTCATTCGTAGCTTACTTTCTTCTGCCATTGCTATACTCCCACTCAATCAGAAACCCCTGTGAGTACCCTGTAATCAACACACACTAACCAGATCTGAAACAACCTATTAGTAACTCAACCAAAAGCTCTGATACCAACTGTTAGTGGTATCAAGCTATGAGCCAACAACCTCACTCTGATACCAACTGTCAGGGTCCTACTGCCCACGAAGGGCACACTTGATTACCTTTGTATTAGCAACTAAACACGAAATTTAATCAAAATGAATAACTAGAAATATGAAACAACACAGGATATGAGAGATAATACACAATTGTATTAATACTCATTCAGAAGAAAATACAATAAAAAAGATGCCACACTTCTTTTTCCCACACCTCTAGAGCTCCCACACTTCTAGGGTTCACCTGTAATTCTCTTTCTACACTTCACTCTCTCAATCACGGTCACAACAATCAACTCCAATACAGAGTTGTTGTTCACCTCTACCAGTCAGTAACAATGCTGCCAGTACACCAAGTACACAATCGTACTCCAAGTAGATCTTCCCTTCTCTTGCTGCCACCTGCAAGTCAACAGACCTTACTTACCATGTAGATGTTTCTACACCCTGAAGAACCCTTGTCCTTGCCTCACCAAGTCTTCATGATTCTTCAACCAGTACCCCGGTGGATCTCTTGGTAGAACTTGCACAACCTGCAACTCTCCCTGATCATACACACTCAGCACCCCTTTGGAACTAGGAAGAGCTACTCTTACTCTCTCTTCAAGCACAATGGCTTTCTAGCACACTTTTACAATACAGCCCATGAGTCTATTATATAGATCTCATGCATACAATAATTAGACTTTCTTAATTACAATAACTAGATTCGCAACTCTAAGACCAAAAATAGTCTTTACATGCAAACTCTCTGTCCAAAAATAGACCAGTCCAGAACCCGCATGCAAACTGCATGCACACACAGGTTGCCGACGTCGGCTCCTTCCTGACTGATGTCGGCCGACATATAACCGACGTCAGTTTCTTCTACACTGTAATATGACCAACGTCGGTTGATCAGACCGACGTCGATTGCCCTGCAACTTGTTCTGCAATTTAGCAACCTCCCAGCAACCTCCTTTCCTGTTTGCATCAGTGAAGCTTTTAGCTCCACAACCTAACAGAGATGCCCCTAGAGGGAAAGAGAGCAAGCGCCACCTTGGTTTTCAGATCAAGGACCCAAATACAATGGGAAAGATGAGAGGCATCCCAATTTTGAGGTCGATGATACAAGGGCTACAAAAGCATTGGCAAACATGGTGGGTTGAGGTCCATCCAACACTACTATTCCCACAAGGGAAAGAGGTATATGAGTATGAGGTGGAGCACTATGATGAAGGACCATATGCAAAGGGTGGACATGATGTAGAGGATCTTGTTATGGTAGGAACACATGGATAAAAGAGTAGAGGGAACAAAGGAAGAACCATTTAAGGTTCCTCCAATCCGAACAATGAGGGACCGAAGTTGGCAACAAGAATATCCTGGTAAAAAGGTCAACAATACACACACACACACACTTTAAATCTTCGATTAACGTTTGTGTATTAATTTATTGATCTTTGTTTAATATGAAATAGTGATGGTCGATTACTGGACCACCACCATTGTTGCTGCTATCTAGAGGCTGACTCGAGGCATCCCAGAAGACATTCAAGGAATGCTTGAGCGAGATAATGTCAAATCAGGAAGACATGCTCGCCTAACTTGTTTATTACCATACTTAAACTATCTATAGATCATTAGATTAGTATTCTTGCCTTTTAGACAAGTCAATCAGACTCAAATGCCTATGAAATTCTAGAGGTGTCCAACTTTGATGGACCCATCCTCATGCTAAGCAATGGTCATTTTTCAAATTCAAATCATCTTTATGGGTTGGCCCATACATTTCACATGGTGGTGGCACAAGAAATTACTCAAAGAGTTCCATATAAATACACAATAAGTCTAAGCCTATTTCATTATCAAGCATGCACCAAACAAGCCTATTATATCTTTTACACATTCAAAGGGATTGCCCTAAACTTTCAAAATTAGAAATCAATCATAAGGAGTAGGCCCTAAGTCTGAAGCACCTAAGACAAGTCAATTTGGCCATTATCAAGTCTCAAAAAGCTAAATTATAGGTTGCATCATAAAAGGAGCACCGAATAACTACGTGTTTTTTGACTTCCCTTCTTGGAATATTAGATACATAGGTAACACTCAACGATTCATTGAGGAGTAGTTAAGGTCAACTCAACCCACCTTTCTTTCCCTTTTATGAGCTTAAACTTAGTGTCGAAAGTGGATCTAGGGTTTTAAAGTGAAGGAGACATGTTTTCTAGATTTGCACACATGACAAGTACATGATATTTCATAGAAAGATAATTTTCAAGCAAACAACATGTGTTAAAATAGTGAGACACGATTTCACAAGATGAATTTGGAAACAATAGACACCTACATATGATGAAGGCATCCAGACACTGACAAACTCATCCAGGCAGATTCAAACACTCATGTTCATAATCTGAGTGACTTTTGATCCATTTCCAACACTCTTTATCACCTACACACAATCTCAGTCTTACACAAAATAGTAACAAGCCAAAGCATATTAATCTCTTAGGTCATTTGTGTTTGTAATAAGTTGTAATTGTTTAATCATATTCTAATTTAACATTTAGATTTGTGTTTTATTTCCATTTATTAAACAATTTGAACAATGTAAAATTTTGTCTTATTAAATCAAATTAATCCAATATAAGGTAAAAATCGAGTCAATGAGTTATTCAAAACTCAAACTTCCATAATAACTTCTAGGGTCTAACTTTGGTTTAATAGTCATTCTCGCAACAACTTGCAATATTGGATTTTGGGTTACCTAGGATTTTGTAATAAGTTGTAATTATTTAATCATATTCTAATTTAGCATTTAGATTTGTGTTTTATTCCCATTTATTAAACAATCTGAACAATGTAAAAGTGTTGTCTTATTAGATCAAATTAATCCAAAATAAGGTAAAACTCTAGTCAATGAGTTATTCATAACTCAAACTTCCATAATAACTTCTAGGGTCTAACTTTGGTTTAATAATGATTTAACTTATTTGGAAATATTGGGGTTTTATTCTTAATTTAGTTAAAGAGTTTGAATAGTAAAATCAGTAAATAAATATTCAATAATTAAGCTACTAATTTGTATAAATTAGATTGCAATTTTGACCTTTCTAAAAATAGTTATAAGATAGAGAAAATAAGACTTAGCTAAAAATTCGCTGATACAGTTGAGATAGGATCTGAGATTCACTGTGCAGGACTAGAACACTGTCACAAACTAAGATCTAACCTTCATTTTATGATTGGACAGGGGCGTCAAAAATGGATGGGAGTGGTACCGGCATTGTAGTCCACCTCTGCCAACTTGTTGCCCTGAGGATCTGAGCTTTCTGGGTTTTATTCCCTAGGTCTATGTGACCCTGTCTATGAAATTTCAATAGTTGGAAGTTTGTAGAGCTCCCTATAGATGAGATTTTCTTTTCAAACCCTATACTCCACTGTGCTTTGACCAATTTCTAGAAAGAAGAGGGGGTTAGTGTATGTAAAAGTCATTGAACATGTATCCACACCCCTTGTGTGGGCATGCTCCCTACATGCCAATACTCTTAAGATAGATCAAGCCATATGTAGTTCTCCCACTTGATGTGTTTTATGCAATTGAGTGTATGAATATGCAAAATACTAAATTAGATGTACTTGAGGCAGCTAGGGACTAGTGTAAGGATTTGAATAAGCTTGTAAGTGTATTGATTGGTTGTATGTAGAGAATAAGAAAGATGCTTAAGTAGTCTTGCTTGTATTCTTGCTTATTTAGTGATATTTGTCAACCCTTTCCAAATGATCTTTGAATGGAATTTTATAGGGATCTATTGATCATAGGTTGAATGTGTTTGCGTTAATCCAACAAGGAGAATGATGGGGAACCAGAAGAAATTGATTGTTGGGGCCAAAAATGCATTTGGATAGGAGCCTCAAAAGTGGACAGGAATGATATCGGTGCTATAGTCCAAGTGTGCCGCTATTGTCTTGTGCTGATGGGACTAGGGGGATGGATTAGTCATGGAAAATGGGTCTGGCTAAGCTAGGATCGAGTCTAGAAGGCTACGAATGACTGGGAATCAGTGAAAAGATGCCTCTGAGGGTCATGAGAGCAAGCAAGAGGGACCTAAGATTTGGGTGTCACAAGCCACATTCAAGTTACCAATTTTTGCATTTTATATGACTACAAATAGTCATTCTCGTAACAACTTGCAATATTGGATTTTGGGTTACCCAAGATTGAAAATAAAGTGACGCAAGCTCACATAGATGCAGGATGCAGATAGGCAAAAAGACAAGAATGAAAAAAATATCTCAAATGTGTAATATGTCTATCTCTAACTAATTTTTAAAATACATGAGAGTAGGAGATTATATAGGCAAGTCTAAGATTGACCCAATATCTCCAATTAGCTACTAAATAGGTAATTAGTTAGCCCACTCTAACCTTAGCTTATAATAGGATGGCATTAGTTTACTCATTTTTTACATTATTAGGTCTAAAATATACTAAAGCCAAATATATGCTAAAGACTAAATTCAAGTCACCTAAGATTTATGACTACTTAAGTTAGACTTAACAGCATGCAATTAAGAATATTGCACCAACACCCTCCCTTAAGCATAACTTAGGGATATATAAAACAAATACAAATAAAATCCTTTAAAATAGGTTCTATCAATTAGGCCTAATAAGATTTATATGTAAAAATATATAGTGTGATGTGGAGTGTCCCTATGAATGTCAATTCATCTTACTAGAATACATGGATGCCGAGTCGCAGTAACCACCAAGTTGAAATAGGAATTTGTGCTCTGTACGAGGCTCACTGAAAATAATCATCTATATCGAAAAAATTGGGTGGAAAGAACTTGAGGAAGCATTGCACAACCAAACCACCCCCTTAATGCTGAAATGGAAGAAGGTGATAGAAATTGATGTCTATCATAAAGTAATGGCTAGAAACTGATGACAAGTGACAAAAAAAGTAAAAGCAAGAGGATATTCAAATAGGTCAAATGTGGCTTGAAAATTGGCCAACATCCTCCAAAGTGCTTCAATTATACTGGTGGGGACTCCTAACTAGTGTCACTAAAGAAATGTCACCAAAGCTACAAAAAATGATAATCCAATAAACTGCATAAGTGGTATGAGTCCACTACTAAAACACTGATATGCTGACAATGTTTGATATCATACTATATTTATCTCACATCATAGAGACAGTCACAATGTCAATGAAGGTGCTAAAAATATAGAGTACACCAATAAATGCCAATGAAAGATGAGACATACTACAATCCTTGTATGGGTTTTGACAAACAAGTCTCTAATTAGATACCCATATACAAAAGAGGAATATAAACTGATTGTTGTTCTCAAAAAATAGAGAAAATCACACAGACACCAACAAAAGGTGATTATTTAAAGAAACAAAATGAATCTCTCATAGAAAATATAATGAGGTACATAGAAATGGGCCTCAAATGTCTTGAAAAGTAACAACACACACTGAAGTGGAAGAGTAAACTAACCACTAACTTCTCAAGATGGTGAAGAAACTGTCAAGAAGGAAAATGGGCTTGGTGGTGATGGGAGAGTCAAGTAACTAAAATAGTGAAAAGGTGCACACAATAAGGCACACAAGCTGTTGAGCATGGTCATTGATGTTAGGTTGTCATTAATGCCAAAGAGAGCATGTTTCATAGTGCATTAATGACAAAGTAATCAGATTGATGGTTTGGAGAGTGTTTGCCTAGCTAACCAATTGATGGATGAATATTTATGGTATGAACATGTTGTTTAGACCCTATGGGATGTTATGAGTGCTTAGAGTGCTTATAGAATTGAACGGAATTCCTCAGAACAATCATATGGATGTCTACGCTGAAGTAGTCATCTTGATAGATAAAGTTGAGTGAGTAGATTGATGACATCATATTTAACATGTGTGAAGGTTTCAAGAGCAATTTGATACATGGATGGATTCCCCTATGTGCAAAGATCATATGGTTAATTTTTCAGGTCTGGACATGGAGCGTAGTAAAAGTTATTAAAGTGCAAAGTTGGTCTTCTAGGCAGATTGCAGTGGTTCTCATGCTTAGCCAAATTTGCATTATCAAAAATCTACAATGAGCATTTAATCAAATGATGAAGATCCAATGGTGCACATGAAAGTCAATATGTCAAAGGATGCTCAAAAGGCACACGTTAGTGACACGTGTCACAATCATGGATTTTGAGCAGTAGATTTAACAGTGAGCATGAAATCCATCAAAGAAAGATCTAATGGAGCATGTGATATTGTCAGTAATGTTCCAACAGTGTGTATTAAGTCAAAATGTCAAAAAGATGCTCAGAAGGCACAGTGGGTTGCCAAGGGGCGAAATTTCATTAGATTCAAATAGTCAATGTGCTCAAAAGGCATGCGAGGGTGCCAAGTGTCTTAATCTCAGAAGTGAGGATCTAAGATCAATAATGAGCATTGAAAGGTAAAGACCAGGCTACTTCTAAGGAGATCGACAAAGCATGTTTAATCAAGCTTTCAGGGAGCATGGGATAAAGACAAATTTTCAGATGTTTAACCAGTGATCGTTGGCATTTGAATTAGCAAAGGGAATAACTAGTTTGTAGTATTTGAGCTATATCTTTTGATCCAAGACGAGTTTCATGTTGATGTAAAAGGAAAAACTTTAAAGGAATCCAAGGCACATATAAATACACTAGTTATAAGGTTTTAATGTTTGTACAATCAAATATATTGAGCTCCAAAGTTGACTATGTTTGACCATGTTCTGCAAGTAACCCAAGAAGGATAATTGAGTTGTTCTTAATAGTGTTTTGATGTTTCAAAATGAACTAACTATTGGAGAGAATTGTAGAATCCATGAAGACTATTTGTGTAGATTTTGGAGGTTTGACCAATTCATATTCAATATAAACAAAGTCTTAGAAGTTGACTGTGTTTAATGAATGCACTAGCATAATGAGTGACCATGTTTTAAAAGTAAGTTGAAGGTGTCCTGAGCAGAATTGAAGAAGCAAATAAGTATGGAGATGTTGTATAAGTCTCAAAAGATTATAATAAGGCATTGGTTATTATGATATGCCCCTGATCAGATATGGAGATTCAAAATAGTATAATTGTATTTTGACTGTGTGTGACCAGTTTAAGTAATCATTTTGAGAGAGTGGAATTGAGTGCTTAGAGCATGTGTTGAAGTATATAAACCACATGGTGGTGTATTATAGGTCCTGAAGGGTTCACCCATGTTATCTAATCATATATCTATGTAAAATATTTGAGTAGTTGCTTCAGAAGTTTGATACTATGTTTTTTGTGTATGAAGGCCTAAAGAGCGAGGAGACCTAATTGGTAGGTTCAAATGTTGAGATGGTGTTCAAGGTGACATGGACCCATATGAGATTGAGAAAGTGGATATTATAGATAGGTTTTATGTGTTTAAAGTATTGGTAAATGATGAATTCAGTCCAAGTAGTCTCACATGTAATGTGTGACTATGAAGGCCTAATTGCTTTAGGTCTCACCAAGACCCAGTAGTGGTTTGGGGCTAATGAGGTAATGACTGGCCTATGAACAGTGTGGTTCTCACATTTAAAATGTGTATGGACCTATGTTAAGTGTGATTCAAATATGTAAATCATCTTGGTTGACCAAGATGGGTTAAAGGAAGAGAGTGGTATAAGTATAAGGTCTAATTGGACTAATTGTGTTAGTTAAGGAAGTGTGGAGTTAAATGAAGTAGAGAACCTTTGAAATAGAAGGTACACGATAGTGGGGACCATTAGAGAGAAAAGAGGATCAGTCATGTTTATCTGATCAAGTTTATGTAAGTGGATACACAGGTCATTGGACCTAATGAGCCTAGAAGAGGTAGATTGAACGAGTGAGCCCTTGAGATTGTTTGGATGAAAGAGTGAAGGTGAAGAGTGAAAATAAAGGTGGTAATCATCAATTGAAGAGTATAAATATGTGTTTAAGATGATTTTTTCAAGGCAGCTGGATGGGTGCTTGGTTGCCTAGAGGGTTGGTTCCTCTTTGCAAGGTGAAACTTGTTAAAAGGTCTAGTTGTTGTAAGTGCTTAGCTAAATAGGGGCAACAGCTCTTTGTGGGATTTGTGTCTCAATAAATAAAGGTATGGGTGTTCTTTGTTTAGTTGGTGCTGGTCTAAATTAGATATTGTCATTATAGAACTATAGTCCATCTTGCAAGGTTCAGTGGGTTTTATTCTTCAAGAGGGTTTCCCACATATGTCATGTGTTATGTGTTCAATCTAGTTATATCTTCTTTGTTCATTGCAATGGTTACTTTGTACGATTCATGATTGTATGTGCTAAATTATTAAGAGTTTGAAATTGGAATTGGATTATTTATCATCATTGATTCATCCCCCCTCTCAGTGATTGTACCTCTAACACATGCATGAAGGTAGATGAGGCTGAAACAACAAACCCTCCATGGCACTTTATAACTCAGTGTAACTAATAAAACCCAAAACAAAAGCACCAAATGAGGAAAAACTAATAATGTATTCACTGTAATATATCCATACAAGGAGACTATCAAACTATCAAAGGAAGCCAACAAATTCTTACATGAGTGGAATTAAAGTCACTACTTGAATAACATGTTCAATAATGTAGGAGTTCTTCCAGAATATGTCATATGAAAAGAGACAATTTTTTGCATCAATAGAGTCTTGACAATGAGAGCATGCTATGTAATCTTTACAAAATGAGAAAAATCAATGCTTTTTTAGAGCTGATAGACTACACAATTGCTTAAAACATGAAAAATAGTGCAATTTGAAAAAAAATGGCTCATAAAACAGCATATGTATGCAAAAGTTATGGATCTTACAAGATTATAGGAGAGAAAGGAAAAATACAAAAATTAAAGTTTATTGTGGGGGGGGGGGGAGCGGCGGGGGGGCGAGGGAAGGGGGGTCTAATCCCCTATTAGACAAGGCTCTAATACCATATTTGATTATGGATTACCCAGGATTGAAAATAAGTCGAGACATAACTCACATAGTTTTAAGATGCAAAGAGGCGAGAAGACAAGAAAGAGAAAATATCTCAAACATGTATTAAATATATATCTAACTAATTTTTCAAATACATGAGAGTAGAAAAATATATATGAAACTCTAAGTTTAACTCGAATCTCACAATATCTCCAATTAGCTACTAGATAGGCAATTAGTTAGCCCACTCTAACCAAAGCTTATAATAGGATGACATTAGTTTTCTCATTCATTACATTATTAGGCATAGAATATATTAAATCCAAATATATGTTAAAGTCTAAAGTCAAGCCACCTAGGATTTAGGACTACTTATGTTAGGCTTAACAATGTGTAATTAAGAATATTCCACAAACATGTAAAAATTGATATTTAGGTCCATCAACTACTTTTATGCCCTGGTTCTCATATGACTCTTCTACGAATTTAACATCACTTTCATCATCCATTACCACAACACCTTGATGTTTCACGGTCTGCATAGCCTCTAATCAACTTGCAAATCTCTCATCAATCCCACTAGATTTGCATGTTTTGGCATTCTAGCTGCTTGCAGCCTTATTGAATTCAAACCATCTAAACCTCCTCTCTATGTCATTTACTTAGAAATCAAAGATATTCTACACCTTCTATCTAAATATATTGTTGAAATATGTTTGTAGCCACTTTCTACCCACACCCATAAATGTGGAAAATAACATTAACTTGTAAGGACTAAAACCTGGCTCTGATACCAAATGATGTAGTCATAATTAGGGGTCTCAATTAAAATATGCCTTATACCATGCAACCCTTAAAATATATAATATAATATGAAATAAATGCAACAAAAATCATATCTTTATTGACTTTAGTTTCAGGAATTATAATGCACATACACAGTGACAACAATCTCACAAACAAGATGCAGTTCAACACTAGATCTACATATCTCTAATTGTTAATTCATAGTCTTTGCAAGTATAGCTTCCTATTCACCTAACTATAACTACTAGGATATATGACCATCTAATCTCATTAATCTCTCTATTTTAGTATGATTGTAGGAACATACTTATATAGACGTAAGACCTACCTACTTACATTAAGTGCTTAGCAACTCACTAACAATATTAAATGCTTAACACGGTCTTAATGATAATACATCGTAAGAGAGAATATTACATAATAACACAACTCAATGCACTATAACACATCATAGGTAACATGTTATCCCCTTTAGAAATTCCCAATGCTACTTTTCCAACAAGAAATAATTAGATAATTTTGAATTAGATCCTTTTGTTGTAGACACACAATTCTGGTCACAACTGGGTTCTGACCAAACTTCAAACTGATTCCTACCAAATATTGTAATTTAATTTTGAGAATCACTAAATGTCTCAATTTTATTCATGCATCATTCATCGATGCTCAAAATCATGTCGAAACATCTCTATTTGGGATACTAGCCTATATACAACAATAACCTCTCACAAATTCATCCTCAATCACCTTGCGACCTAACAACTGGCAATTTGGCCTATGGACCCATTAAGTGGGGAATTTGATCAAATCTTAAAAAAGTTAAAATGTTGATCAAAATGAATAATCTAATTAAAAAATATTAAATGCTTATTTAAATTATCCATTTACAATTAATAAATATCTAAAATAGAAATTCTAAAATTCAAAATATCAAGTCTTTCCATCATTGCCTTTATGAGTTGTCAAGCTCTTCCAAAATATCTAATTTGAGAACCATGACTAGTAATTAAAAAACATAATTACACGACAACTTTTAACTCAACTAGAGTTAGCCTCAATTCACCTAGTGTTATTTTGAACTCATTCCATGTTTAAACTCAACCTTAACTCACCTTGGGTGAGAGTTAACTTTTGAGGCTATAAATACAAGGCCATACATATTTATGTTTAAGCTATTTTGGTGTAAATCTATTATGCCTAATGTCTTCAAAGCTATCTTGGTGTAATGTTATAATGCTCAAATAGATGCAAAGAAACCATGCAAGCAATGTTACCATGCCAAATTCATAAGCCAAGCAATCGATCCAAGGTATCAAGGAGAGAATGAGCAAAAAAAGCTTCCTTGTCAAAGACTTATTGATGCACAAATAAAGCAAGCCATTTGGAGCTCCAAGGAAGGTAAAAGAGTGTTTTCTTTTGTGTTATAGTTGTGTTTTCATTTGTATATTTGTTACATATGCTCTCCCTAGTGTCTAGACTAGAGGTGTTAGGATTTTAGTGTGTTATTTTTATTTGCTTTATTGGAATAACACAAGACTAACCTCTACTCGATGTAATCATAATTCACATGATGACACGCTTGATGGGACCAAGTATCTCGTATGGTCAAGGAGATTGATATGCTAGTTTTAATTTTTCTAATAAATACATATAAATCTTCAAGTTTCAAGTTTTAGCTTTGATTTTTACGTCTTTTTTTTAAGCAAGTTGCAAGTTGTAGGGATCAACATCAATTTTTTAGATCAATGTCAAATACAAGAATTGACCACGATATCTGTGTAAAAAATAGAATAAGGCAAGGAACATGGCTGACAATGGTTTTACTTGATTTTTTTTGCCTTCATTTTGTGTTTGATGATTTGCATGTTATTTGTATAACTCATTTCCTATAGAATCCATGAGATGTTTGGGTTTTAAGTTCATTTATTAATCATTTTGACTTTATTTTTATGTGTTTTACAAGAAACATGGATGATCTACCTTAATCAACATCAATTTTTGTAATCGACATCAATCTCTATGAATCGATTATGATTGGTCTCTGAGATAAGAAATCAGAAACCTGAGAGATAAATTTAAAATGTTTTTTTATCACTTGATTTTGGGCTTCTAAGAAGAAAAACCCTCTAATAATTTTCAGGCCCTGAGGTGGAAAGAGCAAAATTTAAGCATGATTAAATATTACACACATTGTATTTGGTGTTTAAAATGTACTTAGTTGTTTTTATCTCTTAGTTGTTTTTGAAGTTTTTGCAATTATCAACAACAAATCCAAAGGGCTAAACTTATGACATGTTTTGTTTGGTGATATAAAAATGAACTCACATTTTAGTTAAATATTCATAAGAGTTTTCATTTTTATGTTTGTTGTTGAGTGTTTATTTCACAAATTGAGTGTTACGTGTATGCTCTCCCACTGTCCCTTTTACGGAACTTGGGTGATAAAAAATGCTCACTTATTTTATTTGTCATTTTTGTTTGAAAGTGTGAAATGAAATTCATTAAGGCCCTCCTCAAAATCTGAGTGATTTAAGTGACCATAAAATGACCCTAAAGTCCTTCCACATTCTTTATTTCATTCATTTTGGGTTGTGGGCAGGAGTTCATCGCCTCCCCTTGGGTTCTTTAGGGAAGTGTTGACCCAAGAATTCATCTCCCAACATCACTTCAACCCCACTCCATGGTAAGGGTATACAAATTGAGTTCAACTTACTGAGATTCTTGTTTGAGTAGTTAAGCAAGATCTATTAGTAAGAGACTACATGATTAATTCATATATCACACTACACTGAGCAATTGATGGATGTAGTGGTTATGAAAAGGATAAGACCTTTTTACAACAAGCCAGTTGACACATATCTAAATGACATGATTGTGCCCTAGTGTTTTCCATATATATGGGACCATTTAGAAACAAATGAAAATTGATAGTTTAAACAACTCCACATGTCACAGACATACTGCTGATGCAGGGCGAGTAGCCCAAAGTTCCATGTCACCATACGAATTCTTGAGAGAAGAGGGAGCCTAAAAACCCTACTTTTCATGCATTTTAATTTTTTGAATTAACAACTTAAAATCCTCTCAAGAGCAAGTATATAGATGGAATTTGATAGTACGATGCAACCTTGTCAATTTTAAGATTTAGGATGTTATTGCTAAACATATTAACTAACTCATTACTTAGTCTGCTAACTAAGATTGATTATAAACCACCTCAACTTATGTAACTGCTTCTAGCATAATAAATACACGTTGCATACACACTTTGATATGTGTTTCTTGCATGCCTTTCATTCTTCTCTCTCTTCATTCTTGAACATCTACATTTGCTAACAATGGTATCAGAGGCACTGTTTGAGGAATCCCACTAGGTATGAACAATAGGTGATCATCTGAAGAAGCCTAATTGGTATGAATGGAGACATTGTTCGATGATAATCGAGAAGAAGTTTGCAGTGGTCATAAAGGAAGATTCACAGGAAAGATCAGACATCAAAACCAAAACACACGATGGGAAAATACAATCACATGAGGGTTTGAAGATCGATAAGATCAAAGCAAAAATGTGAGGAGAGAATTCCATTTGCAGCATCAAAAAAGGGCACATAAATGGCACAATAAAAACAAAGTCATCAAGGGTTTCTTGGACAACATTTTAAGGAGACACGTAGAGAACTTAGGCAATGGAAAATGCCAAAAAAACTTAGTATGCAGGGCACAATCATAGTGGAAGAAAGGCATGAAATTCCAAAGAAGCCACGATACACACAGTTGAGGACAAATGCAAAGGAAGGATGTGTAAAACCCACAAAGTCATGGGTCAAAAATCCTGTGAAGCAATACACAAAGTTGAAACATATAGTCAGAAGAGCAGATAAACATTGCAGGCTCATGGACAAAAATGACACAGTCATGAAGGGGTTTGTGGCACATACAGTGCAAGGGTTTCATGGAGTTTTTAGGGATGTCCAAGTCCCAGTTGTCAGGCAATCACAAAAATAACATTCACCAAAATAGCATGAAAATTGAGGTTACAGGGCTATGACAAGGGCTCAAAAAAAAGAAAAGGCTCGAGTTTGTAATCTCGAGGCATAGTGGGGAAGGACACAACATACACTAAGAAATTTTAGCAATAAATTCATATGAGTTCATAATTTTTTTTAATTTATATATATATATATATATCCAAAAATTAATAAAAGAAAAATAGTTCACTTTTTGTGAAATTTATTTTATTGGTTTAAAATAATTTTTCAAAGTGAAAAATGGCCAAAATTCAAAACCTTGTCCTTCCTGAGGCCTAAAAATTAATTGGGTAAAATTATAATGTGTGGAGTCATAAAATTTTAATGATTACAGAATATCACAATTGTGACAAAATTATCCTTTGCACTATGACAATACCTGTTACGGATTTTGGGGATTATGACAAGCATTGTAAGGAGGCCTTGTTACTAAAGCTATCTATGTCAGATGATATGATTCCTAAGGTATGGAATGCCACTACGACAAGTGTGTTATGGGCCAATTTATAGAACACGTATCAAACTTTGGAGAAAAGTCATGGGTTATACCTAAAAAATATGTTATTCTTTGTCAAGATGAATGAGGGTGATTCTCTATTAGATCACCTACTTCTGATGAAAGAGATCTGAGACCAACTTTCAACTATTAACAAGAAGGTTGATGATGACAACATGGTGGCACTAGTTATGAACAACTTGCCACCATTTTATGAATCTTTCATGGAAGCTCTTCAATTGATGGCAAAAAGCTAGACCCTGACATTTGATCAGGTGAGTTCCTATCTGCTACAAAAGGAACATAAACAAACACAAGTAGCAGAGTCCAGTCTTGGACAAGAAGAGAATGCACTTGTTGCTCAGGTGAAGGGGAAAGGGAAGTGCGAATGTATTTTTATGGATAAATCTTTTAAGTATCAGGTAACATGTTTTTACTATCATAAGATTGGGCATATGAAAAAAGATTGTCGAAAGTGATAGTTTATAATTTCCCAACAAACCAATCAAGCATCAAATGTGGAAATAATTGAAGAAGGGGAATCTAAATAAGATTATGCCTTTGTGACATCACACTCACACTCACATACCAATAGTTGGTTCATTGATTTTGGTGCATTTGGGTATTTTACATGTCGTAAAGATTGGTATGTCAAATTTACTAGAAGTACAAACCATTTTGATTTGGGTTTTTTAGTTGATGGCATGTCATATGTAGTATAGGGGATAGGATATGTTCATATAAAATTTAATAATGTAAAAACAATCATAGTCAGGAATGTTTTGTATGTTCCTAACCTAAGTAAAAATTTCCTATCTATTATTCAATTAACAAAAAATGCCAATATTGTTGTAAATTTCTCTGGAAAATTATGTGTTGTGTTTGATATAAGATGGGATAAGATAATTATCTAGGGTATTAGGCAAGGTGGTTTGTATAGACTCGTTGACTCTATCATAGTCAAAGTAGATGCGTGAGTGGAGGGTGAATCCACCATACAAGATGTGTATAAGGATAGGCTTGTTGACCCTGATCCAGTCGACTTACATGCATTAGTGGTGAAGGGCATATCCACTATACAGGATGTGCAGGAGGATGCAATTCTTCAATCTTAGTCAAATCCAATATTAATTATGCAAGAGGATGAAATACCTTAGTCAAATTATCTAGCTTAGAGAATTGGGAATAAGGTTGTTTGTTCTGTAGAGCATGGTCATTTTACTCTAGATTCTAACCTTAGTATGGTACCTGAATGGCTGGTTCTACACTCCATTGGATGAAATGTGTGGATATGTTTTGTACTTTACACAAGTACATGGCTCATCTTGTTGTGAAAGGTTTTTCCCAATAGGAGGGAATAGATGAGGATGATTATACTGTGAAGATGGTCACAAATTAGTTGCTTCTCTCTATATATTTGAACGAGGAGGTCTACATGGTGTAGCCTAATGGTTTTCAGGTTCCCCATAGTGATAATTTATTTTGTAAGATGATTGAGTCCTTGTATGGACTTAGGCAGGCTTCACAATCCTGGGATGTTTTATTTGATCAGCATTTCCAGGGGTCTACATTTAGACTTTTGGAGATTGGATCAAAATCATCAGCCATCGATGATTTATTATTGGTCAATAAATCACTCGTCAGAGACTTAGTGGACAACTTGCTACATATAATGTCCATATGGTCAGATCTTCATTTTGTTGTTGGCTATCATGTTCAATTGTTATATATAACAAAGTTCCCACATTGGACAATAACAAAATGTCAAAGGACTATGCATTTCATGTTGATATCTATTGATCAGTCTATATTTGTAATGACTAAACTATTTGGTCATATTTTGTTTGTAAAATTTTGGGACAAACTTGGTGTTATTTTTGGTTTATTCATTAAGAGGGGGTATTAAACATATTATTAACTCATTAGTTATTCTGCTAACTAAGGTTAGTTATAAACTACCTCAACTTCTATAACCACTTCCAACATAATAAATACACGTTGCACACACACTCTGATATATGTGTCTTGTATGCTTTTCATTCTTCTCTCTCTTCATTCTTGAGCATCTACATTTGCTAACAGTTACACTTAGGTTTTTTTGTCATTTGTTCTTTTTACTTGCATGGTCTTGTGTCAAAATTGTTTGTTTATCATACCATGTCTAACTATTTGCACATCACTCCTTTGTTTGAACAAGCGTTATGTCATCCGTTTGAACACCACACTTTACCTTGGTCATTTGTCAAACTTTTGTGTGTGTGTAATACTTATTTAAATGGGGCATTATCATGTTACCCGTTTTATCTCAAACATTTTCCTTGGATATTCTAGTCCAAACCTTTTGCCATGTCATTTATTTGAAAGTATGTCATTACGTTGTCATATTTGTTCCCATCTCTTGTCACTTTTGAAACCAAGTTTTGAACCTTTGTTATACCTTTCTTGCTTCAAATGTGCGGTTATACTACCTTTTTTGGTCTAGCCTTTTACCTTAGAACATTCAAGTTTGTTCACATCAAATCTCGATCTCAACCTTTTGAAGTACAAATCATAAAATAATTAGGTTCACACCAAAGCCTCATCTAATTTGGGCTTAGGTTGTACACCTTTTGTGTTTGGATTATGTTACTTGGGTTGGTTTCATATTTGATCTAAAGACCCCTTGCCTAGACCTAGCACCTGTTGTTTGCTTTATCCTTTGTTTAGAGCGTCCTTTTAAGCCATATTTTTTCCATATGCTTTATTCAAGGTTGTTGTGCCAATATTTTGAGCATCCTAGTCCCTTTATTCCAATAGTTTTCATGAGTCAAAATTTGAGTCTTAAGTGAGTTAATTATCAAGTGTCGTCTGAGCCAATTGCCTTAATTTAGTTTAATTTTTAGTTCTTGTTTTGTGTTTACAAGTCTAGCATTATTTTAGTATGATTATAATAGCCTTTGGGAAAATCCCTGATATTTCTTGACCCTAATTTGTAAATTATTCTACTTTGTTTATACACTTTTGTGACTGATTATAACTGCCTGTGGGCAAATCAGTACTCTAGCCATAAACTAGTTTGAATAGTTATGTTACTTTTGATGTTGATTATAACTACCTTTGGGCAAATCAGTATCATTTTTTTAGACCGATTTAATTTTTGTTAATCTTTCCCTTACCTAGTTTAATTGTTTTTCCCTTTGTGTTTTTACAGAGCCAAAGGCCCCCTTTTTAGATCTCGATGGTTCATTATCTTTAGACATTTTGTTTGTCACGTAACCTATCCATGGATTTAAACTTGCCTTGTTACTCATGTAATGGGACCATGTATAATCCTGGCTATGGGAATTTTGTGACTAATGACCTTTTTGTTCAATAGTCATATGATGATGTAGCTTATGAAATGGATCCCAATCTATCTTATAACATTCCATACATTGAACAAAGGCATGACCCTCAAGCACAATATTTGGTAACACCTCTTTGGACTAATTAACGTATCATGTTTTCCCTTTTAATGTTAAAGGTACCTGATCCCCTACCTATACAATTAACCCTCCTTTGGTTTGTGCAAGAAACCAAGCTCCACAACATCCAAAGATCACTATCCTAGGCCCTTCTCCTTTGGCTTGCAAAAGCAACCCAGCTTCACAATGCCCTACCATTACCATTCGAAGACCTCATCCTTTGGCTCATGATAATAATCAAGATTCACAATGCCCTACCATTACTATTATAGGCCCTTATCCTTTGGTTTGCATTAGTAACCAAGATTTTCAATGCCCTATCATTACCATTCCAAGACCTCATGCTTTGGCTCATGACAACAACCAAGTTTCACAACGCCCTACCATTACTATATCAGGCCCTCATCCTTTGACTTGTGTGAGTAACCAAGATTTGCAATGCCCTACCATTACCATTCCAGGGCCCTCCAAGTGTGGTAGCTCATTATCCCAATAAGGTTGTGCAATTACAACTAGATTGATCACAATTATCGTCCTAGACTGGCAACCAGCCTTTGTTGATCCCATAGTAGATGATCTTATTCATAAAGAGATCATTATCCAACCACTGATCATTCTTCATTCATTACCTACCTTCCTCCACTTTAGAAAAAATATGCCAGTCTTTGATCCATAACAGAGCTAATCATTACCTCTCTAAGAGTCATCTTTCAAAGACCAAGATATGTTCAAATCAGATATTCTATAAACAGGTGTGAACCAAGGCCAAAACAACCAACGAGTTCATGATGTTTTTGTTAAACCACCTATTTGTGACAAGTCAACCTAGGATGAACCCCCTTTTGATCCTTTACCTATTATCGAGGAGTCTCATTCTGGCGAACCAATCTTTATTGAGTCACTTCTTAATGCTTATAACTGCCTTTGGGTAAATCATTATCATGTTTTTAAAGAGCCTCCCTTTAACAATTTAGTCTCTATGGAGTTTTCTCTTAACCTTTTCCCCCTCGTTGAGGAGTCTCACTTTGACAAGCCAGTCTCTATGGAGTCCTTCTTAGCTAAACCTATTTCTGAAGATCCCATTATGCCATCACAGGCCATTACTTGTCCAATAGTTCAACAAAACATCATTGTAGTAGCATTCATGTTGAGTGTGGATCCCTTTGGAGATATCACATGACCATAGGAATAAATTTTGGGAGCTTAAAGAGATTCAAGGATATGGGGGGTGTAATTTTCATGTTCTCCACATGTGAGTGGAAAATTCCTTGTATTCCTAATTTTTATGTATTCCATATTTCATGGAGTTAGTTGTTAGATGTTTTTTCCATGTTGACTTCCTTGTTTTGAGGAAGCTAGTTGTTTTTTGGAAAAGGGAAATCCTTTCTTGTTGAGTGGAGTTGTTTGAGATCACATGTTTTTGGGAAAATGTGCTCTTAGAAGGTGGAGAGATGAATATGGCATGTTCCTCATTGGGAGAGCTTTTGGATAAGCTTGATGAGGCGGAGGAGGGTTGTCACATGTTAGATAATGATTATCTTGGATAAGAATTGTACATTTGCTTCTCCTTTTATGGATTTTTTTCATTTTACTATATATACAGTGTGTGGTGTGGCCTTTAGAGGTTGATGGTTTATTTTTAAGGTGTGGCTTTGAGGATCAGAGTCAAAGTGCAGGTGTTTTGCAAAGTACAAGTATTCATTACAAGGTGTGGTTTAGAAACTTATGAGAGAAAACATTGTGTAGATGTAGGTGAAAGTACCTCTTTTTGTGTAGCACTTTCTACAAGAGAATTTTCTATCTCTGTGAAAGTTTATTGTAATCTTATTTTAGATTATTGATTTATTTTAAAACTTCCATTGGTGGATGTAGCCCACATTAGGTGAATCACGTTAGATCTATGTTATTATCTTGTTATCTCATTTATGCTTTCATAATAATGGTGAATTAATGAATGTTTCTACGATGCATGTTATTGCATAGATTTAGATCTGGTTTATGGTAATAGTAAATCTAGAAAAAGTGTTTTTATTCCTAACAACTAGTATCAGAGCCATTGGTTGTGTGTTTTGTTGAAGTGGTAAATCAAAGGAAGGCTATTAGCTTGAGTGGGAGTTATGGGAGAAGAGAACAGAGTTAGAGTGAAGAAGTTTGATGGTAAGCATTTTGGGTTGTAGAAAATGCAGATGGAAGATTACCTATATCGGAAGGAACTTTAACTCTCCTTGGAGGGGAAAGGAGGAAAACCTATAGTATGAGTGATGTAGATTGGTCATTACTTGATAGAAAAATATTAAGAGCCATACGATTATGCCTTGCATCTTATGTTGCATTTAACATTGTAGATCAGATAACTACAAATGATCTCATGGATAAACATAGAAATTTATATGAGAAACCTTCAGTTTCAAATAGAAATTTTCTTATGAAAAGATTATTTAACATGAAAATGTCTAAGAATGGTTCAATAGATAATCATCTAAATGATTTTAATACAGTTGTAAGTATGCTCACTTCAATTGAAATTAAGCTTGATGATGAAGTTAGAGCTTTGCTAATTTTATGCTCTTTACCTAATAGCTAGAATAGTTTGGTTATGGTTGTGAGTAATACAGTCCCTGCCAAGGGAAGCTTAAATTTTGAGGATGTTGTAGGTATGATATTTAGTGAGGAGATGCGAAGGAAAAGCACTAGTGAATCATATTTAGGTAATGCTTTATCCATTGATACTAGAGGGAAGCAAAAGGACAAGATCAAAAGCAACCGTGGAAAGTCAAAAGGTAAATTCAAGTCCATATCTAGATCCAAGATGATATGCTGACATTGTGGGAAGAGTAGACACTCAAAGAAGAATTGTTGGTCACTTTAGGATAAGAATGCCAACAAAGAGGAAATGAATGAGGTAAATGTGACACATGTAAATCATGTCAAGATGCTTTAATTCTTTCTATGGATAGTTTTTATGAGTCTTGGGTATTAGATTTAGGAGCTTCTTTTCATGCCACCCCACATAGGCATTATTTTATTGATTATGTTCAAGAGAATCTAGGACATGTATATCTTGGTGATGATGAACCATGTGAGCCAATAGGGAAAGGATGTGTTCCGGTTAAGATGTAGAATGGGAACACATGGATCCTTAAGGATGTTAGACACATGTCGATGTTAAGATGTAATTTGGTTTCATTAGGGCAATTGGGAAGTGAGGGATGTTTAGTATTGTTTACTGTAAATTTTTGAAAAGTCACCAAATGTGCTCTTGTGATTTTGAGAGGTAAAAAAATTGGTACTTTGTATTTGACTAGTAGTGTTGATTCTCTTGATTTAGTTTCTGTAGATGGAGATGTAACTATGTGGCACTATAGGCTTGATCATATGAACCATAAGGGCATGCAGATCTTAAAATATAAGTTGTCTGGATTGAAAGATCTAGATCTAGACTTCTATGAAAATTATGTGTACAGAAAATAGAAGTGAGTTAAGTTCATGAAGGTTAGACCCACAAAGAAAGATTACAAGTTAGATCCAGAAAACTCAAATGTATGAGGACCAGCTCAAGTATCTTCCATTGATGGATCAAATTATTGTGTTACTTTTATTGATTATGTTGTTGGGTGAATATTTTGTCGTCAACTAACTGATGACAAAATGGGTATATCAACCACATCATAGAGAGATTTACACCACGAATAGTATGGGTTTACCAGATCTAGATGAAGTAAATCTCTCCTCTCATCAAAGGGAGGTTCCCTATAAATATTTACATGCTGGATATATATATATATATATATATATATATATATAATTAAGCAAAAAATAACACATGAGGTGGTATAACAGTATCTACCTCTCTTTTTTTAAAAGTAATGTATAAAGAACAGAAAGAAGGATATCCTGATCCTCAGCTAACAACACTCCTCTTCTTTTAGGAATGGTATTAAACGAAAAGCAAAAGATCACCTGAAGTAATAAAGTTCACAAGAACAATCACATAAGCACAAATTCTTCTGTAGCTTCTTTCACCGATCTAGGACAGGCGTAACTGTAGAGTGAAACGAAGCACAAAGTCTTCGTCTGAAACTACAAAATATAACTGAATCTCAAAGATAAAAGAAGCTCAAAGTCTATCCTCTACCTTTAGAAGTGCTCTCAGATAATAGAAACCCACCCACTTTGCTTATTAAATTAGATAAACAAGAGATTATCAGGAAAGAGAACATAAAAAACTGTTTCCTAGACAACACAGATAACTTCAACACAAAGTCTGAAATAACTCTGCTTCTCATTCATTTAACAAAATATGATTTATAAGTTTGAGCACAAAGTCTCAAAAATTGCTTCAATTTTGGCAGAGTGTTTGCTCTCAATTTTTCCAAGATCATTTACAAATGAGGTCTCCACTATATATAGGGAGAAAATCCTCAAAAATTAGAAAATAATAAAATACAAAAATATCTCAGTCAAAGATGACTCATCTTTGACTTTGAGATATTTTTTAAAAATATTTACATGTAATTACATCTTACAAAATTGCATGCACTTTTCACAAAACAAAAGTGCATAAGGAAAGAAGAAGAAAGAAGGAAAAAAATTCAGTTCTTGCTACCCGATTTCTTCATATGGGTATCGTACATAGTGATGGATGCCTGAATTTTTACGCTGTCTAGCGCAACCATGTTTTTAGAGACAATTTTGGCTCTGATTAATGCATCTTTCAATGCTATGATGGCCTTAGCATGACCAGTTAACCTGGATTTTAGATTTTTTAAAGTTAACTGAGCATCTAGAATATTGTCCACAGAAGACATTGAGAAAGATTTTTCTTCAAAAGCTCTCTGGAATCATCTCTTTGAAACTCTGAATCATTTCTTTCATCGAGAGGAACTGATTGTCCTTAGAGGTTAGGTCGCAAGACAACTCTTCTAGTTCATTTAGTAGGCTTAGGTCACTCTTCTCACTAGCCTCCTTGAAAGCTTTGAGATCATCAATTAAATCTTTGAGTACCTGGATCCTGAAAATCAGTGACTCCTTGATCTCAACATAAGAGTCCTTGCTGGAGATGACACTGATAGATATCAAAGTGCTTTTTTCAGATCCTTCATCTCCTTCCAATTGCTAAGATCCTTTTCTGAACTATCAATCCCCTGAGAGATAAGAGAGACAAAGTCATCTAACTCTGCTCTTACCTTCATCATCTTACCCGTCCTTTCTGCAACTGTTGATAACAAAGAAACTCCCTGAGTATGCATTCTTTCAATATAATCCTCTAAGACTTTTCCCTTCAAGTAAGTCTTCTCTGCTTTTTGAATGACTGGGTCATCTACGGAGAAGGCCTCTGGAGTTTTCGCTTCAGGGGGAAGAGTGAACCTTCTTATTACTGTCGTTAGTTGCTCTGTTTTGACCTTGTAATAATCTTTCATCTCTTTCTCTCAGTTGAATTTCTAGACCATGATGTCCATAGCAGACTGAAAGTCACTTTTCGCACTTTCATGAGTAACTTTGCCAAGTTCAACACAAGAGATGGAATAGCTGCTCATTTCGAAACCCTCAAGGGTTGTGTCCTGTGGAGGCTTGGCAATTTCTTAAAAAAATTGTCTTTTTCTTCGACCAATTTCGAGAGAATCCTTGGCCTCTTAAGAGCTTTAGCTTTCACCGGCACTATTTTGCCAAAGTCATCTAGAGAGATGGCTAACTTCTTTCTTTTGAGGGTGAAAGCTGTCATCTAAGACGGGAGAGAAGTATCTGCTATGGCAATGGTTCCCTCAGTTGGTGTTACTTCAGCATCTTCTACACTGCTAGTAGTGACAGTAGTCGTAGTTGGAGTAACTGGTGAAACTGTACCAACTACTGATTCTGGCTTTTCTGTAGGACTTTCTGCCAAGTTGAAAGAAGGAGATGATACACTTGGAATGGATCCAGAAGAGCGAGGAGAACCTCCAGAAGTGCTTTGAGGATCGCCAAATATGACCCTGGAAGGAGAAGCGGCTCCGAAAGAAGGAACACTGATCAGAGAGATAAGAGAAGAGGGTACCACAAGAGACTGAGGGGGAGAATGAGAGACGCTCTTGAGCAGTTGTGCTTCTTCTTGTGAGAGCAGAGGTCTAGTGCTTGGTTGCCCTGACGGTTGATCATTTGTCTCCATTAGCTAGGCTACCTGTGTCTGAGGGCTTTGTTCCTCAGTTCTTTTAGCTATTATTTCAGGTTCTTCAGTAGTCTTTAGTTTCTTAGACATAAAGATGATTCTAAGTTTGTGAGGCCTAGAAGGGGAAGGTACATCACCTTTTTTTTGGTTCTATTCTCTGCCTTCTTCTTCATCTCTGCTTGGTACTCAGCCTCGGATCTCGTAATGAATTCTTTCATAATGATCCCTTTGGTTGCTAACCAATCATTGGTGTTAGCCAATAAGGGTTTGAATCTTTTTCTCAAAGAAGTCAGTGCTTTCTAAGACCACTGAGTTAGAGGAAGAGGGAAACCAGCAACCTTTTCAGCCAGGTATCTGCTATTGATAATATTTCCATCATCGATCAGACCAGAGGAGATCTCTGCAAGCCCCAAATATTTGATCTGCTCTAGGGTCAGCCTACAAAAGTCTATTTTTTTATTTCTTCAGTCGTCTTCAGGTCGATCTAGATATCTTCAATCATGGGCTCATGGAACTGGATTTTCCTTCTGATTTTATCCTTGACTCCCCTGTAGTTAAATTTTTCTCTTCTCTTGAATGGTTTTAGAGTGACCATCTGCATTTTTGTTTCCATGACTTTGGCTTTGGCTGCTGTTGCAATGGAATACCTGCCAATTTTATTTGGAAACTTGAAGCCTGGTTTTTTTAGCTCTATTTGTCTGGCATGCATGACAATCAGTTGTCAGCAAAGTTTCATTAGTACCAACTTATCTAAAGGGAACCTGGGGAGCATATAGGGGTAGCCTTAGAAAAAGTCAACCTAAAGATAGCAGAAGGTAAAAAATTGAAAGAACATGCAGCCGTAATCATTGACCACTGTCCAAGCCTCGTCTAATACTCTCTTCTACTCAAACTGAGGGTCGAAGAGACAGAAATATGATGAAAAAGACATCATTTATCCTTTTAAAATGGCAGGTCAATCCTTGCAAAGTCAGCTGGGGGTAATATGAGTACACTGGGGTCATTTTATTATCCCCCTCTGTGGTTAAGCCCAAAAAAGTTTGCATTGCGACAGCTATGTACACAAGCAATGAAGTCATATAAAATTTGTAAGAAGTTTGTACTTTGGTTAGCTGCTCATGAAGGGTGTTGCTGATCTGCTCTCCTCAAAAGATGATTTGTTTGCCTTGAAGGATGATTTTAATGAATAGCTACATCCATTCATGGAACAGTGAAGAAGACGGGAGGCCTCGTACCCTATTGAGAAGGGTGATCAAGTCAACAACCTCCTCAATGAAGTCACTCCTCGAAAATTTTTGCGGCCATCTTGATAAATTGGTCCTGGGGGTCTTCAACCTTTTATAGTTCATTACTTTTTTTGCCCTCTCAAGGTCTTTGTCGTATTCCTTCTGGGCGTCTACGAAGTCAATCTTGGTTACTTCGGTGGCTGGAGGGCACATGAAAACTTTATCGATAAATTCAAGATTCAGCTGAATCACCACATTGTCGCTAGCATCTGAGACCAACCTGGTCTCTTTGTTGTAGAAGTGGGCACATTGGAGAATGAACTTTGTATAATGTGTTGCCACCAGAAAAGTGGCCACCAAGTGGATGGTACTCTCGATGATCCTCTTTATCTCGGTGCTTGGGTTCGTCGTCTTTGTTTGAGCTATGAATTCAGCCATGTCCACGTGGCCAATTTCAGTGTCTTGGATGTCGTTGACATTTGAGGAGATCGATGTGAGCAGGAAGATGCCCTGATATTTGTATTTCATGGTCTTCGCCTTTTTTAAAGATGCTTCAGACATGGGAACTGGTTTTGGTCAAATAGGTGTCGATGAGCAAGAGTTCTCTTAAGATACTGCAGACATGATTACGAGATTAGAAGAAAGTGGATGAATGGAAAAAATACAATTAAGTGATCATGGTCAACGGAGGTCACTTAAAAAGGCTAAGTTGGAAAAAAGACCGAAAAATGAGGAAGAAAGGAAAAGAAAAAGGCAACACAGAAAATCTTTCGGAGTTAGAAAAATTTAGAGGAGGGATGCACGAGCGACAAAATTTGTTGCCCCTATAGGTTGAATTAAAAAAGATGCAAGGGTGGCAAAATTCACCGCCCATGCATGTTTGGCCTGCACAGGTGGAAAATTTTGCTGCCCTTGTAGGCTAGAAGAGAAAGAGATAGGGGCGGTGAAATTCGCCGCCCCTACAAGAAAAGACTGCATGGGTGGCAAAATTCACCACCCTTGCAAAAAAAAAAGAAACATGGAGGGGCGGCGAAATTTGTCGCCCCTGCAAGTAAGGACTACACGGCAGAGAACGCGAGGGTGGAAATTTTTGCCACCCCTGCGCACAAGGATTGCTTGGGTGGCAAAATTCACCGCCCTTGTAGCTAAAAAGGCTTGGAGGCTGAGGCACAGGTGGCAAAATTTGCCGCTCAAGATGGCATTGAGAGGAAACTCATGGATAAAGGAAAGGGACGGTGTTTTAAGTCGTCTCTGTAGGTAGGTAGACATGGAAGGTCGACTGCGGGGGAAGAGACTCAAGAAGAAAATAACAAAAACTCAAAATAAAATGAAAAGAAGAAAAAAATGCTAAGATAGAAGAAGGAAAGATGATAAAAACTAAATACAAGACCCACCTGAAAATCCGCACATGCCATAAGGTCAAATCTGCTAAGTCGCACTTCAAGTCGTCCGCTAGATCATCCAGACGCGAAGGGCAAGAGGAAGGAGAAAGCAATGAGAAGAAATAGAGTTCAAATCAATTTATATGGGGTGAAAAACAACTCCAACAACCCACTGTGCACGGCAATAAATGCTGCACACATAAACTGAGGCATGCTTGGGCAGCAAAATTTGTCGTCCTTGCATGTTTTGGTGAGTTCAAACGCAGGGGCGACAAAATTTGCCACTATTGCAGGTCAAGATGCAAGGGCGGCAAAATTTGCCGCCCTTGCAAGAAAAATGCAAGGGTGGCGAAAATTGCCGCCCTTGCTTTACAAAGGTTAAAATGCATTGGCGGCAAAATTTAACGCCCGTGCATGAAACGGAAGAAAAGACCAACTCTGAAAGAGGCAGTCTAGGGGAGGGGTTCCTTGGTCACAATGAAATCATAACCACTCTCCCGTTCCTAGGCCAAGATGAGAATGAATTCAAAACTCATCTCAAAAACAAACTTAGAGAGACAAAAGATGAAACAGATAAGTTTCGTAGGGGGTTGTTCTAAAAAATGGGCTAATTCGATTTTAGAAACAACAACTGGCTCATGTTGGAGAACTTTCATTAATCAAATTGATTAGCGAGAGTAGAAATCAGTCTCTAAGTGCCTTCATTTAAGCCATTGGGCTACGAAGTCAGGCTAAAAACAAAAAAAAATAGACAAAACATAAAAATTGTACATATATACAAATGGACTTCTCCAAGCCTCAAAGATTGAACATCTTTAGATGTTGTCCACTGTGAGGTAGTGCAAATGGTGTTCCATCTTGATACTCTAGCAAGAAGCTAGCCTTACCATAGAGTTGTCGAATGGTGAACGGGCCTCTCCACAGGGAGTCGAATTTGCCATGCATTCATTTTGGTTCTCGCCTCTTGTCTCACAACAAGACTTGATCTCTGATTCGAAATTCATGAACTTTAACTTTTTTATCAAAAAGTGCCTTCACCCGATTCTGATATTCCTTAATCTGATCCACTACCATAGCTCGACGCTCATTTAGCTCATTTAGACACATGATTCTTTTGTTGACTGAGCTTTCGAAGGTTGAGTCTTCGATTGCTTTAGTTAACCTGAGCACTGGCAGCTCAAGGGTGATAGGGATTTCTGCATTTAAACCATAAAGAAGCTGGAAAGGGGACATACCTATATCCCTTTTGGGTGTTATTCTATCCATCCATAAAGCATCATACAATGCTTTGTGCCACGTTCTCTGATTGTCGTCCATCAACTTTCTGATAATAGTGACCAGGTTCTTGTTACTCGATTCTGCTTGGCCATTTCCTTGAGAGAAATAATCTGAAGTATGGGATAAAGTAATCTCATAATAAAAATAGAATTGAGTAATTTCATGTGATGAAAAATAGGCTGCATTATCTGTTACGATTTTTAGTGGGACCCCAAACCTGGAGATGATATTTTCTTTGAGAACATTGCATACCACTTCAGACGTAACATGCTTAGTTGGGATGGCCTCCACCCACTTAATAAAATAATCTATTGTCGTGAGGACATAATCATGTCTGGCACTTGAAAATGAGTTGACTACCCCAATGAAGTCAATACCTCACTGCTGAAACAATTCTTCAATCACTATCGGCTTGAGAGGCAATGCAGGAAGCTTAGGCTTCCCAATGAATTGTTGGCACAATTCACACCTACGCACCCATTTGTAGGCATCCTGAAAAAGTGTGGGCCAATAATATCTTGCTCATAAAATTTTGTGCGCTATCACCGGTGCAGAAAAATGTCTCCCATAGGCCAGATTGTGGAAAGATTCTAAGAGTCTTTCTTGTTGCGCCTTGTCAACACAACGAAAAAATGTCCCATCCAGGTTTCTCTTGTAAAGACCATTGTCCCACAAAACGTAACCAACTGCTTTCAATTTAACATTTTATTTCTCTTTAAAAGAAAGATGAGCGGGACACTCACCATATGTCAGAAAATGAGTAATGTCAGAATACCACTCGTCAGTAGTGGCAACAAAGAGGACCGTAGGCATCCCTTCGATCTCTACTTCTTCACTTTCTTCTTCACCTGGAATGTTGTTGGTAATCAACTGGCAAAGACCCTTTCTCCGTATGAGTTTGGTTGGTTTGATGTCCAGATCAAACTCTTGAGATTTGGCAATCCAGTTACCTCTCTTCGTAATGAATTTTACTGTTGTGTCTGGTACGAGAACTTCGGTGTGAGAGTTCAGGATATAAAACTTGAAATACTTGACCACTTTGACCACATCGTATGCATGCTTCTCCATAAGGGAATATTTTAGCTCATGATCTTTGAGTGGACAACTCATGAATGAGATAGGAGATTCTGGACCTTCTGAATTTTGCTAGACCAAAATAGCCGATAGTGTATGTTCGGAGGTATAACTATATATTTTAAAACTTTTAGTATAATCTAGACAGACCAAGACTGGTGCATGAGCGATTGCTTCCTTAATAACTTTGAACGTTGATTTACCCTTAGCAGTCCACCTAAATGTAGCATTGCCCTTCATCATGTTGACAATGTGACGAATTTTCTCAGCAAACTCAAGAATAAACCTTCGAAAAAAATTCACCTTTTCAAAGAAAGAGTGAACTGCGATCTTGCTGGTAGGCAAAGTAAGTTCCTGGATGGATTTGACTCTTTTTGAATCAATTTTAATACCTTCTTGAGACACGATGTGTCCGAGAAGTTTCCCTTTAATTACTCTGAAGACAGATTTTTTTGGGTTTAAAGAGATACCGTTCTGACGACAGCGTTTCAGTATCTTTTGCAAATGGTGAACATGCTCAAAACGATGTTTTGAAAACACTATCAGATTATTTAAGTATACTACAATGAATTTTCCCATCTCATCTTTGAAAGCGAGATCCATCACCATTTGAAATGTGGCACCTGCGTTTATCAAATCAAAAGGCATTCTTCGGTAAGCGAATGTGCCCCAAAGTGTGGTGAATGTTGTTTTGTGCTAATCTGCTTTTTCAACTTCGACCTGATTTTACTCCAAAAAACTGTCTAACATTGATAATATTTTTGAACCTGTTACCATCTGCAAGACTTGATCCATAATAGAAAGGGGGTAGTTATCTTTTAAAGATAACTGGTTTAAGTTTCTAAAATCCACACAAATTCAAATTTTGCCATTTTTTTTCTTGACAGGCACTATGTTGGCAATTCATGTTGAGTGATGGATTGAAAAAATTATCCGAACATCAAGCATCTTTTGTATCTCAGCTAAAATAGTACCTGAGATTTTTAGATTATATTGCCTAGATTTTTATTTGTAAGGTACAGAGTTGGCTTTCAGGGAAATGTCGTGACGGATGTCATTTATCCTGAGTGATTTCAGATCATCGTAGGAATAGGCCAATACATCTATATATTGATGGAGTAGACTAGCAAGCTCAAATCTTTCTTCAAGAGTGCAGCATTTCTCAATGTTTACCATCTTAGGATTGTGTTTGGTTTCTAAGTTGACCTGATCAAAATTTTGGAAAGAATTTGAATCTGTTCGTTGTTGTTTAATAAACCTGTCATGGTTATCAAACAATTTTTCTAAGGAAACCAAACCTTTGAGAATCTTATTCCCCTTGAGCTGTAAAAAATCTTCACATGTATTCGTATTGGTCTAAGGAGTTGCTTCACATTCTCAGAGTTCACTACCTTCAAAATGCAGTTGTTCGAAACTATCTTTTTGCTCCAAGAAGGCGATGATTTGATCATCATTGTTAAATACTTGCCAGTGGCCGATATTATTTGGTACACTTGGCTGAAAAACCAGTTCAATAGTGTATCTATCTCCCTTAAAGTCTGGGTGAGGGACTAGAAGGGTGGCAGAGATAGCCAATGCATCTGTCTGGTCATTGAATTCCTTTAGAACGATAGAGATGTTGAAAGCGTCAAAAAATTTAATCTAATCCCAGACAAAGTTGCGATAATGGCACAACTTTTTATTTTTCATTTGATAGAGGTTTTTCACTTGGCAGACTATCAACTCAGCATCTCTTTTAGCATGGAGTAGCCTAATGCCCCTTTCTCTGGCAACCTGTAGTCTGAGCAATAGGGACTCGTACTCAGTCATGTTGTTGGTATTATTGAACTACAATTTATAAGATGAAGGAATAATGTCTTCCTAAAGAGATACCAGCATAATCCCAGCTCTCGAACCAGTAGAGGAGCAGCTGTCATCAAATTTTAAGGTCCATACCTCATTAGACGCTGTCTGTTCTTTGAAAACTCCTTTGTTTAGGGAAAGAGGCTCTTCCATGTGTTAGGGTGTGGAGCTAAAAGCTTCACCTTAATGCAAACTAGGAGGTTTTTGAGCATAACAGTCACCGACGTCAACATGCCAAAACTGACATCGGTCAGGGGACAACATAGAAGGAAATCGATAGCGACAGGAATCAGCCGGCGTCGATCACCTCCAGTCAGGCAGGGACTGACGTCAGTCGCATGTGGTGGTCAAAACTGCTGTTGACGAATAGTCAGTTAAGTGAATAGAGAGTTTGCATGATGAAGACCAGTTTGAGTTTTGAGTCACTTGTCTAAATTAGTGTATGCATGAAATCTATATAATAGACTCATGCGCTGTATTGTTAAGTGTAGAACTTGTAGAACCCAAGTGTAGAACTTGGAGAGTTCTTTTCATGATAGAATCAAGTAGGATTCTTCATGTATGTAAGATCAAATTTAATATGCAAGGTGTTGCAAGATCATGGTGGAGATCTACATGTGATAAGTAAGATCAAGTTGGTCTGCAGGGGTGTGTATATGCGAGGGTCAAAAGAGGATCGGCGAGGGAGCAAAATCAAGGTGACAGCAATACATCAGGAGTAGGATCATGGTGAGATCTACTTGGAGTACCGGTTCGTACTCGATTGTACAGGTAGTACAATGAGGTGAACAATAGCTTGTGTTAGCTATGTGTTGTGACTTATTGAGAGAAGATTACTCAGGTGAGAAGATTACTGGGAGCCCTTGAGGAAGAAGCCTCACAGAGGTGGAAGAAGTGTGTGATCTCTTTATTGTAATTTCTTTTGTAATGAGTTGAATACAATTATGTGTTGCCTCTCGTATTCTGTGTATTTTCTCATTGATAGTTATTTGTTCTTTTGGTTATTTTTGCATATGTAAGTTGCTCATACAATGGTAATCATGTGTGATCTTAATTCTGACAAGTTGTGTCAGAGCTTTGGAAAACTTAGGTCCTATTATTGTTAGGTTGTGGAGCTAAAAGCTTCAACTATGCAGATAAAAAGGAGGTTGCTAAAGTTTCAAGAGTATCGGTGTCGGCAGTATGACCGACGTCAGTCAAGATGAATGCAAAAGGCAACCAACGTCGATAGAAAGTCAACCGATATTGGTCAACACAAGGCAAATAGGGACCGACATCGGTCGCTTGTGTGTTCCAAAACTGTTCATTGCACGAATAATTAGTTTGTTAAACTAAGTGTTTGCATGTAAAGGCTATTTTAAATCTTGAGCTGCGTGTCTATTATTAATAAACTAAGAGTCTAATTTATTGTTCAAGTCTAGGATCTATTTATAGACCCATTGGCATGTATTGTGAGAATGAGCTAGAAAGAAAAACAAGGAAGATCCTTCCATTGTAAGATCATTGAGTTGCAGGTTGTTGCAAGCTCATAAGAGATCTACATGTGTGAGTATGGTCTGTTGAATTACAGGTTACAGGTTCATGGGAGATCTACTTGAAGTACTTTAGAGTGCTTGGTGTACTGGCAGGGTTATTACTGACTGGTTGGAGAAGTGAACACCAATTATGTGTGTGAGTTGGGTGTTGGGACTTTTTTGGTAGGAGAGTGTTTTGAAGAAGAATTACTGTACACTTGAGGTGTGGCAAGCCTTTGTAAGGTGAAAGAGAGTAGCGTCTCTTTATTATATTTTTTTTTGTATAAGTGTTAATACAAGATTGTATATTGTCTCTCATATTCTGTACTATTTATGAATTCTAGTTACTTGTACTTCTGGATATTTTTGCATGTTTAATTGCTTGTATTTGGTAATCATATTTTGCTCTTTTTGAGGAGCAAAATCTTAACAAGTGGGATCAGAACAGGTGTGTTTATTCTTGGATTCTTTGACAACTGGTATCAGAGCTTTTAGTTGGGATACTAACAGGTTGGATTAGATTTGGTTAGTGTGTGTTGATTACAGGTTACTCACAAGGTTTTTGTTTGAGTGGGAGTAGAGCAATGGTAGAAGAAAGTAAGCTACGAATGGAGAAGTTTAATGGCAGGAGGTCCAAGTTCAGGTATGGCAGAATAACCTACTAAAAATATGGAAAGAAAGAGCAGGGAAAAAAAATTGTTGGTTGGTAGCAGATCAGCATGAAGGACATGAAGAAGAAGCAGATGTTGCAGGGTTTGTTGCACAAGATGCTCTGGTATGTTCTTTAGATAAAGTAGAATATTGGGTTTTAGATTTTGGTGTCTCTTTTCATGCATCCCCAAATAGGGAATTTTTTTATGAGTATGTCTAGGGAGACTTTAGAAAAATTTGTGTAGGGGATGGTAAGCCTTGTCAGATGGTTGGCAAAAAAAAAGTGAAGCTGAAATTGCAGACAGATAACACATGGGTGTTGAAAGAGGTCATGCATGTCCCAATTTTGGAGCAGAATTTGATTTTTATAAAAAAATTGAGTGTTGAGGGTTACACAGTAACTCTCACAGCGGACTCTTGGAAGGCTACCAAGGGTGCACTTGTAGCAAGAAGTAAGAAAGTAGGTACGCTTTATCTATCTACTTGTATTACTGATTCTCTTTTTAGGTTATCTACTTCAGCTGTAGATTCGAAGATGTGGCTTAATAAGCTTGGTCACATGAATAAGAAGGAGATGCATGTTCTTGAGTCAAAGGGTATGCTTTCAGATTTAAAATGCATGAATTGAGATTTTTGTATGCAGAAGAAGAAGGTGACGTTTTTTGAGGAATCTGATGTTAGTGACAAGAATAGGAAAGCCTTGGTTTTCAAAGAAAAGGTGACGAATAGAGTTTAGTATAAGAGGCAAAAGAATTCTTAGCAGAGCAAGGTTGATTTGGACAAGGGTTTGATCCAAAAAGAGCTCACAGATAGAAGTCAATTCTCACAAGCAAAACACAGAGACCGACGTTGGCTAGAAAATTGGTGTCGACATCCAAACAAGGACTGATGTTAGCTACATCCAGCTCGACATCAGTGACTCAGGGCAGACAAACACCGACGTCGACAAGGGGGAATTGACGTCGGTGATGAGGCAGTCTCAGGGAACTGACATCGATCGGGTGTAGACTGAGATGTGACCGACATCGATCACTGAGACAAATTTTTGGTGGACAGCAAGCTGTCAAGGAGTCTCAAGCGCCCATATAGGGGACTTAAAGGGTATGTAAGCCTCAAATTCATCATTTCCTTTCTTTACACTACTTGTAGCTCACTTATGGTAAAAAACTAGGAAGTTTTTAAAAAAGCAGAGCAGGTAGATCTAAGAAACAGTGGGAGCTTGGCATGGATGAGGAGTGTGAGTCCTTGGAGAAGAACCAAACAGGAGTTTTGGGTGGAGTTGCCAGCTAGAAGTAAGCACTAAGAGACGAATGGATGCTCAAGATGAAGAAGAGCGAAAATGGATACATGAGACGGAAGGCTTAGGTATATGGTCTTGAGTAAGTTGCAAGACAATGGAGGTTTGATCATTGTGTTTCTCTTTACCAGGTTGGATAATATTAGCTACATTATCCTATTACTGTATGATGTGCTTGTTACAAGGTTACATATACAAGGAGTTACTGAACTATAGGTAAAGCTAGTTCAAAAGTATGTCATGAAGAATCTGGGAGCAGCAAGATTCTTTGGCATGAGTGTATTTTAGAGACATGGAAGGTCACAGATTGACTTTGTTTCAGGATGATTGTGTGAGACCGGTTAGCACGCCGATGGTTGGACAATTCACAGAACAGTGCCTTGATTCACATAATGAGGTTAAGTGCATGGTATGTACTAGACCTGAGTTTTTCCAAGTAGTGAGAGTTGTCAAAAAGTTAGGAGCCAATCCGGGAAAGAAGCATTGGAGGGCAGTTCAGTGGATTCTTAGAGGGACCAACAGCAGGTGCACATGCTATGCAGGGTCAAGTTATTTTCTACATGGGTTGTAGATGTGGATGTGGTAGGTGATTTAGATGACAAAGTTGCACCACAAGGTATGTGGTGGTTGGTCTTCAAGAGTGATCTTGAAGAGGGATACAGAGCCAAAGAAACAAATTAGATGGTGTACATGTATAAGTATAGTTGCAGCTGTTTATCTCCAAGTGAGAGATTGTTAGGTTGTGGAGCTAAAAGCTTCAACTATGCAGACGAAAAGGAGGTTGATGAAGTTCTAAGAGTATCAACGTCGGTAGTATGACTGACATCGGTCAAGATGAATGCAGAAGGCAATCGACGTCGATAGGGAGTCGATCGACGTCGATCAACACCAGGCAAATAAGGATCGACGTCGATCACCTGTGTGTTCCAGAATTGTTCATTGTATAAACAATTAGTTTGTTAAACTGAGTGTTTGCATGTAAAATCTATTTTGAGTCTTGAGCTGCGTGTCTATTATTAGTAAACTAAGAGTCTAAGTTATTGTTCAAGTCTGGGATCTATTTATAGACCCATTGGCATGTATTGTGAGAATGAGCTAGAAAGGAAGGCAAGAAAGATCCTTCTATTGTAAGATCATTGAGTTGCAAGTTGTTGCAAGCTCATAAGAGATCTACATGTGTGAGTATGGTCTGTTGAATTACAGGTGTCAGGTTCGTGGGAGATCTATTTGAAGTACTTTAGAGTGCTTGGTGTACTGGCAAGGTTATTACTGACTGGTTGGAGAGGTGAACACCAATTCTATGTGTGAGTTGGGTATTGGAACCGTTTTTGGTAGGAGAGTGTTTTGAAGAAGAATTACTGTACACTTTAGGTGTGGCAAGCCTCTGTAAGGTGGAAGAGAGTGGCATCTTTTTATTGTATTCTTTTTTGTACAAGTGTTAATACAAAATTGTATATTGTCTCTCATATTCTGTGTTATTTGTGAATACTAGTTACTTGTACTTCTGGATATTTCTGCATGTTTAATTACTTGTATTTGGTAATCATATTCTGCTCTTTCTCAGGAGCAAGATCCTAACAAGTGGGATCAGAATAGGTGTGTTTGTTCTTGGATTCTCTGACACCATGTGTTCATTTTGATTTATCAATTTTCTCGCTACGCCAGCTGAACACAATTTCAAGTCATTACCCGTAAGAGTTTCATCAGATGTCTCATGAGTTCCATTTGTAGATAGGAAGTAGTTGCCCATGCTCGAGGACTCAAATAAAATTTGAGCTTCTGGTGCTAACGATCGGGTAACTACATACCTTGCTTCTTTTTTAGGAAGTAACTTCTTCATGACACCTTGAATTGGAATCCTTGCTTCCGACAAGTCCATATTTAGCTCGCCTCCAACATCTTTGAAAAAAATTTGCCCAAGTAGGATGCCGTAAGATATTGAAATTCGGCCACTAAAATCGTCATTTTTATCCGCTTTTCTGGAAAAGCCGCGAAGGCATATTGAGCATCTTTTATTTGACCAAGGAGAGAGACTTGCTTATTTTTCATGGAAAAACACCTCTCAAAAGTTTTGGTCAAAGTCAGGCCAAGAGAATCTGCCACTTTCACAGGCATGACATTATCTGAAGCTCCAGAGTCTATAATACAATTATTCATTTTATAACCATTTATAAGTAGGGAAACATAGAAAGGTTCTATTTTTTTTAGAGCGACAGGAGTCACAACAAGATTGTTTTGGACCAGTTTATCTTTAGGGGTATCATGAACGACCTTCAAAAAATCTTGTCCTACAGGGATGGCATTGTTTTTCACATATTCTGCTAATCTATCAAGTTGTTCTGAGTTAGCTCTCAAATATTCAACCTCTGTCATTTGAATTTTAGTCTTTCTAGCATGATCAATTATATCAAATAATTGAAAAAAACTTGCAACATAGGAAGAGAGTCCATCATCAAGGGCTTTAATAGGTGTGACACTAGTCTGGGCAACGGAAGTGGAAGGTATGGCGTGGTTAGAGGTACTTACTTTTTTATGGGTTACCTGATCCTTTGATTGCAGAGGCAATGGGGTCTCTTGTTTGGCAATGGAAACCGATTGTCGGGGTTCCTCTTCTGCCCTTATTTTGTCAGTCTATGAAGTCGACTGATTTTGAGATCTGGTAAAAACAGCGTAAGCTCCATCCAAACCTTCTCTTTTACTTCCAGCTTCGTGTTGGTAATCTAGGAAACCGATATTAGAGTCGCCAGCTAATTCTTCTTCCTACTCATCAAAGAGATTAGCATCTTCTTGTCGATCCAACTAAGGTTGAAACGAATTGTCGTGCTCAGCCTCCAGATAACTGACCGTTGAATTAGCAGGTGCTGCTTCAATGGCCAATCTCCCTAGAGGGGAAGGTAGGCGATTGGATTGCCCTTAGTTTCAGGTAGCATTACCTTGATATAATCGATTCTAAAATGTTCTCTTGGGCGCATCTTGATAGGTAGGAGCAGATATACCTTGAGCTATTTGCCTCTTCAAAGCTATCAGTTTATTCATCAATTTTTGCACCATAGGATCTGTAGTACTTGAAAAACTTTCAGTAGATGAAGAGAATTTATTTTTACTAGGGTTTTTTCTGATGTTACCTGCCAGGATAAGATCATCCTCAATCTCAGTAGCCAAACTTTGAGCCAAGGCTAGATCCATAGGGCCAGCTCGCCTCAATAGGAAACTTACTTCAAGAAGCTGCGAATTGGTAAAAAAGCACTTGAGATTTTTCGACGTGGGCTGAGCCACAGTTGGAATCCGGTTTCTCAACTTGTTGAATTTAGCTATGAAATCCCTCATGGGTTCCTAGGATTCTTTTTTCAACTGTGTTAGCTGAGCTAACAAAGCGTGTGCATCTTCAGCAGGTTTAAACCTAGCTTCAAATTTGGATTTGAGCGTATCCCAATCTGTTACTGACCTGGCCTGTAGGTGATAGAACCAATCTGCAGCGGCTCCTTGCAAAGTTTTCACAAAAAGCCTAACTGCTACATCTTCTAATTTCACGTCGATCACGCCACATGCTATGGAGAAAGTGGCAATATGCTCGTCAGAATGAACCTTTCCATCACCAAAAAATTTAGAATTTTTTTTCTAAAACTACGAGGTAGTTCATGCAGAGGTGCAGTCAAATTGAGAAGACCAAATAAATTACCCCACGGGCCTTGAGCCATTATGTTAGGATGATTAAATGGTGGGATAACAAACTTTGGTGGGGTATTTATAGGTAGGGCGTGATTAACAGCAAGAAAAGAAGCTCTACCTTATGTTGGTGACCTGATAAGGTTAGGAAGAAAACTCTTAGAACGTTGGAGGAAAGGTGACGGAGGAAAGAGATCAAAGTTGCTTTGTTGCGCCAACTCAAACACAGGGTCAAAAACACCCTTAGATCTCTAGCTTCTGGTGTAGCGTGGAGTTGTCAGATTTTAAATGGAAAAGGGACTAAAACTGCTTCAAGTTGGAGCTTGAGGCTTCAAAATGCACATTCGTAATCCCCAGCAGAGTCACCAAAAAACTGTTGGGTGAATATTTTATCGTCAACTAACTGATAACAAAATGGGTATATCAACCACAGCATAGGGAGATTTACACCACGAATAGTATGGGTTTACCAGATCTAGACGAAGTAAATCTCTCCTCTCATCAAGGAGAGGTTCCCTATAAATATTTACGTGCTAGATATATATATATATATATATATATATATATATATATAAATAATTAAGCAGAAAATAACACATAGGGTGGTATAACAGTATCTACCTCTTTTTTTTCAAAAGTAATGTATAAAGAATATAAAGAAGGATATCATGATCCTTAGCTAACAACACTCTTCTTCTTTCAAAAATGGTATTAACCGGGAAGCAAAAGATCACTTGAAGTAATAAAGTTCACAAGAACAATCACATAAGCACAAATTCTTTCGTAGCTTCTTTCACCGATCTAGGACAGGGGTAACCATAGAGTGAAACGAAGCACAAAGTCTTCGTCTGAAACTACAAAAGATAACTGAATCTCAAAGATAAAAGAAGCTCAAAGTCTATCCTCTACCTTTAAAAGCGCTCTCAGATAATATAAACCCACCCACTTTGCTTATTAAATTAGATAAACAAGAGATTATCAAGAAAGAGAACATAAGAAACTGTTTCCTAGACAACACAAATAATTTCAACACAAAGTCTGAAATAAATCTGCTTCTCATTCATTTAACAAAATATGATTTACAAGTTTGAGCACAAAGTCTCAAAAATTACTTCAATTTCGGCAGAGTATTTGCTCTCAATTTTTTTAAGATCATTTACAAATGAGGTCTCCACTATATATAGGTAGAAAATCTTCAAAAATTAAAAAATAATAAAATACAAAAATATCTCAGTCAAAGATGACTCATCTTTGACTTTGAGATATTTTTTTGAAATATTTACATGTAATTACATCTTACAAAATTGCATGCACTTTTCACAAAATAAAAGTGCATAAGGAAAGAAGAAAAAATAAGAGAAAAAATTCAGTTCTTGCTGCCAGATTTCTTCATATGGGTATCGTACATAGTGATAGATGCTTGAATTTCTACGCTGTCTGGCGCAATCGTGTTCTTGGAGATGATTATGGCTCTGATTAATGCATTCTTCAATGTTGTGATGGCCTTAGCATGACCAGTTAACCTGGATTTTAGATTTTCCAAAGTTAATTGAGCATCTAAAATATTGTCCACAGAAGACATTGAGAAAGATTTTTCTTCAAAATCTCTCTGAATCATCTCTTTGAAACTCTGAATCATTTCTTCCGCCAAGAGGAACTGATTGTCCTTAGAGGTTAGGTCGCAAGGAGCTCTTCTAGTTTATTTAGCAGGCTTAGGTCACTCTTCTCACTAGCCTCCTTGAAAGCTTTGAGATCATCAATTAAATCTTTGAGTACCTAGATCCTGAAAATCAATGACTCGTTGATCTCAACATAAGAGTCCTTGCTGGAGATGACACTGATAGATATCAAGGTGTTTTTCTTTAGAGCCTTAATCTCCTTTCATTTGCTAAAATCTTTTTTTGAACTATCAATCTCGTGAGAGATAAGAGAGACAAAATCATCTAACTCTGCTCTTACCTTCCTCATTTTACCCGTCTTTTCTGCAACCACTAATAGCAAAAAAATTCCCTGAGTATGCATTCTTTCAATATAATCCTCTAAGACTTTTCCCTTCAAGTAAGTCTTCTCTGCTTTTTGAATGACCGGGTCATCTACGGAGAAGGCCTCTGGAGTTATCGTTTCAGGGGGAAGAGTGAACCTTCTTATTACTGCCATTAGCTGCTCTGTCTTGACCTTGTAATAATCTTTCATTTCCTTCTCTCGATCGAATTTCTGGACCACGATGTCCATAACAGACTGAAGGTCGCTTTTCACACCTTCATGAGTAACTTTGCCAAGTTCAACACGAGAGATGGAATAGTTGCTCATTTTGAAACCCTCAAGGGTTGCGTCTTGTGAAGGCTTGGCAATTTCTAAAAATTTATGCCTTTTTTTTCGACCAATTTTGAGAGGATCATTGGCCTCTTAGGAGCTTTAGCTTTCACCGTCACTATTTTGCCAAAGTTGAAGTCATCTGGAAAGATGATCAACTTCTTTCTTTTGAGGGTGAAAGCTATCATCTAAGGCGGGATAGAAATATCTGTTGTGGCAATGGTTCCCTCAGCTGGTGTTACTGCGACAACTTCTACACTGCTAGTAGTGATAGTGGTCGTAGTTAGAGTAACTAGTGAAACTGTATCAACTACTGATTTTGGCTCTTGTGTAGGGATTTCTGCCAAGTTGAAAGAAGGAGATGATAAACTTTGAATGGATCCAAAAGAGCGAGAAGAACCTCCAGAAGCATCTTGAGGATCGTCAAATATGACCCTGGAAGGAAAAGTGGCTCTGAAAGAAGAAACACTGATCGGAGAGATAGGAGAAGAGGGTATCAAAGGAGACTAAGGGGGAAAAAGAGAGACGCTCTTGAGCAGCTATACTTCTTCTTGTGAGAGCGGAGGTCCAATGCTTGGTTGCCCTGATGGTTGATCGTCTGTCTCCATTAGTTGGGCTGCCTGTGTCTGAGGGCTCTATTCTTCAGTTCCTTTAGCTGTCATTTCAAGTTCTTCAGTAGTCTTGGGTTTCTTAGACATAAAGATGATTCTAGGCTTGTGAGGCCTAGAAGGGGAAGGTACATCACATTTGTTCTTGGTTCTGTTCTCTGCCTTCTTCATCTTTGCTTGGTACTCAGCCTCGGATCTCGTGATGAATTCTTTCAAGATGATCCCTTTGGTTGCTAACTAATAATTAGTGTTAGCTAATATTGGTTCGAATATTTTTCTCAGAGAAGTCAGCTCTTTCTAAGACCACTGAGTTGGAAGAAGAGGGGAATCAACAACTTTTTCAACCAGATATCTGCTATTGATAATATTTTCGTCATCGATCAGACCGGAAGGGACCTCTGTAAGCCCCAAATATTTGATCTGTTCTAGGGTCAGCCTGCAAAAGTCCATTTTTCTAATTTTTTCGGCCGTCCTCAGGTCGATCTAGATATCTTCAATCATGGGCTCATGGAACTGGGTTTTCTTTGTGATTTTGTCCTTGACTCCCTTGTAGTCAAATTTTCTCTTCTCTTGAATGGTTTTAGAGTGACCATCTATATTTCTGTTTCCATGACTTTGACTTTAGCTGTTGTTGTAATGGAATACCTGTCAATTTTGATTAGAAACTTGAAGCTTGGTTTCTTCAACTCCATTTGTCTGGCATGCACGATAATTAGTTGTCGGCAAAGTTTTATTAGTACCAACTTATCTGAAGGGAACTTGGGGAGCATATAGGGGTAGCCTTGGAAAAAGCCAACCCGAAGATAGCAAAAGGTAGAAAATTGAAGGAACATGCAGTCGTAATCGTTGACCACTATCCAAACCTCATCTAATACTCTCTTCTGCTCAAGTTGAAGGTCGAAGAGACATAAAAATATGGCAAAGAATGTGTCATTTATCTTTTTGAAATGGCAGGTCGATCCTTGTAGAGTCAGCTAGGGGTAATATGAGTACACTGGGGTCGTCTTTTTATCCCCCTCTGTGGTTAAGCCCAAAAAAGTTTGCATTGCAGCAGCTATGTACAAAAGGTACGAAGTCATATAAAACTTGTAAGAAGTTTGTACTTTGGTTAGTTGCTCATGGAGGGCATTGTTGATCTGCTCTCCCCAAAAGATGACCTATTTTGCCTTGGAGGATGATTTTAATGAATGGGTACATATATTCATGGAACAGTGAAGAAGACGGGAGGCCTCGTACCCTATTGAGAAGGGTGATCAAGTCACCAACCTCCTCAATGAAGTCACTCCTCAGAAAATTCTGCGGCCATCTTGATAAGTTGGTCCTGGGGGTCTTCAACCATTTGTAGTTCATTACTTTCTTTGCCCTCTCAGAGTCTTTGTCGTATTCCTTCTGGGCGTCCACGAAGTCAATCTTGGTTACTTCGATGGCTAGAGGGCACATGAAAACTTTATCGATAAATTTGAGATCCAGCCGAATCACCACATTGTCGCTGGCATCTGAGACTGACCTGGTCTCTTTGTTGTAGAAGTGGGCACATTGGAGAACGAACTCTATATGATGTGCTGCCATCGGAAAAGTGGCCACTAGGTGGATGTTACTCTCGACGATCCTCTTTATCTCGGTGCTTGGGTTCGTCGCCTTTGTTCGAGCTATGAATTTGGCCATGTTCATGTGGCTAATTTTGGTGTCTCAGATATCGTCGACATTTGAGGAGACTGACGTGAGTGAGAAGATGCCCTGATATTTGTATTTCATGGTCTTTGCCTTTTTTGGAGACACTTCAGACATGAGAATTGATTTTGGTCAGACAGGTGTCGATCAGCAAGAGTTTTTTTAGGGTACTACATACATGATTACAAGATTAGAGGAAAGTAGACGAATAGGAAAAACACAATTTAAGTGATCATGGTCAACGGAGGTCACTTAAAAAGGTCGAGTTGGAAAAAGGACCAAAAAATGAGGAAGAAAGGGAAAGAAAAAGACAACATGAAAAATCCTCCGGAGTTAAGAAAATCTGGAGGAGGGATGCACGGACGACAAAATTTGCTGCCCATGCAAGTTGGAGTGAAAAAGATGCAAGGGTGGCAAAATTCATCGCCCATGCATGTTCAGCCTGCATAGGCGGTGAATTTCGCCGCCCTTGCAGGCTAGAGGAGAAAGAGGTAGGGGCGGTGAAATTTGCCACCCTTACAGGAAAGCACTGCATGAGCGGCGAAATTTGCCGCCCTTACAAGAAAAAAAGAAACATGGAGGGGCAGCAAAATTCACCGCCCCTGCAAGTAAGGACTGCATGACAGAGGACGCGAGGGCGGCAATTTTTGTCACCCCTGCGCACAAGGATTTCTTGGGTGGTGAAATTTGCCGCCCTTGTAGCTAAAAAGGCTTGGGGGCCGAGGCACGGGCGGTGAAATTCGCCGCCCAAGATGGCATTGAGAGGAAACCCACGGGTAAAGGAGAGAGACGGCATTTTAAGCCGTCTCTGCAGGTAGGTAGGCATGGAAGGTTGACCGAGGGGGAAGGGACTCAAGAAGAAAACAACAAAAACTCAAAATAAAATGAAAAGAAGAAAAAGATGCTAAGATAGAAGAAAGAAAGATGATAAAAACTAAACACAAGACCCACCTGGAAATCCGTGCACGCCACAAGGTCAAATCTGCCAAGTCGCACTTCAAGTCATCCACTAGATCATCCAGACGTGAAGGGCAAGATGAGAGGAGGAAGCAATGAGAAGAAATAGGGTTCAAATTGGTTTATATGGGGTGAAAAACAACCCCAACTACCTGCTGTGTGTGGCAATAAATGCTGCGCATGAAAATCGAGGCATGCTTGGGCGGCAAAATTTATCGCCCTTGCATATTTTGGTGAGTTCGAACGTAGGGGCAGAAAAATTTGCCGCCCTTGCAAGTCAAGATGCAAGGGTGGCAAAATTTGCTGCCCTTGCAAGAAAAATGCAGGGGCAGCAAAAATTGCCGCCCTTGCTTTACAAAGGTCAAAATGCACTGACGAAAAAATTTGCCACCCGTGCACGAAATAGAAGAAAAGACTAACTCTAAAAGAGGCAATCTGGGGGAGGGGTTCTTTGGTCGCAACGAGATCATAACCACTCTCGCATTCTTAGGCCAAGATGAGAACGAATTCAAAACTTGTCTCAAAAACAAACTTAGAGAGACAAAAGATGAAACAGACAAGTTTCGTAGGGGGTTGTTCCCAAAAACGGGCTAATCCGATTTTGAAAACAACATATGCAACTAAAAATTTTGGTGTTTATTATATTAAAAAAATTAGATGTATTTAAAACTTTTAAGAAGTGGAAAACCTTGGTTGAGAATGAAACAAGTCTCAAGTTGAAATGTTTCAGATTAGATAATGGAGGTGAGTATTGTAGTAATACTTTCTTTGATTATTATTCTAACAATGGAATATGTAGGCAAAGGATGGTTCCATGAACTCCACAACAGAATGGGGTATCTGAAAGGATGAACTAAACAATAATGGAACATGCTAGGAGCATGAGGGTACATGCAAGGTTGCCTTTACAATTTTGGACAGAAGTAGTTAGCACGGTAGTATATATGATTAACAGAGGACCTTCTATGCCTTTGGATGGAGGCATATCTGAACAATCTTGGTCTGATAAGAATATTGATTATTCTTTTCTTAGAGTCTTTGGATGTGAGGCTTTTTCTCTCATTAAGAAAGAGGATAGGACAAATTTAGAAGCTAAATTAGAGAAATACACATTTATTGGTTATGGTGAGGATGACTTTGGTTTTCATTTATGGAGCATTAAAGATATAAAAATATTTTAGTCTAGAGATGTTGTCTTTAATGAAAAAGTCATGCGTAAGGATCAGTTGCAGGAACAGGATTATGAATAGAAAGAGTACATAGTATTGGATGACATTACGGATGGAAAAGTATCCAAAGATTTAGTTCAGGAACCTTCTACACAAGGAGCCCAAACTCTTATGATAAGAAGATCTTCTAGGGTAAGAAGAGCACCTGAATATTTTTCTCTTTTGAATTATTTATTACTCACTGATAATGGAGAACTAGAGTGTTATGAGAAAGCAATGCAGGTAGATGCCAAGTTGAAATGGGAACACGCCATGGATGAGGAGCATAGATCTCTCATGGAGAACCAAATGTGGGATTTGATGAGGCTACCCAAGGGCAAGAGTGTGTTGCCAAACAAGTGGATCTTCAGGATCAAAGAAGAGGATGAAGATAGAAAATGGTATAAGGCAAGGATGGTGGTCAAGGGGTTTGCACAAAAATTAGGTATTGATTTTGATAAGATTTTATCTCTTGTTGTAAAAATAACTTCTATTTGGATTGTTCTTGGTTTAGTTGCAGTTGAGGATTTGCACTTAGAATAGTTAGATGTGAAAATTATTTTTCTTCATGGTGATTTGGATGAAGATTTGTATATGAAGCAGTCACAAGGTTATGATGTCAAAGGGAATGAGAACTATGTGTGCAGACTAAAGAAGAGCTTGTATGGCTTGAAACAAGCTCCATAGCAGTGGTACAAGAAATTTTATTATTTTATGTTAGAACAAGAATATCATAGGTGTCATTCTGACCATTGCATGTACATCAAACATTTTGATGATGATTCCTTTATTATTGGATGCTTGTATGTCGATGACATGTTAGTTGCAAGAAAGAACATACAACATATTCATATGCTCAAGAAATAGCTTAGTGACTCCTTTTCTATGAAGGATTTGGGTGCTACAAAGCAAATCCTTGGTATGAATACTTCTCATGACAGGAAGGAGAGGAAGTTGGTTTTATCCCAATCAGAGTATGTGAATAATATCTTGGAAAGGTTTAGTATGTTGGATGTTAAATCTGTTAGTACTCCTTTGGCAGGCCACTTTAGATTATCAAAGGAACAGTGTCCCAAGTTAGAATTTGAAAAGCTTAGGATGTCCAAGGTATATTGCTCATTGGCAGTTGGCAGCATGATGTATGTCATGGTTTGTACTAGGCCAGATATTTCCCATGCAGTGGGAGTTATGAGTAGGTATATGATTGATCCAGCTTATGAGCATTAACATATAGTGAAATGGCTTCTTTAGTATTTGACAGGAACCATTGATGTTGCATTATGTTATGGAAGATCAGATACCACTTTACATGGTTATGTGGACTCAGATATGGCAAGGAATATTGATAACAAGAGAAGTACAATAGGATATATATTTATTGTTGGAGATACAGTGATTAGTTAGATTTATAGGATACAAAAGGTTGTGTCTTTGCCAATCATAGAGGTAGAGTATGTTCCTAACACAAATGCTAGCAAGGAGATGATTTGATTACAAGATTTTTTTTAAGAGTTAGGTTATGAGCAGGAAGTTAGGAGACCACACAGTGATAGTCAGAGTGTTATTCATTTGGCAAAGAACTCCACATTCTACTTGAGGATGAAACACATTCAATTACATTATTATTTCATCATGAAAGCTTTGGAGGAGAACTTGGTGAAGCTAGAGAAGATTCATACTAGCCATAATCCTATGGATATGATGACCAAGGTGGTCACATTAAACAAGTTAAGACTATGTTTAGATTTGGTTGGCCTTAGTGGTCATGGAGCAGTGATAGATTATGTTCAGGAGAAACGGTCTCCAAGTGAGATATTGTTGAGTATGGAGCCCTTTGGGGCTATCACATGACCATATGAATAAATTTTGGGGGCTTAAAAACCTTTGAGAATGTGGGGGGCATTATTTTCATGTTTTCTACATGTGAGTGGAATATTCCTTTTATTCCTAATTTTTATGTATTCTATATTTCATGGAGATAGTTATTAGTTGCTTTTTCCCATGTTTACTTCCTTGTTTTAAGGAAGTTACTTATTTTGTGGAAAAGGGAACTCCTTCTTTGTTTAGTGGAGTTAGTTGAGATCACATGTTTTTGGGAAAATGTGCCCTTAGAAGGTGGAGAGATGAATATGGCATGTTCCTCCTTGGCAGAGATTTTAGATAATCTTGATGAGGTGGAGGAGGGTTGTCACATGTTTGATATTGCTTATCTTTGATAAGCATTGCACATTTGCTCTTCTTTTTGTGGATTTTGTTCATTTTACTATATATACAGGGTGTGATGTGGCCTTTAGAGGTTGATGGTTTATTTTCAGGGTGTGGTTTTGATGATCATAATCAAAGTTCAAGGGTTTTGTAAAGTGCATGTGTTTATTATAAGGTGTGCTTTAGCAACTTGTGAGATACAACATTGTGCAAGTGCAGGTGAAAGAGTAGCTTTTTGTGCAGCATTTTATACATAAATTTTTTTATCTTTGTGAGAATTCATTGTAATCTTGTTTTAGATTACTGATTTATTTGAGAAATTTCATTGGTGAATGTAGCCCACATTGGGTTAACCACGTTAGATCTGTGTTATTATCTTTTTATCTCATTTATGATTTCATAATAATGGTGAATTAAGGAATGTTTCCATGATGCAGGTAATTGCATAGCTTTAGATCTGATTTATGGTAATAGTAAATTTGGTTTAAGTGTTTTTTATTCTTAACAATTCACACTAGATGAATAATCGACATTGAAGTTAGGTTATATTTTTTAACAAATATCAAATTTAGCATCAAAATCAAACTCAACATTGGATTCAGAGTCCCTTGAGTCAAACTAAACTTTAGAATCAAAATATGTTTGTGGTTGTTACAACATTGATTACACATGCCTTGTAGATCAATTTGAATATATTTTTTATCCTTCCATGATTTTTTAGGATGATTACTTCAGCATCGGCATAAGTTCTCCTAGTATCTTATACGAAGATTATGTTGCCTCTTTCTATTCCATTACCATTCCACATGCCATTAACACTAACCAATGTAGCCATTATATTGACATTTCACCTACCATAAGTGTCGATTGGGATTGACAAAATCACACTTTGTCAAACTGCATCCATGGAGACATATCAATTACAAAATATTAGAGGGACCAAAACCATATTCATGCAAAATAAAGATAATCTCTTAGTGAGACCTTTCTAGAGGTGCTAGGGATAATCAAAGTCTAAACTCAGCATCTTCTATTGAAACCTTGTTTGAGGCATTATAAGACAATCAAATTCAAAATCCAATGTTCCTTAGTGAAACCTTTGTTAGGTTGTGGAGCTAAAAGCTTCACCAGGATGCAAACAGGGAAAGTTACGGAGGATGCAGAGTTGCGGGGAATTACAGAATCAGTTGCAGAAAAACCAGCGTCGATCTGATCAACCAACGTCGGTCAGATAGCAAAGAGGAAGCAACCGACGTCGGTCACCAGTCGGTCGATATCGGTCATGGAGGAGCCGACGTCGGCAGCCTGTGCAAGAATAGGAGTTTGCATGATGAATCCGGGAGAGTCTATTTTGAGACTGTTAGTTTGCATGTTGAAGGCTAGTCGTAGTCTTGAGTTGCGAGTCTAATTATTGTAATTAGGTTAGTCTAATTATTATAAGCATGAGATCTATATATGGACTCATGGGCTGTATTGTAAACTTGTAGCTAGTGAGTAAGAGAGCAATAAGCTCCTTCAGAGAGAAGAGAGTAATGATGCGTTCCTCCTAGTGCCACAGTACCAAGGTGGGTAATGAATTGGAGAATCAGAAGGGTTCTTCATGTGTGTATAATCTTGGTCAACATGTGGGCATGAATTTCTATAGGAAATCTACAATGGTGAGTATGATCTAGTTATTTGCAGGTAGCAGGAGATCTACTTGGAGTACGGTTGTGTACTTGGTGAACTGGCAGCGTGTTATTAACTGGTTGGAGAGGTGAACATCAATTCTATATTGAAATTGATTGTTGTGACCAAGAGAGAGAGGGAAGAAGGTCTTGAGGTGTGGCAAACCTTTGAGGTGGAAGAAGAAGTGGCATCTTCTTTATTGTATATTCTTCTGAGTGATTATTAATACAATTGTGTATTGTCTCTCAATTCCTGTGTTGTTTCATATTTTTAGTTACTTATTGATTATGGGTAAATTCCGTGTTTAGTTGCTAATACGAGAAGTAATCATATGTGCTCTAATTGGTAGAGCAAGATCCTGACTAAGTAGGGATCAAAGCATGTTTATTGTTCTAGGTTTCCCTGACAAGTGGTATCAGAGCTTTTGGTTGGGTTGACTAACAGGTGGTTTCAGATCTGGTAGTGTTTTTGATTATAGGTCACTCACAGGTGTTTCAGATTGAGTGGGAGTATAGCAACGGCAGAAGAAAGTAAGCTACGAATGAAGAAACTAAATAGCACGAATGGTCTGATTGATGGAAAGAAAGAGTAGGTAAAAAGAGATTGTTGGTCAGTAGAAGATCAGCTTGTGGAAGCATATGTTGCAGGTAATATTGCACAGAATGTTCTGGATAAAGTGGAATCTTTGTTTACAGATTCTTTTGCCTCTTTCCATGCAGCCCGAAATAGAGCATCTTTTCATGGGTATGACTTTGGAGACCTTGGAGAGACTTATTTAGGGGTTGGAGAGCCTTGTCAGATGATTGACGAAGGGGAAGTGAAGCTGAAATTGCAGACAGATAACACACTGATGGTGAAAGAAGTCATGCAGGTACCAGTCTTGGAGATGATTCTAATTTCTTCAAGAAATTTGGGTGATGGGAGATGCACTGTAACTCTCACAGCGGATACACTTGAATTAGATGGTGGTAAGAAAGTAGGTATCCTTTATCTATCTACTTATATTGTTGATTCACCTTCTGTTGTAGAGATGTGGCTTCATAGGCTTAGTCACATATGTAGAAGGAGGATGCAGGTTTTGAAGCAAAAGTCAGATGTTTTTGACAAGCTAAAGAACTGGAAAGCCTTGGTGTTCATGGAGGAAATGACGGACAGAGATCAGGTGAGGAAACTAAATTATTCTGAGCAGAGCAGGGTTGACTTGATTAGGATTTTGATCCATGGAGAGCTCGCAGGTAAAAAGTTATCACTCATAGACGAACACAGGTACCGACATCGGTCAGATAGTAACCGACGTCGGCAACAGAAAGACCGACGTCGGTCATGAGGAAATTGACATTGGTAGAAGGGACACTGGCGTCAGCCAAAGAAACGACGTCGACAGTCAGGGTCAGTACAGGGAGCCGACATCGATCGAGAGCAGACTGAGAGATGGCCGAGATTGGTCACTGGTACGGATGGTGGGCGGACAGCACGCTGTCAACAAGTCTCAAACGCTCATGTTGAGGTCAGAAAGGGTAAGTGAACCTCATATTCGTTGTTCACCTTCTTTATATTGCTTATTGATGGTCAAGAACCAGGAAGATGGAAGAAGCAATGCAAGTAGAATCTAGATACAGTGGGAGCTTGGCATGGATGAGGAGTGTGAGTCCTTGGAGAAGAACCAAACAAGAATTTGTTGGTAAAGTTGTCAGCTAGAAGTAAGCACTAAGAGACGGAATGGATTCTCATTTTAAAGAAGAGAGTGGATGGATACAAGAGACGAAAGGCCAAGGCATATGGTCTTGAGGAAGCTGCATGACAGTGGTACAGGTATTGATAGGGGGATGACTAAGCATGGCTTCATTCAATGTCAGTATAGCTATTGTGGTTTTATCTTACCAGGTGGATGATGAGTCATGACATCATTCTGTTACTGTATGTGGGTGATTTACTAGTAGGTTTGTACATATAGGTATTTGCTGAGCTAAGGGTAAGGTTAGTTCAGAGGTGTGTCATGAAGAATTTGAAGCAGCAAAATTCTTTGGCATAAGAGTCATGGAGATTTTATCTCCAGTGGGAGATGATGTGAAGACGGTGTTGGCGGGGTTCATGATGCAGGATGCAGAATCAGAAAGCACACCAAGGGCTGGACAGTTCAAGCTTAGCTTGAAACAGGGTTCGAAATCACATGAGGTCTAATGTAGGCCTGAGTTGTTTTCCCAAGTAGTGGGGTTGTCAGAAAGTATGGAGCCAATTCAGGGAAGGAGTACTGGAGGGCAGTTCAGTGGGACTAGCAGCAGGGATTCTTGTTATGCAGGGTCAAGTTCTTCACTACATGGATATGTAGGTTCGGATATGGCAGGTTACATTGATGACAGTGGTAGCATCACAGGTTGTGTGGTGGTTGGTCTTCAGGATTGATTTTGAAGAGGAATACAAGCCAGGGAATAATTTAGATGGTGTACAGGTACAGGTACAGGTGCAGCTATTTATCTTCAAGTGGGAGATTGTTAGGTTTTGGAGCTAAAAGCTTCACCAGGATGCAAACAGGGGAAGTTATGGAGGATGTAGAGTTGCGGGGAGTTGCAAAATCAGTTGCAGGGAAACCGGCGTTGGTCACCAGTCAGCCGATATCGGTCATGGAGGAGCCCAGTCGGCAGCCTGTGCGAGAACAGGCAGTTTGCATGATGAATCTGGGAGAGTCTATTTTGAGATTGTTAGTTTGCATGTTGAAGGCTAGTCGTAGTCTTGAGTTGCGAGTCTAATTATTGTAATTAGGTTAGTCTAATTATTGTAAGCATGAGATCTATATATGGACTCATGGGCTGTATTGTAAACTTGTAGCTAGTGAGTAAGAGAGCAATAAGCTCCTTCAGAGAGAAGAGAGTAATGGTGCGTTCCTCCTAGTGCCACAGTACCAAGGTGGGTACTGGATTGGAGAATCAGAAGGGTTCTTCATGTGTGTATGATCTTGGTCAGCATGTGGGCATGACTTTCTATAGGAAATCTACAATGGTGAGTATGATCTAGTTATTTGCAGGTAGTTGCAGAGAGCAGGAGATCTACTTGGAGTACGGTTGTGTACTTGGTGAACTGGCAGCGTGTTACTGACTGGTTGGAGAGGTGAACATCAATTCTATATTGGAATTGATTGTTGTGACCAAGAGAGAGAGGGAATAAGGTCTTGAGGTGTGGCAAACCTTTGAGGTGGAAGAAGAAGTGGCATCTTCTTTATTGTATATTCTACTGAGTGATTATTAATACAATTGTGTATTGTCTCTCAATTCCTGTGTTGTTTCATATTTCTAGTTACTTATTGATTATGGGTAAATTCCGTGTTTAGTTGCTAATACGAGAAGTAATCATATGTGCTCTAATTGGTAGAGCAAGATCCTGACTAAGTAGGGATCAGAGCATGTTTATTGTTCTAGGTTTCCTTGACAACCTTCTCAGAGGCACTATGGGACACTCAAGACAACTTCATTGGTGAAAACCTCTTTGAGGCGCCAATAATTGAGTACAATAGTTCTTCACTACTTGATGGAGACATTATTAAAGATAACATCAATATAGCTTCCAATCTAAAACATAATCAAATGGTAGCTACTCTCAAGCCCAATCAACAAAAAAATTTGATGGTCCTATTGAGAGCATATTTAGAAGTCTTCGATACCACCATAAACAAAATTATGTTGAATCAGGAATCAACAACATTGTGTGTGCTTGAAAATCTCAATCTTCATTTGTTGGTCAACCATTATATATTCCACTGTGTTCTATCTCTCCATTTCCAAATCAAAACTATCAGCCAATATTTATCCATATTTACCATTCCTAGTCATACTTTTCTTTGTAGAGGTTATGAAGATGTATCTTGTCTCAAAGTTTGTAGCAAACAAAATCAATGAATAACGAAGATCATAACAACATTATTGGAGTCCAAATCTGTAGTAGGTTCTTGATAAAGTAACTATTCAGAAGAGGTATGGGCTAGAAATTTAAACATAATTGACTATTCTTGTTATATCATATACAAATCAGGGTGTGCATCTTCGCATCAGCAGGAACAACATAACCATTTACCTTACCTTTCTATTTACCTTACCTTTTTCATTTTCCATTCACCTTGTCATTATTTTATGCCCTACCATTTACCTTACCTTGTCACTTGGGGGTAACCCTCTTATCATTATAGCCCTTTTATCATAACATCATCTTGTCTTGCCCTTTGCCTTGCCTTACCATTTACCATGCCTTCACTATCGACCAAAGTTGTTTTTACCCTTCCTCCCCACCCCTTTGACCTTGGTTCTTCGAGCACCTTCAGCAAGAGGATTATGATCAAGTTTCATTAGTTGATTCAGCATTCTAGACAAAGGCCATATTTTGGACTTGTATGACAATGGTTTAGAAATTTTATCCTTTATTCCTTGTTTCATTTTATTTCGAGTGTTCCTGATTATAACTGTCTTTGGCTAAATCAGGGTTTCACTCTGTGTTACTAATTATAACTACCTTTGGGAAAATTAGTATCATTTACCTATGTTATTTATTAATTATAACTACCTATAGGCAAATTAAGAACATCTTTATCATGTCTTGAAGTCCCACCTTGTCATTCCCATGTCATATCGTACTATTAGCCTAATTTGAAAACTTAGTGCTATTTAGTCAGATTCCTCTGATGTAAGGCATAATTATAGTGAGTTGATGTCCCATCCTGGGAATATGTATGTAACTCTCAATTTACGTTAAATTCAGCTCAATCACCCTTTTCCACGCTCTTGTTGCTTTATGATCAATTTCAAGTTTGAAAGCTCTTGTCATTTTTCAAATTAGACCGTTTAATATCTTTTCATTCTCAAATTAAGTTGAGATGCTTAGAAAAATCTAAAAACATTTGAAAATGATCTAGAAAATCCTAAAAATTACCAAATCGACCACTTTTTTACCTTAAGGATTATGGGACCCCTAGCTAATTCACAAGAAACCACTTATCCTTTAGTTTTCCCATTCTTGTTGGCCCCTAAGTCTTATGCTTTTGTTATTTTGTGAGTTTTCATAATGTGCATTATGTATTCAATTTTGATATATTAATGACCACTAGGCTTCATCTCATGCTCTCATCATTTTACGAGACCATTTCCATATTCTTTTACCTCATCATTCATATTTTATTGATCATCATTTTTCTTCTATTCCATCTCCTAGGAGAACTACATTTGACCTGAAGTTTATATTGAATCTTGTGTCTATGAAACTATGAAGGTAGCGTCCACTTGCTTAGTGCATCTAGAGTCAGATCGATTACACTTTTTTTTTCTATTCCCCCATTTTTTTGTGTTATTATCTCCTATAACCTAGGCGCATTGTTTGTTCTATTATTTGTGTCACTGTGTCATTTACACTAACATTGTGATTAACCATTGATTGTATTTATTTGCTTATTGATGTTTTGTTATGTTTTTTGTTTATTAGAATTTTATATTTCTATTTGTTTATTCGTTTGCTTGTTTGTTTACTTTTGTTCTTGCACCTTGAATTAGTATATATGTGTAGACATCCAATTCTTAACACCATTTGTGTTGAAATTGTCAATCTTACTCAAATTCCACTCAAATGCACATTTTAGGTCAAAATCTATAAAATGTGCTAAATGGTTTAAACTTGTCATTTATAAGTGCCAATTTAGGTCAAATTATCTCTAAATAGGGCAATGTAATTTATGGGTCAACTAACTTTGATCAATTCATTTCAAGTCAAAATGATGATTTTGTCTTTTGTGCTCTGGATCACTCTTTTTTTTTAAATTCATTGGTACACATCACATACCTTTGTTATTTTATTTTGGCAACATCGTAAATGAAAATACAGCTCCAATGCATCTAACGTCACCTTATAATTCTTCTCGAGAGTCAAATTACAACTCAGTAATATGACTTTCTGACCATTTTAATTAATTGAGGGCCAATTTTCAAATAATTGCACAAATGTTGATTAACCTTTTTTTAAGGCTAATTAATCCAAATCAAGAGCTTAAGTGGATTTTCCATGAGAGTTGTTTAATATTTCTTTTTGAAAATTGATTCTTATTAATTACATCATCAGGTGATATCATTTCTTGGGAATACATCCCTAGGCCATAAATGTCATAAATATCAGAATTATGGGTCACCCATGCCTAGTTAATGCCTCCCATGCCTCTTCAATACCCCTTCTTTCAAGGTCATGATGAAGATAATTATGAATTTAATTCCAAATATTAGGATTATCCATGGCCACACATCTCAATCTTGAGATGGACGATCATAGTTGATCCTAACCAATCTCAAAAATCTATAAATAGAGAGGCCATTGTCAGGAACCTAAAACAATAAACATGCTCTGATACCACGTGTCAGGATCTTGCTCCACCAATAAGAGCACATATGATTACTTCTTGTATTAGCAACTAAACACAGAATTTAACCAGAATCAACAAGTAACTAGAAATATGAAACAACACAGGAATATGAGAGACAATACATAATTGTATTAATAATCACTCAGAAGAATATACAATAAAGAAGATGCCACTTCTTCTTCCACCTCAAAGGCTTGCCACACCTCAAGACCTTCTTCCCTCACTCTCTCGGTCCCAACAATCAACTCCAATACAGAATTGATGTTCACCTCTCCAACCAGTCAGTAACACGCTGCCAGTCCGTCAAGTACACAACTGTACTCCAAGTAGATCTCCTGCTCTCTGCTGCTACTTGCAAATCACTAGACCTTACTCACCATTGTAGATCTCCAAAAGAAGCCATGCTAACCTGCTGACCAAGATCATACAAATATGAAGAACCCTTCTGATTCTCTAAACTAGTACCCACCTTGGTACTGTGGCACTAGGAGGAACACACCATTGCTCTCCTCTCTCAGAAGGAGTTTATTGCTCTCTTACTCTCTAGCTATGAGTTTACAATACAGCGCATGAGTCCATATATAGATCTCATGCTTACAATAATTAGACTATCTTAATTACAATAATTAGACACGCAACTCAAGACTATGACTAGCCCTTAACATGCAAACTCGCAGTCCAAAAATAGACTCTCTAGAAACAACATGCAATCTGCATGTTCACGCACAGGTTGCCGACGCTGGCACATCCATGACCAATGTCGGCCGACTGGTAACCGACGCCGGTTGCTTTCTCACTGCCATCTGACCGACGTCGATTGATCAGACTGGTGTCGATTTCCCTGCAACTGGTTTTGTAACTCTCTGCAACTCTGCATCCTCCGTAACTTCTCCTATTTTCATCTTGGTGAAGCTTTTAGCTCCACAACCTAACAATCTCCCACTTGGAGATAAACAGCTGCACTTGTACCTATCCCTATACACCGTCTAAATTATTCCCTGGCTTGTATTCCTCTTCAAGATCAACCCTGAAGACTAACCACCACACATCTTGTGATGCTACACTTGTCATCTAAGTAACCTGCCATATCCGAACCTACATATCCATGTAGTGAAGACCTTGACCCTGCATAATAAGAATCCCTGCTGCTGATCCCTCTCAGATACCTGAGAATCTATTGAACTGCCCTCCAGTACTCCTTCCCCGAATTGGCTCTATACTTTTTGACAACTCCCACTGCTTGGAAAAACTCAGGTCTACATTAGACCTCATGTGATTTCAAAACCTGTTCCAAGCTAAGCTTGAACTGTCCAACCCTTGGTGTGCTTTCTGATTTTGTATCCTGCTTCTTGAACCCTGCCAACACCGTCTTCACATCAGCTCCCACTGGAGATAAAATCTCCATGTCTCTTATGCCAAGGAATTTCGCTGCTCCAAATTCTTCATGACACACCTCTGAACTAACCTTACCTTTAGCTCAACAAATCCCTGTATGTACAAACCTGCTAGCAAATCACCCACATACAGTAACTAGATAATGTTGCAATCATCATCCACCTGATAAGATAAAAACACAATAGTTACACTGACATTGACTGAAGCCATGTTTAGTCATCCCCTATCAAAACATGTACCACTATCCTGCAGCTTCCTCAAGACCATATACCTTGGCCTTCCATCTCACGTGTCCATCCACTCTCTTCTTTAACTTGGGAATCCATTCTGTCTCTCAGTGCTTACTTCCAGCTGACAACTCTACCAATAAATACCTATTTGGTTCTTCTCCAAAGACTCACACTCCTCATCCATGCCAAGCTCCCACTATATCTGGATTCTACCTGCATTGCCTCTTTGCATCTTCCTGGTTCTTGACCATCAATAAGCAATATAAAGAAGGTGAACAATGAATATGAGGTTCACTTACCCTTTCTGACATCGATATGAGCGTTTGAGACTTGTTGACAGTGTGTTGTCCGCCCACCATCCGTTCTAGTGACCGATCTCGGCCATCTCCCAGTTTGCTCCTGACCGATGTCAGTTCCCTGCACTGACCCTGACTGCCGATGTCATCTCCCTGGCCGACGTCGATATCATTTCTGCCGATGTTGGTTCCTTCATGACCGACGTCGGTCCTCATTCTGCCGACGTCGGTTACTGTCTGACCGATGCCGATACCTGTGTTCGACTGTGAGTGATAACTTTTTACCCGCGAGCTCTCCATGGATCAAAACCCTGTTCAAATCAACACAGCTCTGCTTAGAATAATTCAGTCTCCTCACCTGATTTCTATCTGTCATCTCTTCCATGAACACCAAGGCTTTCTAGTTTTTTAGCTTGTCAAAAACATCTATCTTTCGCTTAAGAACCTGCATTCCCCTCCTACATATGTGACCAAGCCTATGAAGCCATATCTCTGCAACAAAAAGTGAATCAATAATATAAGTAGATAGATAAAGGATACCTACTTTCTTACCACCATCTAATTCAAGTGTATCCGCTATGAGAGTTAGAGTGCATCTCTCATCACCCAAATTTCTTGTAAAAATTAGACTCATCTTCAAGACTGGTACCTGCATGACTTCCTTCAACCACTGTGTGTCATCCGTCTACAATCTCAGTTTCACTTCCCCTTCGTCAATAATCTGACAAGGCTCTCCAACCCCTAAATAAATCTCTCCAAAGACATACCCATGAAAAGATGCTCTATTTTGGGTTGCATGGAAAGAGGCTAAAGAATCTGTAAATAAAGATTCTACTTTATCCAAAACATCTTGTGCAGCATTACCTGCAACATATGCTTCTACACGTTGATCTTCTGTCAACCAACAATCTCCTTTTACCTGCTCTTTCTTTCCATCAATCAGACCATTCGTGTTATTCAATTTCTACATTCGTAGCTTACTTTTTTCTGTCATTGCTATACTCCCACTCAGTCTAAAACCCCTGTGAGTGACTTGTAATCAACAAACACTAACCAGATCTGAAACCCCCTGTTAGTAATCCAACCTGAAGCTCTGATACCACTTGATGGTATCAGCTCTTGAACCTACAACCAAGGCTCTGATACCACTTGTCAGGAACCTAGAACAATAAACATGCTTTGATACCACGTGTCAGGATCTTGCTCCACCAATAAGAGCACATATGATTACTTCTTGTATTAGCAACTAAACACGAAATTTAACCAGAATCAACAAGTAACTAGAAATATGAAACAACACAGGAATATGAGAGACAATACACAATTGTATTAATAATCACTCAGAAGAATATACAATAAAGAAGATGCCACTTCTTCTTCCACCTCAAAGGCTCACCACACCTCAAGACCTTCTTCCCTCTCTCTCTCGGTCTTAACAATCAACTCCAATACAAAATTGATGTTCACCTCTCCAACCAGTCAGTAACACACTGCCAGTCCGTCAAGTACACAACCATACTCTAAGTAGATCTCCTGCTCTCTGCTGCTACCTGCAAATCACTAGAATTTACTCACCATTGTAGATCTCCAAAAGAAGCCATGCTAACCTGCTGACCAAGATCATACAAATACAAAGAACCTTTTTGATTCTCCAAACCATTACCCACCTTGGTACTGTGGCACTAGGAGGAACACACCATTGCTCTCCTCTCTCAGAAGGAGCTTATTGCTCTCTTACTCTCTAGCTACGAGTTTACAATACAGCCCATGAGTCCATATATAGATCTCATGCTTATAATAATTAGACTATCTTAATTACAATAATTAGACACGCAACTCAAGACTATGACTAGCCCTTAACATGTAAACTCGCAGTCCAAAAATAGACTCTCTGGAAACAACATGCAATCTGCATGTTCACGCACAGGCTGCCGATGTCGGCACATCCATGATCGATGTCGGCCGATTGGTAACTGACGCCGGTTGCTTCCTCACTGCCATCTGACTGACATCGATTGATCAGACTGGCGCCAGTTTTCTTGCAACTCTCCGCAACTCTGCATCCTCCGTAACTTTTCTTGTTTGCATCTTGGTGAAGCTTTTAGCTCCACAACCTAATAGCCATGAACATTATTTTTAAGTTATTTTGGTGTAAAGTTATTATGCTCATATATATTTAAAATCTTGAATATTGCAAAGTTATAATGGTAAATTATTTCCACAAGGCTTTGCATTTGATCATAGATTTTTTTTGCAAGCTTCATTGATAGTCTAGTTTAGTGATTTGGAATCATGAGACTAGGTTTTATGGAGTGTTCTTGACACATTGGAGGAGCTTACCACCATTGTTGACAAAGACAAGGATGTTTGATCAAGGGAGAACATGCTTCTGAGCCACATGGGTATGGTGAATCTATTTGGGAAGGTAATATGATGTTGCTTTCTTTCATTTGTTTCTTCTTATCCTTTGTAATTTCGATAGGAATAGATTGGCTTGGTTAATTGATTCTTTATGCATGTTTCATCATTATGGACTAATGCTTGACTAACTTACTTTGAAATCCTCTCTACATCTTAGCATGACCGGTGGGACAAGATGCATCTCACACCTAAAAAAGATCACTTTGAAACCCTAAAATATCCATTTAGACCCTTAAAACTCATGCAATTTGATTTTCTAACTTTATTTTGTCATTTTTGTTTGACATGATTTTACAAAGTAATTGACGTCAACAAGTAATATTGACATCGTTTACCTGGCTCAACTAACATTGGTTAGCAAAATTGACATTGGTTAGATCTTGATTAACCAAAGTAACCATCATCGGTTGTAATAACCGATGTTGGTCGTTGTGTTTTTAATAAAACATAGACCTGAGAGCTCTTTTTTCAAAGTTCATTATTTCAAGCTAAAAAGAGCTTCAAAGCTAAAGAACATACTGACATTTTTGTTGTAGGACCAAGCTTTTGCTTTGATAAAAACATGTTTCAATCACCTTTTGCATGCTTAAAAACCAATTAGGAACTTTGTTTTAGTGTTTAACAGAGAATGTAGATGTTTTTGTGAATGTTTTCAAAGTTTACAACTAAGACCAAGGGGTCAAATAAACACCACCAAATATTTTATTTGGGTTTAAAATTGAACACACTTGTCAATTCTTGTTTGCAAAAATTATTTACTTGAGTTTTGTTTGGTAAAAATATGAATGTTGCATGTATGCTCTTCCATTTGTCTCCTTTAGGGAACCCTTAGAATCAAAAGCGTCATTCTTATTGCAAATCACCTAGTTCAAGGCTTAAAAATAATGTCACCTAAAGCACTCCCCAAAAATTCACCAAAGTTTGGGTGATCTTGAAAATGACCCTAAAGTCTTTTTATTTTATGTTTTCTTTATTTTCATGCAAGCTTGGCTTGCGAGGGGGACGTCATTACCTCCCGCGAGTTCTTTAGGAAAAATTTGACCTAGGGTTTCACCTCTCAGCATTGACTTCATTTGACTCCTTTGGAGTTGCACATCGGACGTATCTGCATTTGGACATCACACTACACTGAGCAAACAACATGATGTATTGGTTTTAAAAAGAACTAGATCTTTTTACAACTAGCTAATATTGTGGTCACCCAATTTTTGTGCTTGTATTTTGTATCATTTGACGTGAAAGTCATTGTGTAATTGATTCCCCTAGAACGATCAAAACCTTGCTAGTTTAGTAGACCCCACTTTGCCATACCTTGTCAATTTAGACTTAAGACATTTATTTTTTGTCATTAGCTTACGTAGCCTTGATTTGTGTCTAAAATTGCTTGTTAACTCAATAAACTTAACCAAAACACATTGTTCTCAATTTTCTTGAGCAAGAGAGGCATTACGTTGTCTAAATGGAAAATTCATTTTTTCCTTGTTCAAATTGTTATCAAAATCTTTATGTCATGTCATCCACTTTGGTGTAGTCATGATGCCCAATTGAGTCTAGATCTTTTAGCCAATTTGTTTAAATCTTTCATTTATAATCCACATTCAAAATTAAACCTTTTTGAGTATAAGGGTTGGTGTGTCAAAGTGGGTTCGCCATTTGTGCACTAAGATTATTTTAACTTGGGTTTAATTTTCTATTTGGATTGAAGGTCATTTATTAAGACTCAAAATCACATTATCATCTTGGTAGACTCAAGTCATCTTGCGTATCACTCACGCTTTGAGTCCTAGAACATATTTTATCCTATTAGAATCATGTGATGACGTTGTGTTGCTTATTTGGTCCTAGCTTTATACTTAGTGATTCACGTGTTTTTTTACATCTTGAGTTGATTAGTTCATTTTGTCTTCTTCGTAATCTGGAGAGCTTTCCTCTAAACTTTTAGGGTCAACTTGTCAAAGTTGAAGCTAGATTTTACAGTGTGGGTGTATCACAAAGATCTAGGCTTTGGTGTATTAGTTTTCACCTTGGGTCTTTGAGTTACCTGACTCTCTTTCGATATATATGATTTCAACTTTACCAAAGGTTGAGTAAAATCGTGAACCAAATCTTCTAAATTGTATGTGGTTTCAAACCACCCTCTCTTATAGTCTCATTGGTACCTTGGTTATTTGTTTAAAAGAGATCCAAAGTATATTTTGATTGGTTGTTGAACATTTGTCTAAAGTTACTCAATACAGAAAGCAACTCTTTTTAGACATGACTCAAAGGTTCACTCCTAGTGGGGCCTCTTATGGCCTTAGTTATGAAGATGAGCAATTTTATGATGGTCAAGATAACACTATTTTTTTTTATGATATCCCCACAATAGTAGGATTCGAAGATGATTACAATGAATATCAACCCCAAGAAGATCAAGATGAAGCCCTTTTTAGATTGATAGAATTAGGTGCTAGACTACCTTCTGACTTTCCAACAGCAGAGCTTAGTTAGAGAAGGAGAACAATGATGGCAAGACAAGATTTTACACAAATAGACATACCTTCTTCGTCTAACAAAGGAAAGAAAATACAAATAGTGTCAAAACCCACAAATATAGATCTTCTAGCTAAGATCAAGATAATAAGTCAATGATATGTAGATAAACTTGTCACAGACTTAACTGACTCCCTTGTTGCCACTTCAATTCACAATAATGCTTCGAAATAACAAGTAAATGTGGTTGAAAGTACGCAATAAATATTGGGTGAGAACATTATCATAGTAGATCAAGGAAATCTAAATGAATAGTTAAAGACACAAGAGACCTTACAATATGTTCTATTTGACATAAAACATACATTTTTCAATCATCAAGAACCTCTTGTTACTTTACAAACTCATAAACCCAAACATTCAGTCCAAATTGAGGAAATCCCTCAAGACAATTTGGCTAGTTCTTTTCAACCAACCCAAAGATTGGTAAATAAACATAGAAATTTCCAAAATCAACAAAGTACAAAACAACCAAATTCAAGGAATGTTTTACAATCCAAGAATCAACAGCCTGTGATCTCAACTCAAGGAGCAAATAAGAATCAAATCATGGATCGAAAGGTATACGCTCCATATAGATTCACACGAAACTAAGGGCACATTCCACCCCAATAACAACAAAACCAGGGGCACATTCCACCCCAGCAACAATAAAACTAAGGGGCACATCCCACCTCAACAACAACAAAACTAGGGGCACATTCCACCCCAGCAGTAGAAAAATTAGGGGCACATTCCACCCCAACAACAACAAAACTTGGGGCACATTCCACCCCAATAGCAACAAAACCAGGGGCACATTCCACCCCAACAACAACGCAACTAGGGGCATATTCCACCCCAACAACATCTTATTCAATCCACAAATGCACTAAACATGCATGAATGGAATTCTATGAAGGCAATTGTTAAAAGATTGGAGACGAATAATAGAGTCAAAAAGTACAAATTCGATGAGATATGTCCATATCCATTTTATTTATATATTCTCCAAAACCCCTTTCCACCTCATTTTGAGGCACCCAAATTTGACAAATACAAAGGGAAAAGAGATCTGCATGAACACATACAAGCATTTTTCGTCTTATATCAAGAGGTTGCTTACAGTAGCGAGTACTTATTATGATTATTTCCATAAAATTTAGCAAGACAAACTCTTGATTGGCTACTTAAACTACCCAAGGGATCAGTTGTAGATTGGAATGACTTATCAAAAAAAATTGTTAACCATTTATCATACAACATAGAACATGAATTAATTGTTGTTGACTTATGCAAAGCCAAGCAACATAATGGTGAAATTTTCACGGTATATCTGTAAAGGTGGAGAGCATTGGTAGGTTGTGTTCAACACAATTTACTAGGCAAACAGTTGGCTAATATCTTTGCACAAAATTTGCATCCTAAAGTTGCACATAATCTATGGTTAGCTTGTGCTAACTCATTTGAAGTAATTATTGGCAAACGAGTGCAGATTGAGAAGGCTCTTATTGCTAGGGGTCTTGTTAAGATTTTTGTGCAAGGTCAAGTGTCTAATTAGACTAAATCACTTGCTCAAATAGTTATGCAAGATAAGCCTAAGGGTTTTAGCAAAAATAAGAACATGGTTGGAAATGGGGTAATAGAAACAAGACATGTACAAATAGTATAGGCTATGCCTCCTTTAAATGTATAATTAAATCCACCAAATCCACTACCTACTCTGCAGAGCCAACCTCCATGAAAGAAATTTCATAACAATTTTAGAGCCTTTAGCAAGTTAGGAGAATCAGTTGAAATAGTGTTACAAAATCTCATTGCAGCTAATTTATTTATATGGCTAGTATCAAGGCCATTTCCTCAAGATCAGCTGAAACCAAACTAGTTCAAAGAGAATGAATGGTTTAAATTTCATCATATTACTGGTCATGATGTATATCATTGCATTCAATTACGACATATTATTGAGGACTTTATTGAAAGTGGTGAAATAGAAATTAAGTTGGCCCCTAATAAAGACACAAATCAAGATATGAAAATCTACAAAGACCCCTTTCCTCGAAATGATCCAACACCACCAACAAACAATCAAGATAGTCATAATCAAGGATAGAGGCAGAATCAAAACCAACAAGGTCAGAATCATAATGAGCATAATCAAGATCATAATGCCCACATTAATAATGTGGCTTATAACAATGTACCTTATGACTATAATAATATTATGAGATGTATTTTTGCAACTGACATTGCCAATATTACTGTAAAACCATGTGGCCAATCTCATGTTCCTCATAACATAGGACCCATCATTATAAGGTCTGCATCCTCTCCCCCTAGTAATACCATGTCGAGTTCACATCATCATGTTGTTACTCCATTTGCACAAGTTACTAATCTTGAACAACAATACCATTTTTCTAATTATAAAGGTTCCTCATTGACCTAAAATTATCGCAATACAATGAATCATCTATGAGTCACCATCCAAGGCCCTTTGCCTCCCTCTTTTAATTATAATAACTCCTTGCCACCTCTAGGTTATGCAATTGTAACTAGATGCCCACGAGTTACCATCTAGGGCCCTTCACCCACTTCTTTCCATAAGCCCAATGAGAACATTGTGCCAACAGTTCCAAAGTTGAATACTCTCCCAACAAAGACTAAACTAGTTAAATCCACAATTCAAATGCCTTATAGTCTAACAGATCAATTAGATAAAACCCTTGCATAAATTTCCATATTAGAACTCTTATGGACATCTGATGTTTATAGAACCATCTTCAACAAACTTTTGTAAGAGCCTATTGTACCTAATGATATAAACCTTGATCAGTTCTAGAACCTAGTTGGACATTTGTCTTCATTTCGGCAAATCACATCTGATCAAAAGGACATGTCCACCCTCGGTCCAAACCACAATAACCCACTATACATTGAGATAATCATTGCAGATCATAAGATCAAGTGGGTTCTTATAGATAATGGTTCAGGCCTAAACACCATATCTCTTAAATTGGTACAACGATTGGGTTACATGGATAAAGACATTCAACCATAAACTATTACAATTAAGGCTTACGACAACGTTGTGAGGGAGTCATTTGGTATAATTTGGTTGCTAGTCATGGTTGGGTATATTTCTCATCATACATTATTTCATGTTGTGGATATTGAGCTTCCTTATAACATATTTCTTAGTCATCCTTGGATCCATGAAGTACAAGTAGTTCCATCTACTCTTCACCAATGCCTTAAGTTTCCCCATGATGGGATCGAGGTTACTAATGCCAATGATCAGCAGCCATATCAATACTGCAAACATCTTGAACCAGAGTTTCATAATTATAACTATTGCCCAGGTTTGAAATTCATTGCAAAGAAGAACAAAGCCATTATTTCTCATCCATCTCCATCTAATTATATAGACCATGGTGATCTAGCTTCCACTTCAGCCGATCCATTTCCTGCAGATTTGGCCAAAAAGGTTATTATTAAAGATGCAGGCATTTTCACGTACCATCTGAAGGATGTCCTCTATATTGAAAAATTACCAAAATCCCATAAAACATTTGGTAAGCCCAAAACTTCTTAGATGCCTAACATGCCTGATCAGATTTGGCAACCAAAGAAGAAGCAACCAAAACCTCCTATGGTTTTTGTACCTACAGTTGCACCAAAGAAAGATTGAGAGGATTTTATCGAGGGAGATTGGTTATATTCTGAAGGCCTTGTTGATTGTTTTTAGAATCCAAAATATCTTATCCCTAATAGGATAATGGATCATCTTAACTATACAGGGAAAGGCTTTGGCCCACAGGGACAAGGAATTTTAGAACTCTTATCAGCTAGAGTTATCAACTAGAATCATGGTCTCGGATTTAAACCACCAGAGGATGACCTCATGACATTTGATAATGACTCTTCTAAAGTGACTAGTAATGAGACTCCTAGTAGTGACACAACATCCCATTATAGCCTTTTTGATGAGCTTGTTGACTTAGATTTATTTAATTCAAATGCCATATTGACCATAACACCTATTGGAGCTTCACATCCTAAAGCAAAAAACCATCTTAGTGGTGCTTCCCTTCCTGAAGCAGGACATTATATCTTTACCATTAGTGTTTCCCATCCTAAAGCAAACTCTCACTGTGACCTATGCCTTTACCACCCTGAACTCATAGATTGGGATCAGCAAAATTTGTTCATATGCCTCAATGAGTTTCAAAAGGAAGAATCAATTGTAGAATACATGGGCTTATGAGATGCATTCCCCATTGGTGATCATAAGTAGGGTTTTGACTCTTCACTAGATTCTTTTGCCTACTTTGGAGAGCAGGCAAAATTTCTTGGTCATAATAAAGAACAAACATCAAGATCCTCATGTGAAAACCTCTTTAAGGCACTTATCGATCAGGGAAAAAGTAAAGAAAAAGACAAGCCTTTGAGTGAAAACTTATTTCAAGCGCTCTCATATGGGAAAGTTTTCTCATCCCCTCAGGATGTAGAAATTCCATTAAGCCCAAGTTTCATAGCTAGTACAAGCATCTCTTTAGAACAACATCAAATATTTAAGCATCTTGCTCTTGAGTTTCCAGAGGTTTTTGCCAATTGGCCTTTACATGAGAAGGCAGATTCTGATTCTTTATATTATCCATATCTTTAGAAGGGACAACAAGAAGATGTAGTAGAAGAAGATGATCATGACCATACATTGCCTACAATTCTAGAAGATAGATCCACACTCCTTATGGAGAGCACAATAGAAGTGAATTTGGGAACCCATGAGGATCTCAAAAATGTTTATCTTGGAGCTTCCTTTACTAAACAGAATGTGAACATATTATATCCATTCTTAAGGATTATATAGACATCTTTGCATGGGCATACTTTGACATGCCAAATTTGGACCTAGATTTAGTTGTGCATCATCTTGATGTTCACCCTAATGCTAAATCAGTCAAGTAAAAGTTGAGAAAGATGCATCCAAGCATTGCCCTTTTGGTTAAGGCCGAGTTGGAAAAGTTGTTAGAAGCCAATTTTATCAGACCACTAGACTACTCTGAGTGGATTTCTAACATAGTACGAGTGAGTAAAAATGCCCTAGGCATACGTGTTTGTACTGATTTTCATGATATCAACAAAGCATGCCCCAAAGATGATTTTACTCTGTCTAACATCGACATGATTATCAACTAAACTATTGGGTACAAGATGTTATCCTTAATAGATGGATTTTTTTGTTACAATCAGATCAAGATAGCCCCTGAAGATCAGCATAAGACTGCATTCACCACTCTGTAGGGGACATTTTATTACCAATTCATGCCATTTGGCTTGAAGAATGCTAGAGCCACATATCAGCATGCAATGACTATCATTTTCCATGACATGATGCATGACATTATCGAGGACTATGTTGATGATATACTAGTAAAATCAAGAACAAGAGCTGGACACCCTGACATTCTATGAAGAATATTTGAGAGGCTTCATGCATATAAAGTTCACTTGAATCTTAAGAAATGTGTCTTTGGAGTCACATCAGGAAAATTATTAGGGTTCATTATATCTCAACAAGGGATTAAAGTCGACCTTGCAAAGGTCAACGCTATTATGGAAATGCTTCCACCAAATAATCTTAAATAGTTGCGAGGTCTACAAGGTAAGATCCAGTCTATACGTAGGTTCATTTCTCAATTGGAAAATAAGTGCCACCCATTTACCCACCTCTTAAAGAAAGGGGTAACATTTCATTGGGATGAAGATTTTTTATAACATTTGCAAAGCTTAAAACATACTTGGCCAATCCACCAGTTTTATGACCTTCAACTCAAGAAAATCCATTGTTTCTTTATATATCAACCACTGAACATGCACTAGGGGCACTTTTGGCTCAGCATGATGATCATGGTAAGGAACATGCAGTTTATTACTTAAGTCACACATTGGTAGCCTATGAACATAATTATATGCCTATTGAGAATGCATGTTTAGCTATGGTGTTCACCACTCAAAAATTACAACATTATATGCTAAATAACAAAACTATTATTATCACCAAGGTTGACCCTCTCAAGTTCCTCTTATCTAAAGCAACTCTTCAAGGCCACATGGTTAAATGGATTATGTTTCTCAATGAGTTTGATATTGAGTATCAGAATCAAAAGGCAATCAAAGGACAAGTTCTTATTAACAACTTGCAAAAGCTCCTCTTATGGCCACTCAACTCCTCAACTTTGACCTTCCAAATGATTATATCATGATGATAGAATAAGCATCAAAAGAACCTGAATAGTGGATGCTCTATTTTGATGGATCCTTCAAATCCTGAGGGTCTAGAGCTAGTATATTATTGATCATGCCACAAGGGGATTTGATCCCCAAAGCATTTTATATCTAATTTCAGTGTACAAACAATATGGCTGAATATAAGACACTGGTTACAGGGCTTCGTCTTGCCATATAGTGGGATATTAAAATTTTAAAGGTCTATGGAGATTCACAGCTAATCATAAAATAGGAAACTGACCAGTATCAAATAAAGGATGATAAGTATGTTCCTTACAAACAAATTTTTGATAACCTCAAAACACATTTTAAATCTCTATAGTTTGAGCAAGTTTCACGAGTCAACAACAGATCTGTCGATGCCATGGCAATAATTGGTTCCATGATTCAAATGCATGATAGTGCTAAAAAGTATCAGTTCCTGATTGAAAATCTTCTTTAGCTGGGACATGTTATATCAGATTTAGAGAGGATATGCACCATTGTTGATCCTAATCCCTCACCTTAGTTACCATGGTACCAAGATTTTTATAACTATTTCCATAGCCTTGTATTTCTTGCCAACCTTTCTAGCAACCAATAAAAACTATTCCTTCATCGCTTAACACATTATATCCTCCTTAGAAACATGCTTTATCATAAAGGCTATGATGGAATGCTTCTTCTTTGTTTATCTTTGGGAGAATCCAAGCTCACACTAAAGGAGGTTCATGAAGGAATGTGTGGGGCCCATACCAATGGTGTAGTCCTAGCAAAGAAACTTCTTCGAATAGGCTATTATTGGTCCAAAATGGAGATAGATGCTTATAACTATATAAAAATGTGTGTTCCTTGTCAGCAGCATGACAACTCGATACATGCACCTTCCTTACCATTATAACCGATTACAACACCATGGCCATTCTCAACATGGGGTCTCGATCTCATTGAAAAAATTAACCTAACATTTTCAAATGGCCGTAAGCACATTTTGACTACAACCGATTATTTTACCAAGTCGATTGAGGCCATTCCTCTCACTTATGTTATCAGGAAATAAATAGCTAAATTCATTCATTACCATATCATCTATCGATATGGGATCCCAGCTCATATTATATCTGATAATGGCAGATCTTTTATAAACCATGATGTGAAATCTCTTTGTGCAAAATTCAAGATCAAGCACAAGAAATCCACTCCATATAACCCGAAAGGAAATGGAAAAGCTGAGGCATCAAATAAAACCATTATATCCATCTTAAAAAAGGTTGTCAATGATGTTGGTTGTAATTGGCACTTGCAACTCTTTCTTGCCCTCTGAGCTTATAGAACCAATCACCGCACCCCAACTAGAGCTACTCCATACTTCCTTATTTTTGGCACTGAAGCTATCATCCCAATCAAGATTGAGATCATATCATTAAGAATATCACTGGAGCACATTGAAGATGATGAAGACTATAGAGCCTCATGACTGCAAGAACTAGAGCTTCTTGATGGTAATCATTTGGCTACACTATAAAACTTGTAGGCCTATCAGAATAGATTGTGGAGAAGCTACAACAAACACATTCTCCCTCAAGAATTTGAGATTGGTGACTTAGTCCTAAAAGAGAACCAAAAAAACATGAATGCTGAACCTAAAAAGAAAAGTAAGTTTCAACCTGATTGGTTAGGACTGTATATTGTCACAGCGAACTATGGATCAAGAGTATATCGATTGGCCAAACCTAATGGTGAAGAACTTTCAGAGCTCATAAACATCATACACCTTAAGAGGTTTTATGCATGAACAACTTTGAACTATTGTCTATAAGACCTCTGACTTGGGGGAACTTATGTTGTCATAATTTTATCCCACCCTTTTATCTTACCTTGAACACATTTCATACTACCTTGGTCCACTTTTCATGATTCTCAATAGTAAAGGCTTTAAACCCTTGGCACTTTGAACACATTCTTCATCCCATTTTGGATTCCTCTCTTCGAGAAGCATATTGTTTGTTATGTCTAAGACATGTTATAATCTTGAACACTTTTGGTCCATTATCCAATTATGATCTCGATTATGTCTCATGAACATTATGAACATTTTCAACAACAATTTTATAAAGTAGTTCAGCTAGGATAGTCTTGTGCAACTTTAGATGAGTGAACAGATGCATCTTCTCAGTTCTAATATTTGCTACTCTTTTTTATTTATCAAAGAACCTCACTCTCACTGATTTGTGAGCATGGGTCATTACAGTCAGCTTAGCTGTCTTATTAGAATCTCTACTCTCAAGACATGCATCTCCTCAACTATATGGTCCCACCTTGTGCATATTTTATCACAAAAATACCAAAAACATTAGAACATGATCCACAAAAGAACAAAAACATTGTCTCATGTTTCTATACATTTGTACATTCTCGTTCCACCATCCCATGCTCTTGTCATTTTGTGAGCAACTGTTAAGTTTGAACGCTCTCATCATTTTGTGAGAAACTGTTAAGTTTGAATGCTGTTATCATTTTGCAAGCACAAAAACACTAGTTCATTTCATCTTATCCCATGCACTTGCCATTTTGCAAGATCATTTTTTTCATCTTAATTTCTTGTTTGCTAGACCATTCTCCTTTATTTGTTGTATCTTCCATTTCTTCACTAAATCACACTCGTATAATCATCATTTTTTTTCTATCCCATTTTCTGGGAGAACTACATTTGGCTTAAAGTTCATGCTGGAACATGCATCCATGGAACTATGTAGGTAACGTCCACTTGTCTTATACATCTGGAGTTAGCTCGACCAACCCCTTCCTTTTCTTCTCTTCCCCCATTTTTTTGTCATTGTTCCTCTTTAATTAGGGAACAATTGTCATTGTTCTTTGTTATGATGTGGTGGAAAGTAACGCCTCTATTGCACATGCATGAACATTTATCTTTAAACCACACTAGCTTGGTTTTTGTTTGTGTGTATTTATTTGAGTTTTATTGGTGTTTTCTTGTGCTTTCATACCTCTCCTTTTCTCTTTATTACTTCTTGTCTTCATTCTTGGTCTTGTGTTTCCTTGATTATTTTTTATTTAACTCTTTTGTGTTTCACAACATCTTGATGATTCACATGGATCTCGATTATTTATATCTTGATCCTATTATATTACATTATTCCTGGACCATTTTAGTTTATTTGATTCTTGTCGGTGTCTTATTTTTTTATTGGATTTTGTTTTTTAGTGTTCAAGAATGCCTTGATGCTACATGTGGATCTTGATTATTCATATCTTGGTCTCATGTCGTTAAGATGTTCTTGCCTTTTGTTTTTAAACATTTTTTGTTCCTACTTAAGTCTTGATAGACCATATCTTGATTTCAAATTACGTTTATTTATGTTTATCTTTTTCTTTGTCTTTTGCTTTTTTGTTTAAATGTAAATCATTGTAACTCTGAGTTTGGTCATTGTTTTACCATTATTCTTAGTTATAGATATTCACATTTCAACTGGCTCAATGCAATTGGAATCTTATGTCATTCTAAGTTATTCATACTTATGATGCCTAATTTATTTTGCTATAGTAAGCACTTAGTGTTCAAGTCTCAAAGTCTTAACATTAACATCAGCTCCGATAAATGATTCTCAAGAACAATTTGCAAAACCTAAGCTCGTGATATGGAATTAGGCTTCTAGGTAGCATGCACTTTAGCACTCAAGTCTATGCTTAGACATGTATCTCTTCATATACATTGTGAGTCTAATCAATTCTTGGTCATTTTTCATCATTCCTCATTCCATTCTCTTCCAAACTTGGGTGAACTACATTGACCTGAAGTTCATGTTGGAACATGAGTCCATGGAACTATGTAAGCAGCGCTCAATTTGTATTGAGGTTAGCTTAGCTATCTCCATTATCCTTTTCATCTCTCTCATCACTTTGTGCATTCTCATACGCTTGATTTTATATGGATTTCTAAGCCATTACACCATTGCATGTATGTTTGCGTTCGCTCATTTTAACCTATATTTTTGGTTATATCTTTGAGCTATTTTGCTTGCCAATTGCCCATGCTAGGGCACAACATCTAAACCATATCTGAATCAAATCATCTCTATAGTGTAAAAATCATTATTTATTCTTTATCAATGAACAAAATTCGCCTACTGGGGTAAAACTATTTTATCATGATCACATTTTTTCTACTAGGGCACTTTTTATTATCTTCTCTTTGGAGACCCCATTCTAGTGGTGCTTCCCTTTCTGAAGTAGAACGCTCTCTCTTTTCCTCTAATTCCAAGCTCTCCACAGTAAAGCCCATGATGACAATATTTTAGTGTGCAACTTATCCCAAGATTAATCAATATCATAAGCACACAGCTTGTACTCTCAAATTGGATATGTTTACAGTGTGTCCCTTACAATTATGGATTGTATATTTCCCGTTCCCCCAATCTTTGGGGCCTATTATACTTCTAATTATATTTTGATCATTGATGGTAATCACATGTGCAAGAATTAGTTTGTTTGGATGTGACCTATTCCATGGGTTAATCTCTCACTTTCTCTCTTTTCGAGAGTCCATCCTTTTCTTCCATCCTAGTATGTCCTTTCGAGGGGGCAACATGGGTCTGTTCCAATTTATTCTTGACAACTCTTTTTTTTGAAAAGATGTTGCTTCACCTGAATGTCTCACTACACCTTCTCAAACAAGGGCAAAATATAGACATCCAATTCCTAACACCATTTGTGTTGAAATTGTCAATCTTACTTGAATTGCACTCAAATGCACATTTTAGGTCAAAATCTATAAAATGTGCTAAATGGTTCAAACTTGTCAGTTACAAGTGCTAATTTAGGTCAAATTATCCATAAATAAGGTAATGAAATTTATGGGTCAACTTTCTTTGATCAATTTATTTTGAGTCAAAATGACGATTTTGTCTTTTATGCTCTAGACCACTCTTTTCTCCTAAATTCATTGGTACACGCTGCATACCTTTATTATTTTGTGTTGAAAATATCCTAAATGAGAATACAGCTCCAACGCATCTAACTTCACCTTCTAATTCTTCCTAAGTCAAATTACAACTCAGTAATATGCCTTTCTAACCATTTTAATTAATTGAGGGCCAATTTTCAAATAATTGCACAAATGTTAATTAACCTTGTTTAAGGCTAATTAATTCAAATCAAGAACTTAAGTGGATTTTCCATGAGATTTGTTGAATATTTATTTTTAAAAATTGATTCTTATTAATTGTATCATCAAATGACATCATTTTTTAGAAAGACATCCCTAGGTCATAAATGCCACAAATATCAGGGTTATGGATCACTAATGCCTAGTTAATGCCTCCCATGCCTATTTAATGCCCCTTCTTTTAGGGTCACGATAAAGATAATTATGGATTTAATTCCAAATATTAGGATTATCTATGGCCACACATCTCAATCTTGAGATGGATGATTAGGGTTGATCCTGACCAATCTCAAAAATCTATAAATAGAGAGGCCATGAACATCATTTCTAAGCTATTTCGGTGCAAGGTTATTATGCTCAAATATCTTCACAAGCTTGAATATTGCAAAGTTATAATGTTAAATTATTTTCACAAGGCTTTGAATTTGATCATAGATTTTGTTTGCAAGCTTCATTGATAGGCTAGTTTAGTGATTTAGAATCATGAGCCTAGGCTTTATGGAGTGGTCTTAAGACATTGGAGGAGCTTACCACCATTGTTGACAAAGACAAGAATGCTTGATCAAGGGAGAACATGCTTTTGAGCCACATGGGTATGGTGAATCCATTTGGGAAGGTAATATGGTGTTGCTTTCTTTCATTTTCTTGTTATCCTTTGTAATACCCATAGGAATAGATAGGCTTAGTTAGTTGGTTCTTTATGCTTGTTTTATCATTTATGGACTAATGCTTGACTAACTTGCTTTGTAATCCTCTCTACAATATGCATTCATTGGGTGATTCCTGGAGCATATACTTAAGTCCATCCATATTCATACATCTACATTGTCATCATGATTTTTATCATTGGTGCATTATTTTTTATTGGATCACATGTCAGTCATTATGCATATTTCAGTTAAGTTGTCATGATGTTTTATATCATGATGCATATTGTTACGTGTTATATCAAAAATTAGTTTAGGAAATATTACAAGCAATGAGGTTGTGGCACTTCCCCTTGGTCACCTAATTTTTTTTTGATCTATCTGAATCATTTCCCACATACAAAGTAATTAAACCACACAAGAATTTTAATCCTTGCTAGTTAGGAAGTGCTTCTCCATACTAACATGCTGCCTAAATTCATCTTTCTCTTTTGTACCGACTTACTCTTATTTTGTGAGTACAAATTCATTATGTAAGCCACCTTTTCTAATTTGTCATATTATCCCACCCACAACACTAATGATTATAACTGTCTTTGAACAAATCATTATGTTTAGATCCAAACTGTCATACCAATGATTTTAACCACCTTTGGTCAAATCATTGTGTTTTAATTCCAACCTGTAATGACAATGATTAAAACCACCTTTAGGCAAATCATTATCTCTATCCACCCAAATGAGGCATGTTTCAAATCTACCAATGGTTATAACCACCTTTGGGCAAATCATTGTTTTCATTTTGATGATTATAATCTTCTTTGGGTAAATCATTCTCTTGTTACCTTTTTCCTTTTGGATAATGATTATAATTGCCTTTAGATAAATCATTATCTATTTACCCACCTGTGTCAATGATTATAACCACTTTTGGATAAATCATCCTTTTTATATGCCCAATTGGGACATCTCATTGTGCCACTGATTATAATCGTATGTGGAAAAATCAATCTTTTTCACCTTTTTTTACCTTTTTGTTCCATTATTTTCCTTTTTTAGGGACTGATCGATGACCTTCTTTGTTGACCACTCCCTCGAGGGGGATTCCAAGGCTCATCTAATGCTACTGAATTAGTAGGCATACATGACCTTTTCATTCTTTGATAAGATGTTATTTTACCTATAGCTTGCAATGCCTTCCCAAACATGAGCAAATTATAAACAACTAATTCTAGCCATAACTGACTTCCGATCAGACTTCAGACTAATTCTTATGAAACATTGTAAATTAAATCTAAGAATCACTAAACATCCCAATTTCATTCATGTATCATTCATCAATACTCAGAATCATATTGATGCATCCCTATTTGGGATACTAGCCCGTATATAATAATAACCTCTCGCAGATTAATCCTCAATCACCTTACAACCTGATAACTAGTAGCTTGGCCTATGGACCCATTAGGTGGGGCATTTAATCAAATCTTAAAAGAGCTAAAATGCTAATAAAAATGAATCATCTAATTAAACAAGATTAAATGTTTAGTTGAATTATCTATTTGAAATTAATGAATATCTAAAAATGGAAATTCCAACATTTAAAATGTTAATCCTTTCTATCATCACCTTTATGAATTGTCAAGCTCTTCCAAAATATCTCGAAATATCTAATTTGAGAGTCATGTCTAGTAATTAAAAATCATAATTACATGACAACTTTTACTCGACTAGAGATAGCCTCAACTCACCTAGGGTTAGTTTGAATTTGTTCCATATTTAAACTCAACCTTAACTCACCTTGGGTGAGAGTTAAATTTTGAGGTTATAAATATAAATCCATACTTATTAATGATTAAGCTATTTTGGTGTAAAGTTATTATGCTTAAATGTCTTCAAAATTATCTTGGTGTAATGTTATAAGGCTTAAATAGATGCAAAGAAATATTAAAAGTAATGTTACCATGCCAAATTTATAAGTCAAGCAGCCAAATCAAGGTGCCAAGGAGAAAAAAAGCAAAGAAAGATTCATTATCAAAGACTTCTTGACGCACAAACTAAGCAAACCATTTAAAGTTCCAAGGGAGGTAAAAGAGTGTTTTCTTTTGTGTTGTAATTATGCTTTTATTTGTATATTTGTTGTTTATGCTCTCCCTAGTGTCTAAGATAGAGGTGTTAGGATTTTAGTGTGTTATTTTGATTTGTTTTATTGGACTAACATAAGACCAACCTCCTCTCTATGTAATCCTTATTCATATTTACTACCTATTAGATAACCATGATGATTAAATGGCTCCGTAAGCAATGCGGTTAAACTAACAGGTATAAAAATCTCTGATGAACATGTTATCTTACCACAAACCTTATATATTTCATGAATCTTACCACACATCACTGTAAAGATCCCAAATGGCTATGTAGAGTGTGGTAATGTTATACCAAATTTAAAAGCTCTAAATTAAGTGTATTGATGCTAGACTTGTTATAGTTTGTGAAAATTTAAAAACTAACGAAAATTGAATTAATTTTCGGCTAATTTTGATTTGGGTTTAAATTTTTTTAATTTTTAAAGATTGGAAATTAATTAATTATTTTTTATTAAATAATTAACTTAATTAGAAATCAAAGTTATGAGCAAAACTCCTTATTTCCCAAACTGTGCAAATACCCTTTGAAGTTCCCATGCCATGCAAAAAGTTTTCAACTTCTCACGCAACTATGCAAAAGTCTCATTAACTCTTTTCTAGATGTGCAAGTGTTTTATTATTTTCTCCGAGTTATGCTAAATTGTCTAAACACTTTTTCAAGTTGTGCAATTTTATATTTTCACTATTGCATGTAGAGAAATTGCAAAATAAAAAAATAACAATAATAAATTTAATTGAAATAATTTTTAATTATTTTAATTAAAATATGCAATTCATTTTTTATTCTCCCCACACTGTGCACATGTCATAAATATTTCCTCGAGTCGTGTCAAAATTAAACTTCTCCCCCAAAGCTTTTGAAACTATGCAGAGAAGAAATAAATTTAGTTTTATTCATTTTGTGCAAATCAAAACCTACATCGCCATTGGATAGATTGGAAGTGGAAAAATGTATACCATGTGGGGGCCTTCTAATATGTCAATGGAAGACAAAATTTAGAGCAAGCACAGGGGAATTACTCCTCATGTTTTTGAGAAATTATTTGTGCAAATTCAAGAGGAAGGAGATAAAAATATGGTTAAGCCGTTGTAATATCAGTGTCATCATTCATTCTTTGAGATATATAATGAACACATTACAAATTTGTTGGAGCCTAGTCGAAGAAATATTCAGATAAGGGAAAACATAAAATGTGGGGTGTATATGGAAAACTTAATAGAGAAGTATGTTGTAAGCTTAAATGACATAAATAAACTCTTGTTTTGAGGTCTTTCAAATAGGAGAGTGGGTGCTACAAACATTAATGCAAAAATATCACGTTCACATTGTGTGTTTACATGTGTGCTTGTATCCTGTTGCAAGAGTATGTTAGATGGCTTGAGCAGTTTGAGGATAAGTGGAATCAACCTTACTGACCTTGTTGGATCTGAGAGACATAAGCTTATAGGTGCAGTTGGAGAGGACTTAAAGGAGGCTTGAAAAATAAATCAATCTCTTTCACAACTGGGGAATTTGATAAATATTATAGTATAAGTTTATTAGGGAAAGTAGAGGCATATCCCTTATCATGATTCATGATTAACTTTTCTATTGCAAGAATCTTTGGGAGAGAATGCCAAATTGGCCATGATTTGTGCCATCTCTCCCAAAAGCAGTTGCAGGAGTGAAACTTTAAGCACATTAAGGATTGTTAAGCAAGTAAAGCAATACAAAACCAAGTAGTTATGAATGAGGAAACTGAAAATGATATCAACTCTTTGTGTGAACTAATATGCCTACTAAAGGATGAACTCATATGTATACAGTCCAACGATAATATACTGGTTATGAGTAGTTATGGTGGATACTCTATAGGAAAGAATGCGCATAGAATCTTTAATATCCTTAGATTGAGTCTCAATTGCTCATCAACACCATAACATACTGATGCTAACAAAAAAAGAAAGTATGAAGATGAGAAATGTAAAGTAAAAGTGGTGCGATTGACATCCTCATTAAAATGAGTTATATTTGTTAGAGTATGTTATTTACCTTAGGTCTTGTTCACCTAAATGATTTATTATTTTCATTTATTTATTCCCACCCACTTATGTGTGGATATTTTATTTATCTTATTTTAAATATTGTGATATATTACATTTTTATCTCTTAGATATTATGGAGATATTTCCTAGTTGTTTTTATCCTTTAGGGATAGTTATCTCTTAGTCCTAAGTTTGATTTCTTAGCTGTATCTCTTAGTTATAAGTGATCCTCCTTGACTATATATGCAAGGCATATTCATTATATTGGACGAGCTTTAGAGATATAATATATGATATTGTTGCTCTTTGTTTTGCATATGTGTATGTAAGTATATGTTGTCAAATTATTTTTAGAATATTATTTTTATAAATGTGATGTTTTATTAACACCATAGATCTTTGTGGCTTGGAATAATCTGATTATCATTCCTTTCATGGTAGCAGGGATTAAAATGTTATAGTCATTCATTTATGAATTCATTATAAGAGTAATTTTTCTCCATATATCTAATCATTTTTTTTTGCTCTGATGGGAGGTAGGAAGATCCATGCATTTTTTGTTGCAGGGTTTGAAAGGAAGAAGAACTCAATTGATTTGCAGATTTGTGTTTGATCTTTTATTGTCCACAATTTGGGTGTGTTTCTAATGAAGGCCTAAATTTTTTATGGATTGGTGACTACATTTTTGTGTTTTTATTTGTGTTGCAGCCATGTCTATTTTATAGATTTGCATAGAGCACAACGAAGACGTTCAAATGGGTGCCAAATTCAAGAAAATAAACATTAGCAAGTCGAAGTGCACGAAAGTGTCGATTTTAGATCCATAGAGAGTTCATGTGCATGAAAGTGTCAATCTCTCCAAGAACTATTTTTTTCAAAGCATTTTAATTTTTTGGTGTAAATATTTTTGACCCATTTATGATAGAAAATTTTGTAAAAAATATATCTTTTCATCGGTAACTTGAAATTGACCGCAATTTTTTTTAAAAGTGTGTATTTTTACATCCAATCTATTGGTGTCATTTATTTTTTAAAATGCACTAAAACATAAAGTGTCAAATATTGGGGGGACTTAATATAAAATCTTTTGGAGGGTTGTATTGATGTTGATTTGTGCATCCTTTTGCATTCTTTTGCTCTTTAGTGATTTCTTAGAATGGCTTCTTCTTTTGCATTAGATCAGTGTGAGCCATTAACAACACAATTACCGCACATAGAGACCAAGAATGAAAACAATCCTTAAATGTAAAGGATTATGAGCCTTAATGACTACAACACAATCAGTGTTCACTAGAGAATATGAAATTTTTCAGCAGTAATACAAATTTGATGAGTGTATGGGTTTGATAGGAACATATGTAACTAATAGTCTTTTATTTTATTTGGAAGGTTGTGACTCTCCTTTCAAAATATATGAAAACTTATAGGGTTTATTTGGTAAAATGTATCATATGAGAGTCATGAAACTTGAAGTAGAGATCATTTCTCTCAATCTTGAAGATTTTTCATCTATTGTAGACTATCTTACTAAGTTCAAGCACTTGTTGACATAATTGAATGGAAGTGGAAGAGACAATATAGATGAAGAATGTGTTTACTTAATTTTGTCTAAGTTTAAATATCCATTCTAAATATTTTCTTCTACCTTTTTTTAAAGCATGGATGCCTTAGGTTCCACATTCAAAATGCCTGATTTAAAGTTATTTTGTGAAAGACTTACGAGGGAAGAATCCAAATTGTCTAATCTTGAGCCTTCCACCTCTTAAAAAGCCTTATTAGCATCTCATCCTAAGGGCAAGGAAAAATCAAAAAGTAAACCCAAAATCACTCCTTCTCAAACTCAAAATGCCACTAAACCCAAAGATAATACTCTAAACCCAAAGAGCCTTTTAAATTCAAGAATTAGTTTAGCCTTTCATGCTCCTTTTATGGGGGGGCGGGGTCAGTCATGTAGAAACTAGGTGTTGGAAGAGAATGAAAGCCTTCGAGGATGAAATTAGAAAACACAAAATCTCTATATCCACTCCACCTTCCAATGATCATGACAAAACACTTACTGTTATTGGGAGACCTCAGTCACTTGTTGCAGATAGTTGGGTTATATATTCTGGTGCTTCTTACCACATGACTTCTTCTAAGGAGTCTTTCATATCTCTTGGTTTGTGTTCTACTTATAAAATTTAGGTTGGAGATTCTTCATTTATTTTTGTTAAGGGAAAATGTGACATATAACTTGATGGTGGTCGCATCAATGATGCACTATATATTCATAACATCAATTCACATTTGCTCTCTATTTATCAAATTTGCAATTTTGGTTAGGGCAAAATAATGACTTTCACACCACAAGGGGCTGAAATTCAAACTTTTTTGGAGCCTCATTCACTTGTTGCATAAGGTGTTGTTGATCATAATTCTAGACTATATCACTTTGAGGGTTCTGATGAGACTTCTTTTATGGGGACATGCTTTGTTTCTCATGTTGATTATAAGAGTAAGATTTGGCATGAGAGATTTGGACATCTTAAATATATATATTTGAAGGATTTGAGCACTCATGGTATGGTTGATGGCCTTCTTAGAGTTTCTTGTCTTGATAGAGTTTGCCTTGGTTGTGAATTAGGGAAACAAAACTAAGATTTGTTTCCTAATGGTATATCCAAGAAAGCCTCTTCACCACTTGAACTTGTGCATAGTGACTTGATGGTTTTTTATACTCCTTTCAATGGAGCTAAGTATGCACTTACATTTATTGATAATTTTCTTAAGACATACTTAGGTTTATTTTTTCAAGTACAAGAGTGAAGTTTTTTCACACTTTAAAGTCTTCAAGGCTTTGGTCGAGAATCAATATTCTAGTTGCATAAAGAAGCTTTACATTGATAATGGTGGACATTACTTTAGCAAAGAGCTTTCTAATTTTTTGGTAGTTATTGCATTTTTCACTGATATTTTGTTGATTACACACCACAACAAAATGGCTTAGTAGAAAGGAAGAATCAAACTTTGAAGGAGATGGCTAACTGCACAATGCATTCTCAGAATTTACCTCCTATATACTAGGTAGAAGCGCTTAATTATGCAAACTGCATTTAGAATCACACACCACATATAAAACTTGAGTATTTGACTCCAGAAGAGGCTTAGTCTAGAACTAAGTCTAATGTCTCATTCTTTCGAGTTTTTGGGAGCCATGTTTAGGATTTTATACCAAAGAAGAAAAGAAAAGCCTTGGATAAGAAGAACAAACCCTTGATCTTTGTAGGGTATTCTAAGGACATGAGAGCTTATCAATTTTTAGATCCCAATTCTTAAGATGTTACCATGTTTAGGATTTTATACCAAAGAAGAAAAGAAAAGCCTTGGATAAGAAGAGTAAACCCTTGATCTTTGTAGGGTATTCTAAGGACATGAGAGCTTATCAATTTTTAGATCCCAATTCTTATGATGTTATTTTTTGAGTACATGTTCAGTTTGATGAGTATTTCTCTTCTCACAATTCTTCATTTTCTTCCACGACTTCTTATTCTTTGATTCCATCCATTAATGATTCTTCACTTCATCTTGATGATCCCTTTTTCGAGGAGTTGGTTTAGGAGGACACTTAGGAGGTTATGGATGTAAACTTAGATGTAGATCATGTTCTCACTATGCCTAAGTGGGATCATACTACAATTTATGATGCAACACATTTCATACAAGAGCTTCCACCCATTAGACATCATCATGCACATTCTACAGGTTCTAAACTTTTGTGTTAGGCATTTTTAAGGGATCCATAGTCTTTTTCATAGGCTCATGAGATACAAGAGTGGAATGATGTGATAACAGATGAGTATTCTTCCTTGATGAAGAATCATACTGTTGACATAGTGGATTGCACCTAGGGCAGGACGCCTAGCTCTTGCCCTTCCACATGCAACAATGGAAACTCCCCTCTCGCCTGTGGGACCGGCGAAGCTGGAGGGGAGAGTCTCTAGATAAGGGCTAGCTCCCTATGATGTATCTTTTTGGCCTTGGTTTCTCCTACTGCTAAAAAATAAAATGAAAAAGGGGGGGATGAAAAGAGAGAGAGATGCTAAAAACAGAACCTAAGCCTAAAAGTGAAAAGGAGATACACACCAGAAAATGTGACCCACCCAGCCCAAATATACACTTTTCACCAAAAAGAAGCGCCCATACACTTCATCTAAAGTGCGAAGCTTTTTTTCAATAGTCAGCTAGGGGTCCATGGAAATACAAGGAGGAAGAAACTACCAGAGGCATCCTTAGACACACTTATGGCAGCCTATTCATAGGCACCTACACTCCCCTAGGAACACTTCTGACAGACCTATAGAAAAGAGACTTCACAATGCACTAGACATGTTGTAATCAATTTGTGAGAAGCATGAAATACAATGACTTAACACAAAATAAGAACAGACACATATACTTTAAAGTGCAAGTCCAAATAGAGGTAAAAATGCTAAGTCTTGATTCAAGATAAAAACTGGCAGAGCTCTGCCTTACAAACCCGAGAGATTTTTGGGCAGAGTTTTGCCTTAAGGCTAAGAGATTGGATCCTTTTCTCGAATGAAAATCTTTACAATATATAGAGACAGGAAGAGAACTTGGTGATTTTTGGGAAAGACTTTGGCGCTCTTTTTGCAAGCTGGCCCATGTGCGCTCTGAGCCTTGGGAAGAGGGAGCCGTTTGATTGTTGGTTCCTGCTTTGACTTAGGCATTCCACATTAATGTAAAAAACATGGCCACACCTCTTTTCTAGAAACAAACTGCTCTCTTTCTACAAATAGACTGTAGTTTGTCCCCTCATAAATGCCAAATGGAGAAAGCAGGCCGTGCCGCTCACTGTTTGCACCGTTTGATGACCATCTAACAATAACTCGCCTCTCCTCGCCACTTGAACTACTTTGTCTTTTCCTACACTTCATCTTCCTCCTTGCCTTGTCTCTTCCTAGCTCCTTCAGCCCTCATGAGATATCTTCAGGTGGGTCACTGCATTCCTTGGGCTCTCGTTCTATTGATTTTCAAATAAGTGACACGTGGCGCATTCTGCTGTGAAACGAGTAGGACACGTGGCAGCATCCACTTGACTTATGGAATCTTTAGGCACCCTTTGAAGGCCATACAGAAGAGGACATGTGTCAACTTTTGCATTCTTTAGCAATTCATTTGGGGCCCACCACAGTTCTCGCAGGACAAAAGAGAGAGACCGTGAAGGTTGACACTTGTTGGCTTCTGCCGAGCCTTGCAAGGGACACGTGGCACATTCCACTGCTCCTAAAAAAGCATGTCAAAGTATTCCACAGTTGCCACTTGGCACCTTCCACTCTTTGGCTTTCTTGGTGTAAAATTTGACGTTCTCAAGCCCATCACAGTTTGAAAACCAACGGCTAGTCTATCTTCTTAAATTTGACAGCTTTCGGGACATCACCGTCCTTGGCAAATTCCTTTAGGCCTTTTCTGCAGGATTTTTCTACGAATTTCTTCTCGTGGACTTTTTTTGCGAACAATTTTCTCGTGAACAAAAAGTCTGTGAGAATTGCCTCGGTTTTTGTTATTCCTTCGGGTTCTTTGGCTGTAGCTTCCCCGAATTTCTTTAGACTTTTTATCCGAAGGAATTCCTTCAGACTAAAGTCTGAGATAATTTGTTTCCTTGCCTTAACAAAACTCTGAAAGATCTTACCATTTCTTTGTGGCCTCTTTGAAGTGCTCACTGCCCTCTGCAAGGGTTCTTGAACCCGAAACTGCCCTTTGCAAGGGCACTTGTCCTTCACTTTTTGGGATGCTCCTTTGAACCGCTCGATTGAACTAAGCCATTGAACCGACCGATTAAACCAAAAATGGTTCAATGGTTCAACATTACGTGCCACTCCTTATTGAACCAAGCCTTTAAACCGTTCGTTTGAACCAACTGTTGAACCAATCCCTTGAACCGGTTCAACGATTCAAACATTTGTTGAACCAAGGCATCCTATCATTTGATTGAACCTGTCGATGAACTTTGCGTTGAACTTCTCCTTTGAACCAACCGTTGAACCAATTCATTGAACCAGTTCAACGGTTCAAACATTTGTTGAGCTGAGCCTTTGAACTGAGTGTTGAACCAAGTTCGTTGAACCGTCTGATGAACCGAGGGATTGAACCATCTGACTGAACCAACGCGTTGAACCTGTCGATTAAACCAAGGCGTTGAACCAAATCCTTGAACTGGTTCAATGGTTCAAATATGCCAACCTTCCTTGTGAATTTCTTTAGGTAAGAGCTAGAAGAAGCTTTGTAAAACCTTGCACTCTCTGAACTGGTTCTTCAACTGTCGAAAGACTAACCTGCAGAGTCCGTAGAAAAATCTTCTTTGCAAAATTCGTAGAAACTTCACTTGCAGAGTTTGTAGAAAAAGACCTGTAGAGTTCGTAGAAATAGACCTGTAGAGTCTGTAGAAATTCCTGGCCTTGTGCAAAATCAAAAAATGAATTGGCCTAGAATAGCAGGGGAAGAAGGGGACCGATTTTTGGCCTATTGGGCAAAAAATGGTCAACACATACTTAGGATTTGGTCTTTCTTCTTAAGGGAATACAGTTAGTTAGATACAAGAGGATATATTGCACCAAATATGTAGTTGATGGGTTCATTGACAAGTATAAGGCATGTCTTGTAGCAAAGGGTTTCTCACAAGTTGAAGGTATTGATTACTCTAAGACTTTTACCCTTGTTGCCAAGATGGATTCTATGTGCCTTGTACTTTCTCTTGTTACATCATAAGGTTGGATAGTGTATCAGATGGACATAAGGAATGCCTTCTTACTGTAGATTAAGATTACAAAGCAAGTTAGTCAAACATTAGTCCATAAATCCAAGATAAATGCATAGAGAAATAACTAAATAAGCCTATATATTCAAGGGGAATTTACAAATGATAATGAAGAAACAAATGAAAGAAAGCATACTAGTTACCTTCCCAAATGGATTCCATCATCTAAGAGTGGCTCAAAAACATGTTCTCCCCTGATCAAGCATCCTTATCTTTATCAATAATGGTGTCAAAACTCCTCCATGATCTCAAGAACACTTCTCAAAAACTAGACTCAAGATGTGAAATCACTAAATTAGCCTATAAATGAAGTTTGTAATTAAAATCAATGGTCAAATGCAAAGGATTGTGGAGACAATTCAACATAATAACTTTGCACAAATCAAGATTAAAAATGTTGTCCATGGCCTCTCTATTTATAGATTTTCAAGAATGACCAAAATCAACCATGACCATCCATCTCAAGATTGAGATGTGTGGTCATGGATTAATTAAATTATGTAATTAAAATCCATAATTATCTTCATCATGAATTTGGAAGAAGGCACATTAATGAGGCATGGAAGCTAATAAAGAGGCATGGGAGACCCATAATCCTAATAATTTATGCACTTATGGCTTGATGGATGCCACCCCATATATGACATCACTTGATGATGGAGATAAAAAAATCAATTTCCAAAAAGAAATATTCAACAACTCTCATGGAAAATCCACTTAAGTTCTTGATTTGGATAAATTATCCTTAAACAAGGTTAATCAACATTTGTGCAATTTATTTGGAAATTAGCCCTAAATTAATCAAAATGGTCAAAAAGTCATTACTGGGTCATAATTTGACTCAGGAGGAATTGGAAGGTGACGCTAAATGTATTAGAACTATATTCCCATTTAGGATATTTCCAACACAAAATAATAAAGGTAAGTGACATATACTAATGAATTATAAGAAAAGAGTGATCTGGAACACAAAAAGGTGAAATCATCATTTTGACTCGAAATGAACTAATTAAAGTTAGCTAACCCATAAATTGCATTACCCCATTTAGGGATACTTTGACCTAAATTGGCACTTGTAGATGACAAGTTTGAACCATTTAGTGATTTTTATGGATTTTGACCTAAAATGTGCATTTAAGTGCAATTCGAGTAAGATTGACAATTTCAACACAAATGGTGTTAGGAATTAGATGTCTACATTTTGTCCCTATTTGAGAAGACGTAGCGAGACATTCAGGTGAAGCAACATCTTTTCGAAGAAAAGAGCTGTCAAGAAGAAATTGGAACGGACCCATGATGCCCCCTTGAGAGGACATACTAGGATGGAAGAAAGTGATGGACTCTCAAAAAAATAGAGAAAATGAGAGATTAACCCATGGAATAGATCACATCCAGATAAGCTAATGCTTGCACACGTGATTACCATCAATGATAAAAGTATAATTATAAGGTATAATAGGCCCCAGAGATAGGGGAAAGGGAAAGATACAATCCATAAATGTAAAGGACACACTGTAAACATACCCAATTTGAGAGTATAAGCTATGTGCTTACGACATTGATCAATTCGAAGACAAGTTGAACACTAAACATTGCCATCATGGGTAGTAGTGTGGAGAGTTTAGAATTAGAGGAAAAGAGAGAATGTTCTACTTCAGGAAGGGAAGCACCACTAGAATAGGGTCTCTAAATAGATGATAATAAGAAGTGCCCTAGTATAGCAAATGTGATCATGATAAAATAATTTACCCTAGTAGGGCAAATTTTGATCATGGATAAAGAATAAATAATAGTTTTCCCCTATAGAGCGGATTTGATTCTAACATTGTTTAGATGTTATGCCCCAACATGGGCAATTGACAACCAAAATAGCTCAAGGATATAATCCAAAAGATAGGTTAAAGTGAGCGGGTGTAAATGTACATGCGATGGTGTAATGTCTTAGAAAGCCATATAAAACCAAGCATATGAGAATGCACAAAGTGATGAGAGAGATGAAAAGAAGAATGGAGATCATCAAGCTAACCTCAATAGAAATTGAGCATTACCTACATAGATCCATGGACTCATGTTCTAACATCAACTTTAGGCCAATGTAGTTCACCCATGTTTGGAAAAAAATGGAATGAGGAATGATGAAAACTGAACAAGAATTGATTAGACTCACAATGTATGCAAACAGATGCACATCTAAGCATAGATTTGAGTGTTAAAATACATAATACCTAGATATCTAATTCCATATCATGAACCTAGATTATGCAAAGTGTTCATAAGAACTATTCATCGAAGTGATGTTGATGTTAAGACTTTGAGACCTGCACAAAAAGTGCTTACTATAGCAAAAGAAATTAGGCATCATAAATATAAATGACTTAGAATGACATAATATTCCAATTGCACTGAGTTGGTTCAAATGTGAATACCTAAAACTAAGGATAATGGTAAAATAATGACCAAAACTAGAGTTACAGCTATTTACATTTAAAGAACAAAAAAAGGAAAGACAAAAAAGAAAATAAGACATCTTAACAACATGAGATCAAGATACAAATAATTGAGATATATGTGGAACATCAAGATGTACTTGGAAAATAAAATAAAGAAGCAAGACCAAACAAGAAAACAAAAAAAGACAACAAACAACAATAAAAAACACACACAAAGTGTTTTTGAGTTTTTAAAATGTTTTACGAATGTTTTTGTAATTTTCTAAGTATCTCAACTCGATTAAGGATTAAGAGATACAAAACGATCCAACTCATGAAATGCCGAGAGTGCACTAACTTAAAATACTCATAATATGATGAAAGCATATGATAAGAGGGACTAAATTGACCTCAAAATGAATCAATCACGACCTATATAACCCCAAAATAATCTCAAGTCATAGTAATTTTGCCCACACAAAAGGTGATGAAAAACTGACTGGGTCATAACAAGTTCACAAACAAAGGAGAAAGACAAGACAAATGATAAGAGTAATGACCAGATGATGTGGTAATGCATGATAAAAATGTGTTATACCTAATTTTCCCATAGGTGGTTATAATTAGGAAATAAAATCATAATTCTAATTTTCCCAAAGGCGGTTATAATCAGGGGTACCAAAACAATATTGATTTGCCCGTAGGCGATTATAATCAACGATACCAAATAAGATAATAAAAGAAATATAACTTGTTAGATTAAATGTCACACTACTTCCATAGACTATCATTTAACATGGCATTCAAAAACTATTGAAACTGGATTACAATACCCCCATAATAAGTGCAAGATGAACCAGAGGAACCAAGATAAAAAATGGGATTGGTAAGATGATTAAAATCAAGCCTTGGTTAATAGTAAAGAAATGGTATAATGAAATGATCAGAAGAAAATTGGCTACAGTGGTAACAAAGTTTCCCCCAAGTAATGATTGGATTAAATTTCTTACAAAACAATGAGAGCGTTGGCTTAGCTTGTTCTAAAAATAGTGAGACCATTCAAACTTAGAAGAATTACTCACAAAATAGTGAGAGTGTAAAGAAGGTGATCGAGCTAACCTCAATAGAAATTAAGTGCTACCTACATAGTCCTGAAGGACCTCAAGTCAATGTAGTTCAAAAGATATGGTTCATGGATTACAATGGTTTAATAATGCCTAAAAAGGGTCTATAGGGTTTCCCCTAAGAAACGAGGCATGGTAATGCCAAATGGTAATTGGAAAAGTGAAAAATGGTTCTATTGCTCTTGTTGACAGGGAGATGCATGTCCTAGTCAATATGTGAGACAACAGAAATGATCAGTTTATAAAAATTGCTACCTAACTCCCTTTTGAAAAAGTTACTCTGTTAAGAACTTGTTACCAATCTGGATCTTAATAATGTGTTTGTGATCTTTGTAGATCGTTGATTATGTTTCCTTCAAACATAGAGACAAGATATCCTTATAACCTCGACAAAGGAAAGTGCTACCAGTGATAAATGATATAAGTGGATAATGAATGGGTGGGTGATAATGGAATGTATAATGGATGGAAAACAAATGGAGATTAGGACTTTCAGTCACACATAATGTTGTTGATTCTAGATTTGACATAATTTTGGTTATAGTGGGGCTGAAGACCTCTGAAGATGTTCTCGATAAGACCACCAGATTGGTCTATTGCTTCATTTTGAGAGTAACTACCATCTGATTATGATGTACATTGGAAGTTATTTTGATTTGATCTTGAATATCTCCAATAAATAGTGAAGAACTTTTGTGCTCAGTTATTGGTGCCTCGATGAGGTTTTCACCAATGAATTTATTCTGATCATCCAATAGTACCTCTGAGAAGGTTTCACAAATAGATGTTAACATTTGATTTTGATTATCTTATAATGCCTTCGAAAAGGTTTCACTAAAAGATGTTGAGTTTGATCTTTGCTTATCCCCTAGTGCCTCTGAAAGGGTTTCACCAGTTGATTGTTCTTCTTCTAAATGAATTTGGTCTTGACCCCACTGATATTCTATAAATGGTATGTTGTCATGGATGCAGTTCAATAAAGTTTGATTCTATCAGTCCCAATTGATGCTTGTGGGAGGTGAAATGTCAATATAATTGATATATTGGGTGGTAATAATGGGATGGTGAAAGGTAGCACAATCATCATAGAAAATACTAGGAAAACATGTGCCGATGCTGAAGTAATCATCCTCTAAAGCTGTAGAACGATCACAAATATATTCAAATTGATTTGCAAGGAAATTGTAACCAATGTTGTAACAACCATGACCATAATATATTTTTGAATCTGATTCCAAAATAAAGGACTCTTAATCTAACGTCACAATTGATGTTAATTCTATTTCTAATGTTAAATCTGATGTCAATTCAGAAATAGAACCCGACTCTAATTTTGATTCTTCATTTGATGTGGTTGTTTCTATAATGTTTTTTTGAATGCTGAATTTTTGACAAGTAATGGCCTATGATGGCATAATGGGCTCAAAATAACTAATTCATCTTGGAAGGGTTCAACATAGACTGGCTCATCTAAGTGAAACCCCTCAAAGAGAGGGAACCGCTCAAGAGATGTCTCAACAAAATTGTGTCTATCAAAATGAGACTCCTTAACAAGTGGGAAAAGATCAAGAGACAACTCTACAGAGACTGGCTTGTTAAGAAGATGAGGCTCTTTAAAAATAGGTAACTTATCACAGTTTGACTTGTCACAAATGGGTATTTCAACAATAACATTTTGTTTTTGGTTCATAATTGGTTGTAAAGTATCAAATTTGAACACATTTTGATCCTCATAAGATGGCTCTTGAAGAGGTAATGTTTCTTGTTTAGGCTTGAAGATTAGCATAAAATTTCTAAAGCGAAGAACATTTGGTTTAGCGAGATCAATGGTTTGCAGTTCAATAATGAACTCTCCAAAAATTAGACTATTAAAGAAGTGATCAAACACAACCAGTTCATCAAATTGAGGTTATTCAATAATAGGTTCATCAAAAATTGGTGATGGGCCAAGAATGGTAACAACTAGACGCTTCTTAGTTTGGTTGTTTGTGAAAACCAAAAGAGGAGGTCCTAAAATGGTAATGACTAGATGCTTCTTAGTTTGGTTGCTTGTGTAAACCAAAGGAGGAGGTCCTAAAATGGTAATGACTGGATGCTTCTTAATTTAGTTGTTTGTGAAAACCAAAGGAGGAGATCCAAAAATGTTAATGACTAGACGCTTCTTAATTTGGTTATTTATGCAAATCAAAGGAGGAGGTCCTAAAATGGTAATGACTAGATGCTTCTTAATTTGGTTACTTGTGCAAACCAAAAGAGGAGGTCCTAAAATGGTCACGATTGGATGCTTCTTAATTTGGTTGCTTGTGCAAACCAAATGAGGAGGTCCTAAAATGGTAACCTTTACACATTGCATAGCTTGCTTGCTCATACAAGCTGAAACAGAAGAATGATACGCAAAAATAATAACCTTAGAGCATGGAACACAAATCGAAGGGGAAAGATGAGGATGATGTATGATAACTGGCATGGATGTGATTTGTTTTCAATAGATAGGCCCAAAGAGGGCAAAATCCTAAAACAAGATGGAGTGCTTATGTCCATCATAAAGATGTTATACCTTGTAATTAGGGCCATAAGAAACCCTATTGCAAGTATACTTTAGTGTCATTGTTTAAAAAGAGTGTTCTTAACGTTTTGTCAAGATTTGGACAATGTTTCAAAAATGTTAAAACAAGGTATGCTTGGTTTTATTCAAAAAAATGATTAAGGCACCAAAGAGACTATAAATAGAGGGTGGCTTTGAACCACACACAATTAGAAGAATTGGCTCACGAATTTACTCAACTTTTGGTAAAGATGAAATCATATAGATTGGAAGAGGGTAAGGTAACTCAAAGATCCAAAGTGAAAACTAATACACCAAAGCTTAGATCTTTGTGATATGACTGTACCGTAAAAGCTAGTTCCAACTTTGATGAGTTGACCCTAGAAAATTAGAGGAAAGCTATCCATATTACGAAGAAGACAAAATGAACTAAACAACTCAAGATGTAAAAATATGCATGGATCATTAAGTACAATTATAGAATCAAATGGGTGGCACAAAATCATCACATGGCTCTAATAGAATAAAATATGTTTTAGGACTCAAAGCATAAGCCATATACAAGATGACTTAAGTCCACCAAGATGATAATGTAATTTTGAGTCTAATAAACAGCCCTCAATCCAAATGGAAAATTAAATCCAAGTTAGAACAAGTTTAGTGTGCAAATGGTGAACCCACTTTGATACACCAACCCTTAAAACACAAAAAGGTTCAATTTTGAATGTGCATTATAAATGAGGGACTTAAACAAATTGGGTAAAAGATCTAGACTCAAATTGGGTAGCGTGACTGCGCCAAAGTGGGTGATAGGACACAAAGTTTTTGATAACAATTTGAACAAGGAAAAGATAAATTTTCCAATTGGATAATGTAATGCCTCCCTTGCTCAAAAAATTTGAGGACAATGTGTTTTGGTTAAGTTTATTGAGTTAACAAGCAGTTTTAGACACAAATCAAGACCAAGGTAATGACAAAAAACAAACATCTTAAGTCTAAACTAACAAGGTATGGTAAAGTGGGGTTGACTAAACCAACAAGTTTTTTATCGTTCTAAGGGCATCAATTGCACAATGACTTTCATGCCAAACAATGCAAAAGAAAAGCATGGAAATTGGGTGTCTGTGGCACTTGACTTATTGCAAAAAGGTCTAGTCCTTTTTGTAACCACTACATGCTGTTGTTCACCTAGTGTAGTGCGATGTCCAAAGTACATATACGTCCCATGTGCAACTCCATCACTAGAAGGTGGTTTAACCATTCATACCTCTAATCCTAGTGGGAGTGGTTAAAGTTAATACCAGGAGATGTAACACCGGGTCAAATATTCCCTATAGAACTTGCGGGAGGTGATGAAGTCCCCCTCGCAAGCCAAGATATAATGAAATAAAAGACATAAAAAGAAAGACTTTAGGGTTATTTTCAAGGTCACCCAAACTATGACGAGTTTTTGAGGAGTGCTTTAGATGACATTCTTTCTAAGTCTTGGACTAAGATTTTTGCAATAAGCATGGCACTTTGATTCCAAGGGTTCCCTAAAGGGGATGGATGGAAGAGCATACATGCAACATCCTTCTTTTTGCCAATGAATTAATTAATCACCTATTGCATACAAACTTGACAAATGAGTTCAATTTTAAGCACCAAATAAGAGATTAGGTGATTTTATTTTTGGCCCTTAGCCTTAATTGTAAAAATGGTAAAACATTACACAAAAAAGGCCACGTGAAGCAATAAAGACCTAAGTTCGTTTTAAGCCCAAATTGAAGATTCAAGACTTAACCTAATTTCATTATTAAAACACCAAATTTTAAAATGTTGCAAGAGTTATGATGTGTTTTAAGCACTAAATGAAATGTATCTAAGACTTAGCCAAATCTTAGGTTCATTTTAAGCACTAATTCAAATGTGTGAAATCAAGCATGTTCATTTAAAACCCAAATGAAAGTGTGTTTGGTTAGTCACAAGCATTAAAACCAACTTCCAAACTACCCCTTCAACCTACAAAAAACAAAATTATAAGGGCATGCTTTGAAGCACTTAAGAGTTTGAGTAAATGACATTAAAAATTTACCTCTCGGGTTGACAGTCAAGTTGGGTTAACAAGTTAGTCAGAATAAACAAGCGAGTTAGGTTGGAAAGGCAAGTTGGGTTGACAGGCGAGTTAGGTTGACAGGTGAGTCAGGTTGGATAGGTGAGTTGGGTTGACAGGCAAGTCAGGTTGGATAGGTGAGTCGAGATGATCCAGAGTCGAGTTGAGTCAAACCAGAGCTGAGTCAAGTCAAACCAGAGCTGAGTTGGGATGAATTAGAGCTAAGTTAGGCTAAACCAAAGCTGAGTTGGGACAAATCAGAGCTGAGTTGGGATGATCCAGAGTTGAGTCAAGCTAAACCAGAGTCGAGTTGGGTTAAACCAGAGCTAAGTTGGGATGAACCAGAGTCAAGTTAGGTCAAACCATAGTTAAGTTGGGATGAACTAGAGCTAAGTTGGGATGAATAAGAGTTGAGTCAGGGAAAACTAGAGCTAATTTGCGATGAACCAAAGCTGAGTTAGGATAAACCAGAGTCGAGTTGGGATGAACCAGAATTGAGTTGGGTCATCTCGAGAATAAAATTGTGGTTTGTAAAAATGGACTTTTTTGCTCAAATTTTTGTTTTCTTTGCTTCCATACTCTAAGAGCCTATATGACAATAATTAATAGGTTACTTTTAAAGGCTTTATGAGAAAATTTGTGGGTTGTGGTCTCATCAGGCGTGTTGAAATGTAGATTAGGATTACAAAGCAAGTTAGTCAAACATTAGTCCATAAATCCAAGAGAAATGCATAGAGAATTAACTAAGCCTATCTATTGAAGGAGAATTTACAAATGATAATGAAGAAACAAATGAAAGAAAGCATACTAGTTACCTTCCCAAATGGATTCCATCATCCAAGAGCAGCTCAAAAAAGTGTTCTCCTTTGATCAAGCATCCTTGTCTTTGTCAATAATGGTGGCAAAACTCCTCCATGATCTCAAGAACACTTCTTAAAAACTAGACTAAAGATGTGAAATCACTAAATTAGCCTATGAATAAAGCTTGAAACTAAAATAAATGGTCAAATGCAAAGGATTGTAGAGATAATTCAACATAATAACTTTGCCCAAATCAAGCTTAAAAATGATGTTCATGGCCACTCTATTTATAGATTTTCAAGAATAACCAGAATCAACCATGACCGTCCATCTCAAAATTGAGATGTGTAGTCATGGATAAATTGAATTATGTAATTAAAATCCATAATTATCCTCATCATGAATTTAGAAGAAGGGACATTGATGAGGCATGGGAGGTAATAAAGAGGCATGGGAGATCTATAATCCTAATAATTTATGCACTTAAGGCTTGATGGATGCCACCCCATAGATGACATCACTTGATGATGGAGATAATAGAAATCAATTTCCAAAAAGAAATATTCAACAACTCTCATGGAAAATCCAATTAAGCTCTTGATTTGGATTAATTAACCTTAAACAAGGTTAATCAACATTTGTGCAATTTATTTGGAAATTAGCCCTCAATTAATCAAAATGGTCAAAAAGTCATATTACTAGGTCATAATTTGACTTGAGAAGAATTGGAAGGTGGCATTAGATGTGTTGGAACCATATTCCCATTTAGGATATTTCTAACACAAAATAACAAAGGTACATGACATGTACCAATGAATTAGAAGAGTGATCTAGAACACAAAAAGGCAAAATCATCATTTTCATTCGAAATGAATTGATCAAAGTTAGTTGGCCCATAAATTGTATTGCCCCATTTAGGGATACTTTTACCTAAATTGGCACTTGTAAATGACAAGTTTGAACTATTTAACACATTATATGGATTTTGACCTAAAATGTGCATTTGAGTACAATTCGAGTAAGATTGATAATTTCAGCACAAATGGAGTTAGAAATCGGATGTCTACACTTACATGGAGATTTACAAGATAAAATCTACATGGAGCAACTTGATAGGTTTATTCATGATTCTTCTCTTATTTTTCAATTATGAAGGTCTCTCTATGGTTTCAAATAAGCTCTTTTTGCTTGGTATGAGAAGATGGATTATTTTCCTCTATCTACTAGTTTTGTGCATTGTCACTTAGATCTTACTATTTATATTTAGCATGTTCGAGAGGATATTATTATTTTGGTTTTGTGTGTTGACGATCTAATTGTTATAAACAACTCTTCTTCTCAGATTCAGGATATTTAGAAAGCTCTTTCGATACATTTTGATATGATAGATCTCAGTGTTTTAAACTTTTTCCTTGGTTTGTAAACTTCTTAGTCAAATTTAGGGATTCATTTGAGTCATAAGTACACCCTTTATCTTATTCAAAATTTTAGCATGGTTGATTGCAAGCCAAGTCCCTCTCCTTTCCAGTTTGGGGTCACTCTTACTTCCACCTACACTACTCTTTGTGATCCTACATTGTATAGGCAGTTGGTTGGAAGTCTCCTATACTTGACCCATACTCACCTTGATATTTGTTTTGCAGTTGGGTTTGTATCTCAATTTGCACATGCTCCTCATGAAATTCATTAGTAGGCACTGTCGAGAGGATTTTACAATTTTTGCAAGGTACTTTCCACTTTGGATTACACTACACCAGAGGTTTTACTCAATTGGATATACCGATTCAGATTGGGTAAGTTCTATTGATGGCAGGAATTCCACTTCTAGACATATTTTTTATCATGGTTCTTCTTCAATTTCTTAGGCTTGCAAGAAGCAACATGTTATTGCACTTTCATCTACTAACATAGAGTATAGGGAAATAATCATAGTGAGTCAACAGGTTCTTTGGCTTCACACAAGATTCACATACTATACTTTGAGGTGGCAACCAAAGTGCAATTCACATTTCTCGCAACCCTGTTGAGCATCAATAGACCAAGCATATTGAGATTCACATGCACTTCATTCGTTAACAAATTTAGGATGGAGTTCTTTTTTGGGAGTACATTTTGACTCAACAACAGGTTGCAAACATCTTACGAAGCCTATTACATCTCCTCGTTACCTTGAGTTGTGTGGCATGCTTGGGTTTTAGAAGTTGCCCTTGGGGGTGTTCATGAGGACATCTTATTTTTTTATTTCTTCATGGATATATTATACATGAGCACCTGATCAGGCCTTAATTTTTTAGAATCATATTATGAATATGCCACTTTATTTTTGCCCCTAGTTTCACTTAGGGGGGTGTTTGAGTAGGTTATTTACCTTAGCTCATGTTCACCTAGGTGCTTTATTATTTCTTTTTATTTATTTCCACTCATTTGTGTGTGGATATTTCATTTACTTTATTTTAGATATTGTGAGATATTACATATTTATCTCTTAAATATTATGGGGATATTTGTTAGTTATTTCTATCATTTAAGGATAGTTCTCTCTTAGTCCTAGGTTTGATCTCTTAGCTTGATATGTTAGTTAGGATTGTTATGCATTGCCTATATATACAAGGCATATCCATTGAATTGGACAAGATTTGGAGATATAATACATGATATTGTTGCTCATTGTTTTGCATATGCATCTTTAGGTATATGTTGTCAAATTACTTTCAGAATATTATTTTTATGAATGTGATGATCTATTAACACCATAGATCTTTGTGGCTTGGAATAATGTGATTGTCATTACTTTAAACATTCCCATTAAATAAATCATATTATTATTATTTTTAATCTATAAGATGACGTACTGCTTAGAACATCCATCAAGGAAGATGCATTATTTTTCAATCTATAGTTGTAAATTTTATAAGTGCAACTGTTGAAAAGTGTTTTCATTGATGTCAAGGTCAAGGTTGATGCCAAGATGCATCTGATAAATATGCAGGGTGAAGTGGTATGTGACAAGAGAGGATTTGAAGGCAAACTATTGTCTCTCTGTTGAGAGAGAATTTAAAGGCAACCTAATGATTCTTCTAAGGTTGATGTCAAGGTTCAATACAAGTTAATCATGTTTGACTACCAATCCTTAGGCACAACGTTCTTGAGAAGCCTAATCATAACAAGCATAGTCATATTATGGACATGTGCATGATGCGCATGGAGAGGTATGATATTGTCTAAGAAACATGAAATTCATGTGAGCAAGGTGTAGAATCATCAATGAGTATTTTAAGGTCAGTGGTTAAACTTCAAGACTTGAGAAGCCTAGTCACGACACTAGTCATAACATGAAGAGACCCTATGAGAAGGTATAAGCTTGGTGTCTTGGTGAGATGAATGAAAAAAGGCACAAGAGGATATATGAGGTTTTTTTAGTATGCTTATAAGTCTTTTTATCACTCAAGTGAGTCTCAAGGTAAGCCTACAGGGGTAAGACCTATAGACCTAGTATGCAACTATACTGGTTCTAGACCCTGCCTGACCTAATAAGGTGTCATGAGGTATTTTCAAGGTATATGAAGGATGTATGATAGTTTTTTAGCATTGTAGGAGGTTATATGACATGTATATGAGGTGTTGACAACTTAGACAATGGCTAGGAGGTCAGTTTCAAGGCCTAATTGACTTGCAAGTCAAGGCCTAAAAAGCAAACAAAGAGATGGTGACTAGATGGGGTATTAAGATCAGTTTCCAAGGCATGTGTAATAAGGTAAGTGTATTTATAGGTATGTTACATTTTTTCAATCATATTCACAAATTTTGAGGTCATGGTTTTTAGATTAAGGCAAGAAAAAGTGTTTTAAGGTCTCTTCGTGTACACATAATAAAGGGTTCTGAACCCGAGAAGAACTTTCAAGTGTTCATTAGCATGTGTGACCTATAAATGAGAAACAAAGACATTAATGGTATATGGGGAATGGTCATATCTCAAATTTATAAGCATTGGTTTCTGTAATGAGGGGCTAAGCTTCATGAATGATCACTAAGACTAGAAGATGGTTTAAACCCTCAAAGAACCCTAATAGTGACCTGATGAGAAATATCTTGTTTTAAAGTGATCATAATTGTTTGAAATGACTATTTAAGTGATTTAATCATGTATTAAACTCTCCTAGGCACCTCTATGTGTGATTTATTTGTTAGGTAAGTTAGTGGACCCTATAGAGAAGGCCTTGTTTCTCAGAGATTTGTTTTAGCAGTCAGAGTTGACCAAGTCAATGTTACAAAATTGATGAAGGTTAAAGCTCGAGACTTGTATTTTATGACCATGGTGGTTTTTTAGTATATTATAACCATCAAGGGTGATAAATTAGTCATACAAGTTGACTAGTCACCAATAGACATAAAGGTGTAAATAGTGAGAAAACCAGGTATAAGTAAAAAAATGATTGGGGATGTATTATCATGGATTATGGATGAATCCATGTGTATGGATACATTTTTAAAGACTTTTAATGCATGTTCATATTGAGTAATTGTTTTGGATATTATTGTATATGATGAATATGTTGCTCATAAGTTGACCTATCCAGTGTAGATAAGACACTGAAGGAGTGAAGTTGTGAGATTGGTCTGCAAGACCAATATTGCCATGTGACCATGTTATCTATCTATTTGAGATTGGTATAACGATATTATAATATCATCCACCTGAATTATAGGTTTTTTAAAGTGTCTACACAAGTGTTGAAGGTCATTATCACCATGACTATGTTTGAAGATAAGTTGGTAGATCTGAGTAAACAAGTTGCAAAGATGAGTTGGAGGTTCTTTACCCTGAGCTAAAACATCAAATGCATGTGATATTTTTTTTTAGGACATAAATTTTTTATCCATGATTTTCATAATCTTGTGAGTTAGTGAAATTTATTTAAATGGTAAATCCAAAATGGGTTGACTAGTTCAAGTTTGACTGTGTATACTAAAGACAAAATATTGGTGTGCAAGACCAATATTTGGCATTAGACCTTATTATATTTGTACTTGAGAGTGATATAGAGATGTAAAATAATATATTTAAGGTGTTATAAATCATATAAAGTATTTTTTTAGGTGTTGAAGATCAATTTTACATGACTGTGTTTTGAGGCTAGTTGGCAATTATGAGTGGGTTACTTGCAGAGAAGGGTTTGAGTAATTTTGCCCTAAGATATGAAGTATAAAATATATGGTGATTAAATTAAGGTAATGTATAATCTATATATATGATTTTTTGGAAAAATTATCTTTTTACTTTAGTTATTCAAAATAGACTTTCTGAGTATGCATAGGCCTAATATGAACAACACTAATGATGTGCTTCCAGTAATAGTTTGAGCTAAAAAGTGTCATTGACCAAATATGAGGCTCTAAGGGGTATATTTGAATGTAACATGATGTATTCATTCGGTTTGAAGTGTTTTAAAGTGATCCAAGGAAGATAAAATGTAATGTGTCTTATAACAAACCTAATGTGATTAGGTATCTATGAGACCTAAAGGTAAAATAAGGCCTAATTGAGGTAGTTCAAACTTAAAGGGACTCAAATAAAATTTAATCCATGTCTATGATATTTATTATGATTGATTTCATGGCCGACCTAAGAATGGTAAGGGTTCTTGGTTGATTAAGAAGGATATGAACAAGAAAGACTTGTATAAATACTAGGCATTTTTAGGCCTATTAAGTGTAGATGTGCACAAGTGAATAGCATAACACATTTGGTAAGCATAATAAGGTATTATAGGCCATAAAAATAGAATATGTGATTATTTATGAAGCTTTGATAGAGTTTATGCATATGAGGATCAAGGTCATATGACCTAATCAATTCAAGAAGAGGGCTAGTTAAGTGAAGAAGGTTAGAGACCAATTTGAGAAGGATAAAAGTGTGTGAAGAGTTGAGGAAGGAGATAATAATTTATTATATGAGAAACAAGTTATTTTGAATTTAATAAAGTGTTTTAGGTGATTGAGTTGGTGCTGAGTCATCTAGGGGGTTAGTGCCTCCTTGCAAGTGTGTGCTTGTTAAAGCCTAACTAAGTTGGTGCTTAGCTAGTTGAAGTTGGTGTTCCATGTGAAGTTGGTGCTTATATAAAGTTGATGTTTGTCTTATAAGACTATATTAAATTTGTAGATATCAGTGGGTTTTCAATCCCTTGAGATTTTCTGACACATAAGTTGTGTTATCTTGTGTTCTTATGTTTCATGCTTGTATAATTGATTGCTTATGCATTGTTTGATCCACATGCTTGAATGAATGTTTATGAATGCTTAAGTGGAATTGAATGAAATTATTTTTAAGACTAATTCACGTCATTTTTCTTCCAACATTTAGTATCATATCCTGGTCCTTTGAAGCATGTATAAAAATCTAAAGGAGATCCTAGAAGTAAAGATGGCTAGTCAACAAGCTCAAGATGTTTTCTCTACCATCAAGGGTACATTATTCAATGGATCAAATTATGCCTTTTGAAATGTATGAATGAAGATATATTTGATATCTCAAGGTCATGATATATGGTAGTAAATTATGGATGGCTATGGTGCTCCTCTTACTACACCAATTGATACAACATATAAGAAAGCTAGTGAAAACAATTCTAAGGCAATGAATGCCATTCTTTGTGGCCATCAGATGCAAAAATTGTGAAGGTAATGCATCATGAATCAACTAAATAGATATGATATAAATTTAAGACTATCTATGGAGACACCAAGGTGAATATGACCAAGTTTCAGACCCACCTAAGACAGTTAGAAAGCTTGAAGATGAAACCATTACATCTTACCTATTGAGGGTTGATGAAGTTGTTAATATCATTAGAGGACTAGGAGAAGAAGTGAGAGAATCTATTGTTGTTCAAAAAGTATTGAGATCACTAACTCTTAAGTTTGACTCTAAGGTGTTTGTAGTAGAAGAGATGCAAGATTTGAAAAAACTAGAGATGGATGGGCTTTATGGCATCTTGACTACCTATGAGATGAGAACAAATGAAGGAAGACCTCCTAAGAAGGAAACAACTTTCAAAGTTGAGAACAAATCAAAATCCAAGAAGGTCAAGGATGAAGAATATTTAGATGTTGATGATGATCAACTAATAGCCATGTTTATAAGGAAATTGAGATTTGGCTCAGGTAAGTACAAAGGTAAGCTGCCCTTCGAATGTTTCAACTATGGCAAGATTGGTCACTTTGTATCCAAGTGTCCTGAAAAGGATAAGACTGAGCATGAAGAACATGATGAACATCATGGAGATGACAAGAAGGCCTATAAGCTTGACAAAAACAAGGAGTTCAGGAAGTATGAAGGTAAGAAGGGATCTTTCAAGAACAAGAGGAGCTTCTATACTAAAAAAGATAACTCTTATAATGTAAGTGACTCAAGTGAATTTGATAGTGATGGTGTCAGTAATGAACTTGAACATGACAATAACGAAAGCTTTTTCATGGTCATAGAATCAGACAATGAGGGTTATTCAAATGGGAAAGGTCTTATGATTGATGTAGAATCAGACGAAGAAGAAGCTAAAGTGAACCTTGAGGTAGAGTTGGTAAGTGCTCTAGACGAGTTAAATTTACAAAGGAAAAGAATCACAAACTAATATCACTAGTTAAGGATGATGAGGAACATATTGGCTTGTTTACGGAAAGGCTGAGTAATACTTCCAAGGAGTACGATGAGATCATCAATCAAGTTGAGACACAGATGGAGGCAGTCAATGCAAGCCTAAAGGCTAAAGAGGAAGAATGCATTAGGTATGAAACTGAAGTAGAATCCCTAGAAGCTGAGTTGGATCATGCATCTAGTAAGGTGAAGAGCTTTGTGAAGTTTGAAAAGAGCACTGAGGCTCTAGATGATATCTTAAGTAGTCAGAAGTCTACAAGTGACAACACAGATCTTATTTTCAAAGAAGACCAAAAGGTGGTAACTCAAGTCAAAGAAAAGGCTATTGAAGATAAGAAGGTCAATATGAAAATACCTATCAAACAACTAGATGTTATAAGGTATGTTACTTCATTCAATGGTTACTATTTTATATGTAGTTAGTTTGGTCATAGAATAAGAGAGTGTTAAAGACCCTCTAAAATGAGTAATCTTGGAAATATGGAAGGAATCACAGTTCACATTATTCAAGAGGTATATATAAGATGGTTTGTTATAGTTGTCATAAGGTATGACACATTACAAGATTCTATCTTAGCTGAATTAGAAAGTCATCAAGTTAAAATAGGAAGCTTGAAGCCCCTAGAGTGCAAGAAAGAAGGCAGATGAATGCATGGAAACCAAAGATAATGAAGATGAGTCATGATCAGTCTATAAGTTCAAGTGGACTGCTTATTATGATAGATCATGTTTTAGATGTGAAATCAAGTCAGGAATGGCTATTATCAGCCCACATTGATGATTAAATGATTGATGAAGAGATCAAACCTATAGTGTCAATCAAGCCCAAAAGGACATTGAAAGACATTTAGTCTTGTGAGAGCATGGAGATATGGGAATATCTTAAACTAATTTTGTTTTAGTGCCCTATGGAAAGGGGTGACTTCATTAGGCTTCATGAAGACACTCTTCAGTTAACAAAAGCATGGTGGATGCTTGGTTTGAGGGGGAGCTATTCAAATTTTTGACTAAGTTTTTGGTCTTGTGTTATGAGTTCATCTGAAGGAGGTATGCATGAAGTAAGGGGGAGCATGTTCCTATGTTGCTTCATAACCTATGTTGCAATAAGGTGTGATTCTACATGGTAGTTTGTTGAAGACCCTTTCTCATTAATGCAAAGAGGGAGAAAGTTTAAGAAGGAAGTTTGACCAGATCAAGGGAGATGAGAGTGATCAAATTTAAGAATAGTTTGCCATTAATGGAAAAGGAGAAGTTTGTTGAGAGATGTTGTCATTGATGTCAAGGTCAAGATTGATGTCATTGATGTCAAGATGCATCTGATAAAGATGCATGGTGAAGTGGTATGTGACAAAGAATCCATGTGATAAGAGAGAAATTGAAGTCAACTTATTGTCTCTCTATTGAGAGAGAATTTTAAGGCAACCTAATGATTATTTTAAGGTTGATGTCAAGGTTTAGTACAAGGTAAGCATGTTTGAGTACCAATCCTTAAGCATAAGGTTCTAGAGAAACTTAGTGATAACAAGCATAATCATATCATGATCATGTGCATGATGAGCACGAAAAGGTGTGTATAGAGGTATGATATTGTATAAAGAGCATGAAAGACATGTGAACATGGTGTAAAATCATAAAGGAGTGTTTTAAGGTCAATTTTTAAGCTTCAAGTACTTGAGAAGCCTAGTGATGACACTAGTCATAACATGAAGAGACCCTATGAGAAGGTATAAGCTTAATGGCCTGGTGAGATAAATGGATAGAGGAATAAGAGGATATACGAGGTTTTTTGAGTATGCTTATGAGTCTTTGAAGCACTCAGGTGAGTCTCAGGATAAGCCTACAAGGGTAAGACCTATAAACCTAGTATGCAATTAGATTGGTTTTAGACCCTACCTGACCTAATGAGGTGTCATGAGGTATTGTCAAGGCATATGAAGAATGTATGATAATGGTTTAGAATTATAAAAGGTTATATGACATGTATATGAGGTCTTGATAGCTTGTACAATGGCTAGAAGGTTAGTTTCAAGGCCTAATGTGACTTGCATGTCAAGGTCTAGAAAGCAAGGAGAGATATAGTGGACAGATGGGCTATTAGGATCAGTTTCCAAGGCATGTGTGAGTAGGTAAGTGTTTTTAGAGTTATGGTACATTTTTTAAAGCATATTCACAAAGTTTGAGGTTATGGTTTGCAAATTAAGGAAAAAAAAGTGTTGTAAGGTCTCTCATGTACACAAAATGAAGGGTTCTCAACTTGAGAAGAACTTTTAAGTGTTCATTGGCATGTGTAACCTCTAAATGATAACCTAATACATTAATGGTATATGGGGAAGGTTACTATTTCAAATTTCCAAAAATTGGTTTCTAGAATGAGTGGCTAAGCTTTATGAATGATTGTTAAGACTAGAAGATGGTTTAAACCCTCAAAGAATCCTAATAGTGACCCAATGAGAAATATATTGTTATAAAGTGCTCAAAATGGCATGACATGACTATTTAAGTGATTGGATCATGTAGTCAACTCTCCTAGGCACCTCCAGGTGTGATTGGTTTTTTAGGTGAGTGAATGGACCCTACAAGAAAGGCCTTGTTTCTCGGACATTTATTGTAACAGTCAGAGTTGACCAGGTCAGTGTTGCCAAATTGATCAAAGTTGAAGCTTGAGACTTATTTTGATGACTGTGGTGATTTTTTAGCAGATTTTTTCCCTCAAGGGTGATAAATCGGTCATATAAATTGATTAGTCGTTAATAGACCTAATGGTGCAAATAGTGAGAAAACAAGGCAAAAGTGATATAATTATTAGGGATGTAGTATCATGGATCAGGGATGAATCCAAGTGCATGGAGATAATATTCAAGACCTATAACATATGTTCATGTTGTGTAGTTTTTTTGGAGATCATTGTATATGATGGAAATGTTGCTCATAAGTTGATTTGTCTAGTGCAGATAAGACAATGAAGGAGTGAAGTTGTGAGATTAATCTACAAGACCAATATTGCCATGTGACCTTATTATTTATCTATTTGATAATTGGTCTAATGATATTATAAGATCATCTACATGATTTTTAATTTTTTGAAGTGTCTACACAGGTGTTGAATGTCATTATCACCATGATTGTGTTTAAAGATAAACTAACACATATGGGTAAGTAAGTTGCAGTGATGAGTCAGAAGCTCTTTGCCCTGAGCTAAAGAATAAAATGCATATGATGTTTTTTAATACATAAATATCCTATCCATTATTTTTATAAGCTTGGATGTCAGTGAAAGTGATTGAAATGGTAAAGCCAAAATGGGTTGACTAGTTCAGGTTTGACTATGTATACTGAAGATAAAAGATTGGCCTGCAAGACCAATATTTGGTATTAGACCTTGTGATATTTGTACTTGAGAGTGATATAGATATGTAAAATAATATATTTAAGGTGTTAGAGGTCATATAAAATATTCGTTCAGGTGTTGAAGATCAAATTTGCATGACTGTGTTTTGAGGCTAGTTGGCAGTTATGAGTGGGCTACTTGCAGAGAAGGGTTTGAGTACTTTTGCCTTGAGTTGTGAAGAATAAAATATATGGTGATTAACCTAAGGTAATTTAGCTTCTGTATATATAATTTTTTGTCATGGTTTTTTGTCAAAATTATGTTTTTATTTTAGTTGTTCAAAACAAACTTTCTGAATATGCACAGGCCTAATATGAACAGTACTAATGGCGTGCTCAAAGTAATAGTTTGAGATAAAAAGTGTCATGGAAAAAATATGAGCCTATCAGGGGTCTATTTTAATGTCATATGTTGTGTTCCTTCTATGTGAAGTGTTTGGAAGTGATCCAAGGAAAACAAAGTGTAATGTGTCTTAGAACAGACCTAATGGGATTAGGTCTCTATGAGACCTAAAGGTAAGATAAGGGCTAATTGAGGTAGGTCAGACCTAAAAGGACTCAAATAAAATTTGATCCATGTTTATGAGATGTCTTATGATTCATTTCATGGCTAAACTAAGAAGGATAAGGGTACTTGGTCAACTAAGAAAGATATGAACAAGAAAGAATTGTATAAATACTAGGCATTTTTAGGCCTATTAAGTGTAGATGTGCACAAATGAATATAATAACACATTTGGTAAGCATAAAAAGGTCTTATAGACCATTATAAGATCATATAAGATCAGTGATGAAGCTTTGACAAAGGTTATGCATATGAGGATCAAGGTCATATGACCTAATCAAGTCAAGAAGAACGCTAGTTGAGCGAAGAAGGGTAAAGACCAGTTTGAGAGGGATAAAAGTGTGTGAAGAGCCAAGGAAAGAGATCATCATTTATTGTATGAGAAACAAGTTATCATAAAAGTGATCAAGTTTTTTAGGTGATTGAGTTGGTGCTAAGTCATCTAGGGGGTTGGTGCCTCATTGCAAGTGGGTGCTTGTTAAAGCCTAATTGAGTCGGTGCTTAGCAAGTTGGGGTTGGTACTCCATGTAAACTGAGTAATTAACTAAAGTTGATGTTTGTCTTATAGGATTATATTCTATTTGTAGATATTATTGGCTTTTCTCTTGAGGGTTTTCCACACATAAGTTGTGTTATCTTGTGTTCATATGTTTCATGTTTGTATAATTGATTGTTGATGCATTGTTTGATCCACATGTTTGAATGAATATTCATGAATGCTTAAGTGGAATTGAATGAAAGGTTTTTGAAGACTGATTCACCCTCCTTCGTAGTCATTTTGCTTCCAAAAACAACCTCACAAATGTAATTCATGTAAATACACTATGTCAACTTTGTAAGTCTTAAATTGTGCAATTTTGTTTTTTTGCACATTTCAAGTGGTGTAAAACCACTAAAGCACTTTTTCACCATTTAAGTGGTGCAATTTTTTAACTTCACTTTTGCACTATCTAAAACACAAAAATATGGTTACGCACCGCAACCACTTTCCCGCATTATAAATACGAGTGTTAGGCTCATTATAAGGGGCTTTTTTAAAAACATAACCCTAAGACATATTTTTGGCAGGCGAGACTATATTACAACTCAACAAAGATCAATACAAAGAATGATTTTTGCAAACCATGTGTTCAAATTCTATCCATGAATTATGATTTTGTATATGATTCATTTGTATTCAAATATTTGGTTTTAAAACTATGTCATAACTATTTTCAATTAGTCTTGATATGGAAATTGCACAATATAATTTATTTTTGAATCTATGTTTATTATTTCCACAAATGTGAAATCTTGGTGGGGTTCAAGCAATATTTTAATTGTCTTTTATGAGTAAATATGAGATGGTTATCTTTGGTTTGCTATTAGTATCAAAGAATCATTTCAATGTATGTTTTACACTCCTAAGGGTGTAATTTTGTCTTTACCACCCGTTGAATGAGAAGATATTTCCATGAGCATAATGTTTCTCCTTCTTGGGATATTCTAGTGAATCTTTGTGTTTAGTCACTTAGAGTCGTCCTTCATTTATGAGTTGCATTAAATTGCATAAACACTTTTTCAAGTCGTGCAATTTTGTATTTCCACTATTGCATGCAGTGCAATTGTAAAATCAAATAATAATAATAATAATAATAATAATAATAATAATAATAATAATTGAAATAATTTTTAATCATTTTAATTAAAACATGCAATTCATTTTTAATTCTCCCCACACCATGGACATGTCGTAAATATTTCCCCAAGTCATGTCAAAAGTAAACTTCTTCTCCCTCAGAGCTTTCAAAATTGTGTAGAGAAGAAATAAATTTTATTTTATTCATTTTGTGCAAAGCAAAACCATACATTGCCATTAGACAAACTGGAAGTGGAAAAATGTACAGCATGTGGGGGCCTTCAAATACGTCAATTTAAGACAAAATTTAGAGCACACACAGGGGAATTACTCCTCATGGTTTTGATAAATTATTTGCACAGATTCAAGAGGAAGAATATAAAAATGTGGACAAGCAACTACAATATCGGTGTCATTGTTCATTCCTTGAGATATATAGTGAACACCTTATAAATTTGTTGGAGCTTAATCAAAAAAATATTCAGATAAGGGAAGACATAACATGTGGGGTGTACATGGAAAACTTGATAGAGGAATTTATTGCAAGCTTAGAAGACATAAGTCAACTCTTATTTTGTGGTCTTTTAAATAAGAGAGTGGGTGCTACAAACATTAATGTAGAAAGCTCATGTTCACGTTGCATGTTTACATGTGTGCTTGAATCCTGTTGCAAGAGTATGTCAGATGGCTTGAGCAGTTTGAGGACAAGTATAATCAACCTTGTTAGATCAAAGAGATAAAAGCTCACAAGTGCAACTGGAGAGCACTTGAAGGAGGCTAATAACATAAACTGATTTCATTCACAACTGGGGAATTTGATAAATATTCTGGCAAAAGTTTCGTAGGGAAAGTAGAGGCATATCCCGTACCATGATTCACAATTAATTTTTTTGTTACAAGAATATTTGGGAGGGAATGCCAAATTGGGTATGATTTGTGCCATCTCTCTAGCAAGCAGTTGCTGCAAACTTTAAGCACATTAAGGTTCCTTAAGCAAGCAAAAGCCATACAAAACCAAGCAGTTGTGAACAAGGAAATTGAAAACAATATCAACTCTTTGCATGAGCAAATATGCATACTAAAGGATGAGATCATGCGTATGTAGTCCAATGAAAATACCATGGTTACGCGTAGTTGTGGTGGATACTCTATAGGTTGGAATGCTTGTATAAGCTTTAATATCCTTAGGTTGAGTCTCAATTGCTCACCAACACTACAACATATTGATGCTAACAGAAAAGGAAAACATGAAGATGGGAAATATAAATTAAAAATGGTGTGATTGACATCCCCATTAAAGCGAGTGACACCCTGATTAAAGAAATCATGTTATTAACATTTTTTGTAAACTATAGAATAACATACTATTTAGAACATCCGTCAAGGAAGATGCATTGTATTGCAATTTCCAGTTGAAAATTTTGCAAGTGCAACATCACAAATGTAATTTATACAAATACACTATGTCAACTTTGTAAGTCTTAAATCATGCAATTTTGATTTTTGCACATTTCAAGTGGTGTAAAAGCACCAAAGTACTTTTATACCATTTAAGTGGTGCAAATTTGTAACTTTACTTTTGCAACATCTAAAATGCAAAAAAGGTGGTTACACAGCATAACCACCTTCTCGCATCATAAATATGAGCGTTAAGATCATTATAAGGGGCTTTTTGAAAAATAGAACTTTAAGACATATTTTAGAAGACAATATTATATTACAACTCAACAAAGACCAATACAATGAAGAAGATTTGCAAACTGTGTGTTCATATTCTCTTTGTGAATTATGACTATGTGTATGATTCATTTGTGTTCAAATATTTGCTTTCAAAACTTTTTCACAACTATTATCAATTAGTCTTAATCTGAAAATTGCACATTAGATTTTTTTTTTGAATCTATGTTTGTTATTTCCACAAATGTGAAATCTTAGTGGTGTTTAAGCAATATTTTAATTGTCTTTTATGGGTAAATATGGGATGGTTGTCTTTGGTTTGCTATCAGTATCAAATAATCATCTTAGTGTATGTTTTGCACTCCTAAGGGTGTAATTATGTCTTTACCACCCATTGAATGAGAAGATATTTTCATGAGCACAATGTTTCTCCTTCTTGGGCTATTCTAGTTAATCTCCATGTTTAGCTATCTAGAGTCATCCTTCATTTTTCATGAGATTATCATGGTAACATTCGTATTTAACTAGATATAATAATCCCATTCTCCTTGTAGTCATTTTCTTTTTCTATTTCCTATCATTCCCTTCATTTACCTCAATTCCTTTCTATCTTCTTTTCATACTTTCTTGTTAAAAATATGAAACCCTTGTAGAAAATATTTTTGTTATGAATAACTCTTTCCCTAATTTCTCGTTTTAAATTTTAAGAAAGGTAGATCTGCCTATTAATAGGAGAGGGACTTTGTCCCTATGTTGCTGACTAACGCAAGGACTCAGTTCTCATATCATTGACTCAAAGTCACTAATTTATCCCCCAACCAATTTTTTGAGCCAACAAGACTAGTTCTTGAATTCAATCCCATGCTTCAAAATTATCACAAGTTATCACAATACTTGTGTCATGAAGATACAGCTCCTCCAAGAACTTTTGTAACACACCAACCCTTATTCTTATGCAGAAAAGAACTAGACTATGTGGTCACTCTTGTGAATGCTCTGATGTTCTAGAAGATACCACAAACCTTTAGAAAGGCCTCACAAATATCCACACTATTATGATCAATCAAAAGACCTAACAAACCCTCTTGTGCAAAGTTTTGCAAGCTTATTCAAACTAAGAAAACAATTACACACATCCACAAACTCACACAAAACTTACAAACAAAGGCATACACACTTAGGAACTTTTGTAAAACTAGACTTAGCTAATTTTCCTAGTTTTGAAATATTTTTGGCTGATGTAGGATGACAAGTGTACCCGAATGCTCCGATGTCATTTTTCTTAAGGTGGATTTGTGAGAATGAACATAACATATTGTACAATCATTCTTGGAGAAATAACAAATAAGAACATTATAAATATAGATATAAACCCTAAAAGTCAAAACTCATATTTATCTGATGTCATCAACATGATCAACGACGTATAAATAATTCCACATAAAATAGTATATATTCAACCTGATTGACGATGTCAGTTAAAATGAGAAGTAATGCAAGTCGTTATCAACCAAGTCAATGATGTAAGATAAAGGCCTGCAAAGGAAAAAAGAGGGACAAAAAGGGGAACTTAAACCTAGGAGAATAAGATACATTGATATGAAGGTGGTCGTAGGAATGGTAATGCATGGCATAATCTCTTAGAAAGTGTCACAAGTTTGGCCATCTCGATCTTGGTGCACTCCTAAAGACGTACACTCAGGGCGAATGATACATCGATGACTCTTGCAAAAGAAGGTTTTAGTAAGCAAAAATAAGGTGTATACATAATTCACCTCACTAGAATTCAAATTTTTGTTCGACTTTCTAATACAAAAAATTGACCATTTCCCAAAAAAACAAGTGGGAAATAATGTCCTAGTGCAATTTGCATCATAAATTGAAAAAAATCAAATTTATTTTGACACAATATCAAAATTTCCTTCTAACACAATTTCTGATGCAATTTACATCTAAACATGATTTTGTCTAAAAAATTTAGATAAAAAATTGTTTTTACTTTATCAATGACCTTATGATGATAATGCCTCGATGCAAACATTTTATTATTTTATATCAAAATTTCTAATGTAAATTACATCATAAAACTTCAAAAAGTATGAACCTTAATTCATCTTTACACAATTTTTTTGACTAAAAACAAAATAATTTAAAATATTCAATATTAATATATAGAACCCTCTGTCACTTTTTCAACAACTAATCAAATTATCCATGCATTTTATTATTTTTAATTTACTAAATATTTAATTAATTAAATATATAAAAATTGCATGTAAAAGTCTTAATCATTTATCACACCCAAACGCCATATCACAAGTTGGGGTTACCAAGTTAAAGAGATATGCGCATGGAGATGTCTTTCATGTTACTTCACAACACAATTTCTCATAGAAATGAATTTCATGTTACTCCACAACACAATGTTTTATAGAAATGGATATATTTATTGTGATTCTTCCTCTTAACATTAATAAAGGATTCACGATCATATTTTGTGGATTTTTTTTTTTTTTTTGCTAGTAGTTGATATTTTGTAATGTTTTACAAATCTTTCATTACAACTCTTTACATAGAAAGTATCATATCTTGTGAAATTGAGGGTTTGGTTTCCACTATAATACTCTATATCTTTCACCTCATAGACCTTTTCTTACTTATAGTTGATATTTTGTGATGTTTAACTAGTCTTTCATTATAACTTTTTACATAGAAAGTAACATTACATGTCTAAATTGAGGGTTTTGTTCCCACTATAATACTTTATATCTATTATTATTATTATTATCGTCAATTTTTGATTTTGATGATGAATCATATAAGATGATTCCAAACATTGTTTACCAAAATTCATATATATGTCTTTCCAAACATTATTAATTTCATAGATTATGGAAGCTTAAAAACTAGAAGAAAAATAAACCGACCTCTTTTTTAATTGGTCTTTATATTTTATTTTCATATTTTTTTAATTAATAAATATAATAACACATTTCAATTAAAAAAAAATCTATTCATTATAATGTAAAGTGAGAAATTTTTTTTCTCAAAATTTATTTTATAAAATTATTATTAAAAAAATCTCTTAATTTTACAATTAAAAAACATAAAAAAATTAAAACTTTAAAAACATATTTAAAAAAAAATAAAAAAATAAAAAAAATATTTTAAAAAACTATATCAACTACTAACAAATTCATATTTTAAATATAAATATATTTCAAACAGGAAACATACATATCCTACCCTACAAAATTTCATTTTATACCCTCCTTATGAAGGGACAAATTCTTCAGACGTTAAGCCACCCGAGAGTTATGAGAAAAGGAAACTCAACCTGGACATCAATATTGGAAGTCTTGCAAAACCCTTGAATCGCTCAGCAGTGCAAAACCCTGACCAACTGAAAAAAAATTTTAAGTGTTCAGGGAGCTTTGTCAATGGCTGCTCGACACGGAGCATTCTCATTTTCCAGGACTGCGAGGTCTGCGTTTAATTCGTTCAGAAATTCTTCTGCTGCATCACAGAATAACAGACCTGCTCACAGATCAACAAATCCGTTTACAAATGGCAGTGGAAACATTAACAGGCGAAGATGGGCAGAATCAATGATACCTTTACACAATGCGGTCGCTTCTGCAAAACTCGTAACTCGTCTCAGTGTTAACTCCCGCAGTTGCCGTGCCCTCTCCCCAGGTACCTTGTTCTCTTTTCCATTTAATTTTTTAATTAATTTTTATTTTTATAATTCTTGTTGCGGAATAATCTTGGACTTGGATGCCGCCATCTAGATGTATTTCTTCCATCAAAACAGAATCCTTACATAGAACCCAAGGCACCCTCCATTTTGCAGCTTAAAATTCATCTGTTTGGCTAACCAAATGCAGGAAAATTGCTCTGCAGTGTTTTGGCCGTAAATGGGTCAAACCATGTCGAGCTGAATTTCGAATTGGAGAAACTAGACACCTTAGTTTACCTACCCTACTAAAAATCAGGCCCAAATTCGTCTATTTGGTCCCCCAAACATTAAAAACAAGTTACAGGTATAGGGATATATTTTATGTCATGCGGGGACAAGGCCGAGGTGTCAAATTGGGCCAGAAAACCAAGGCATTATCCTAGAAGTTCAAGCTTGGAATATACAATGTTTAGTAGACCAAAAATAAATATTAAATACGTCCATTTTCAAAAACAAGAGGGGGAGAGGGTGGTGAGAGAGAGAATTATTCCATTGCATCCTTTTTTTTAGTTGAGAGGTAGAGCAGCATCAATGGACCCTAAACCCTAAACCCCAATGAAAGCGGGAGGAACGTGGTAGCGAAAACCCTAGGGGGAAACATATAATCATAGAAGATCCACAGGTTTGGCAGAGTAGAGAGCCTAGAAAAAAAGGTTTTAGTCCGTCAAGGTGTTTTTTTAAATTAGTTGCTTTGAATATCTGTCGAGCATGAAGTTGTTAGAGCTGTTTTTTCCTCAAAATTCATTTTATAAAACTATTTTTAAATAAAACTTTTAATTTTACAATTAAAAAATACAAAAAATTGAAACTTTAAGAACATATTTTATGAGACAAGGTTACAAAACAAAAGTGCCTTTTTAAAGTTTACAGTAGTGAACACCTTACTTACAAATTAGCTGATGATGAGAGCACTTCATATTTTCAATAGGAATATACTAAATATATTTCAAATACTAGACATACATATCCTACCCTAGAAGATTCCATATTGTACCCTTATTAAAGTTAAAGTTTTTCAACATTAAGCCACTCGAGAGTTTAGGAGAAAGGAAAACATGCTTCCAAGCTTTTTTATATTGACTCATTTCAAAACTCAACCTGGACAATAATATTGGAAGTCTTTTAAAACCCTTGAATCTCTCAGCAGTGCAAAACCCTGACCAACTGGAAAAAAAATCGAACAGTGTTCAGGGAGCTTTGTCAATGGCAGATTGAGACAGAGCATTCTCATTTTCAAGGACTGCGTGGTCTACATTTAATTCATTCAGAAATTCTTCTGCTGCATCACAGAAAAACAGACCTGCTCACAAATCAACAAATCCATTTGTAAATGGCAGTGGAAACATTAACAGGCGAAGATGGGCAGAATCAATGATACCTTTACGCAATGTGATCGCTTCTGCAAAACTCGTAACTCATCTCAGTGTTAACTCCTGCAGTTGCCATGCCCTCTCCCCAGGTACTTTGTTCTCTTCTCCATTTAGCTTTTTAATTAATTTTTATTTTTATAATTCTTGTTGCAGAATAATCTTGGACTTGGATGCCACCACCTAGATGTATTTCTTCCATCAAAACAGAATCCTGACATAGAACCCAAGGCACCCACCATTTTGCAGCTTAAAATTCATCTGTTTGGCTACCCAAATGCAGGAAAATTAGTGTGCAGTGTTTTGGCCGTAACTTGGTCAAACTATGTCAAGCTGAATTTCGAATTGGATAAACTAGACACTTTAGTTTACCTACCCCAGCAAAAATCAGGCCCAAATTCATCTCTATTTGGTCCCCCAAACATTAAAAACAAGTTGCAGGTATAGAGATATATTTTATGTCATGTGGGGACAAGGCAGAAGTGTCAAAATGGGCCATAAAATCAAGGCATTATCCTAGAAGTTCAAGCTTGGAATATAAAATGTTTAGTAGACCAAAAATAAATATTAAAGACGTCCATTTTCAAACACAAGAGGGGGAGAGGGTGGTGAAAGATAGAGAATTATTCCATTGCATCCTTTTTTTAGTTGAGAGGTAGAGCAGCATCAATGGACTAAGATAAGGAAGTTGCAATATTTTCCATGCAGTCCATGAAAACAGGAGGAACACGGTAGCGAAAGCCCTAGGGGGATCATATAATCATGGAAGATCCATAGGTTTGGCTGAGTAGATAGCCCAGAAAGAAAGGTTTTAGTCTGTCAAGCTGTTTTTTTAAATTAGTGGCTTTGAATATCTGTTGAGCATGAAGTTGTTAGAGCTTTCATGATCAATACAAGTTATTATGGATTTGAGATTTTGAGTGAACTATAGGGAAGAGCAAGCATATCCAAGGTCTACTGGGAGGTGGAGAGCTATGCTGCAAGGATCGCTCAAGGCTAGGTAGGAGTGGGTGGTAAAGTGTTTGGTGGTGCTCGGGAGGAGACTCTGACATAGCAGCATGCAATGCTATTCTTCTAGAAGCAAAGAATTCTGTACTCTCGAGGATCACCAAGAATTAGGCATGACTGCTTGGATCACCATCATACAAAGTCAGAAAGCGAATTCATCGAGATTGCAAGTGTTTCTTGGAGTCCAATAGAGGGAGTCTAGCAGAAGATGAGCATATAATATATATTCTCTCAATTTTAGTAGACTTACCATTCAAGTATGTTAGCATAAGAATATAATAAGATTTACTGCTTCTTTTACTTTTGTAGGATCTACTTTTTCCCCTCTTGATCTTGGCTTTGCCCTTTCTTGTTTATCTTGTTTTTGGGGTGAAGACGTGGATTAAGTTTCCAACAATTTGCATCCCAATTATCACTTATCTTGCAATGCCTATAAGTATTGTTGGACCTGCACATACTCATGGAAAGTGTCTTCTTACCTCCTTGGAGCGTGATTTCTTCCTTTTGGTCTTCCTCATTTTGTCTTTATGCTGATTTGAAGAGTGGATCCTTCCTTTCTTGCTTTTCTAGAGAACTTAATCTCTTTAGTGGTAAATTTTTCCCATTCACACATGGACACACAATGATTACTCTTTCAACATTTTGTGCATGAATAAGGATCACAACAATCTTGTGTTACATGGCCTTTCCTTCTACATCGAAAAGAAACAATGGAAGACTTATCTTTTGCATATCTTCCTTGGTCACCTTTGTGCTTGTTTGCTGCCTTGCTTGGACATCCAAGTGGTGAAGTTTCTAGAGTTTTAGTCTCCCCATCTCTTCTTGTACTAGGCACAATGTGGATGTAGTGGTGATGCACTATCATTTCCTCCATTTTTTGAAGTTTGCCCTCTCTTTGAAAGTGCTTCTTTGGCCCTTTGAGGTGATGAAATGTGACCTTCCTCTTAATTAGAATGTTGTCCGTTCTTTGGAGATTTCTTACACAGACTTCACGTAAAGATTGCTAGAGATGTGATTACCTTCTTTGGGCATATTTGGTGTAGGGGTGGCTTGGATTCCTTCTCTATGGAAGCTACTCTTGCTTGGGCTGCATTAGAGCATTCTTCTACCTCCATATGGTCACTAACAAGCCCTAGGCCTATATATTGTGGTCTCTCCTCAACTTGTATGGGTTGATTATTCCTTGGCCATCCTTTCCAATATCTTTTCCATCATATATTATCTTCACCAACTTAGAGCCAATGCCTTTCGCACACTTATCAAAGTTACCAAAGGACTTATACTGCATCTTGTTGAGGGATTTAACGTGTGAGGTCCTTGCTTTTGTCTTTCATGGATTAAGCTTCTTGTGTAGGGGTAGTTTTCTTTGGAATAGAGCTATCCTATTTCCTCTTTGCTTCTTCACATCCTTTTTGGAGCTTGGACAATATTTTATCCTTTGCAACCAATTCCTTCTGCAAATCCTCCTTGAATTGAAAATTCCTTTGTGTTTTTTCCTATCTCTTGAAAATTAGACTCCCCTTATGCAAAACATTGGGCCGTACACTTTTGCATCTCCATCATAATACCAAAAAGTGGATGTATGTGGTAAACCAATTTACCTTGAAGTTCTTCTTTCTCCTCTTCCAAGTGCTGGACCATCCTCCTTAGCTCGTGGTTCTCTTGTATTTGCAGATTGCAAGTTTCGAGCTCTTCAAGTCTCTCCTGCTTTAAAGATTTTTCCATGGTTGATCCATCCAACCTTCTACAATTCTGTAGTAATTTTGTCGAACAATTGGCATTGCAATCTTGCTACTACACATAAACCCCAATGCGTCAGTGAAACCCCCAACAAACTGCAATGAACTTGCTATGTTGATTCCAAATGATCTGTAAAGTAGCAATAATCACAAGATATGCCATGTCTTTGATTTAATGAATGTGTTACTAAAATACAACATACAAAGCTGATTTTAGATGTGAGATACAACTTGTAGTTTCCCTACACAACTTTTATCTGGAGTTAGAATGTGTGAATGTGCTCATGCATCTCCCACACACTCGTATGTTGAACAATTACAACCACTACTTCAAGCAATATTTGCTTCAAGTGTCATTCCTTTCTGAGAGCCCATTAATCCATGTTCAATGACCATAACATTATGAAAATGTAATGCCCCCCTTTTTGGCATAACTTGTTTATGGACCCTTAGCTTGGTTTTGTTCCCACAAGGCTAAGGGAAAGAAGGAAAAGGGAACTATGAGGGGGCTATTCAAAGAGCAAAAATGTGAAAAGTACTTAAGTGTTCTAATTTTCAGTTGAGTTATGCAAAAAGTGCTTTTGGTCTAATTCTCACTTAAACAGGGGACCTTTAAGGGTCATGAGGGTCTAATCCCTCAAAAAGGAAAACTAAAAAGGTAAAGTTGCTTATGATTCAAAAGACACATTCTCCCAACTTGGGCGCCACCCTTAGGGATGATTATAAAAAGTAATTGAGGATTCATTTGGAAGGTTATGCATTTTTGATGATTGAAATTGTTGATCAAGTATGTCAAACTTGTTCACCACAACTTGAGGACGAAAACCTTCAAATGTGACAAGGGTTTGGGAACGAAAACCTCCATTCTTACATTCAGGACAGCTCTATTCAACGACTTTAATTGTGCTTCGGATTTGCATGGTTGCATGCAATTAGACCTACAAAAGTGATTTTGGACACCACCTTGTACGTAAGCTTGACGAACACCTTTGAAGGCTTCGTGATTACATTTGTGTAGGTAAAAAAGGTAGGCGAACCTGATTGGAGAGCTTGGGTTGGTCTAGAAAGCCATCCCTAGGGTGGTGACTTGCTTTGGAGGAGTGGTGACCTCTTTCAAGAGGGCTAATTGGCTTCGAAACCCACTTGTAGGGTGTAGAGGTATTTTTAGAAATTTATTTCAACTCGGTGAATTGTTTGAGGGTTGATTGGCACATGAATTAGGGTGATTTTGTGTCCTAGATAATATTCTGAATTAATTATATCATTTCAATAGTGAACTAGGGTTTTGAGAATTTTGGGACAACTTTTGGTGGGCTTCTCGTGATGGAAAAATTTTGATTCTAATTTTGTTTGATAGCTATTTTTTTTGTGATCATTTTGAGCTATCACTTGCATTGAAATTCCAAATATTGTGGAAGTTATGAATTTATGAAATTCCGCTGTAATTTTGCAAATAATAAATTCCAGAATTCTGAGTTTCGACTTCAGAGTGAATATTTTGACTTTTAAAATTAGTGGCTACAATATAAAGCTCAATTCATATTTTTTGGAAGGTAAGAAGTATCAAATATGATTTTCGCCCTAATTGCCTAAGGGTTTGGTGGAGGTAATTGTTGAATATTGCTTAATTTTTTGAAGTATGTTATTGACTGAATTTGTATTTTCAGATTCTTTGAAGGAAGGGGTTTTGAATTAGGTAGGGTTTGTTGGAAAACCCCAACTTTTCCTAATTGTCCCATTTGGGACATTACAGAAAACAATGAGTGTAAATGTTCACACACATATAAAGACTACTCACAACACAAGGATTTTCCCCAGATAAATCTGATATGAGAAAATGCCAGTATATAAATGGCTGCCTTTTGGGCTTGGTATTCAGCTCAATCTAATCACAAAATTGACATGGCTTCAATGGAGCAAGTTACAAGTGCAACTCCACTATGGCTTCAAATCCTGCCTCTCCTACTAAGGGCTGCAACTCTTCTCATGGATGACACTATGGAATGCTTCCTCTCAGCTCTCATATGTCCGAGATGGAGAATTGACGAATATTTAACAATTCATGAGATTGGAACCCAACAGTCACAAAGTGGATCCTTCTCCCGTCAGGTCCATAGGAGTGCCGGAATTGAAATGAAGGATCATGGGCAGTCAGGAACGTCTATCCAAACAATTTATACACCTGCCATTTTGTTTTGATGGAGATCCAAACTACTTAGAATAATTTTTGATCAATACTCCAAGTGATACTAAAGCTTTGTCGATCAAACATCCTGTATCCAAAATCCACAATGATTGCCACTAGTGTATTATCCATGAGTCAAATTATACAAACTTGTAATCATTAATGGACCAAGTAAATAAGACATTACTCAATTTTAGATCCTCAATCCAGTACAAATCCACAAAATATCAAAAAAGCATAGCAGAAGATGTAGGGGCTGTGAACTGTTCACATAACATACAAATGTGTTGAAAGGTTAATGGGGTGTTTGTAACATGTATTGCAAGGTGCACAGTCATTTTAAGTTAAAAAATCCATCATATCATGATCCAGATTTAATTGGAATTATGGTTGATAACATTCTAATTTCGAAAAACTTAATTTGTTATAAAATTAATGAATCGAATAAAAGAATTAAATACAAGAATAATTTAATACTAGAATGTAGATGAAGCTTTGTTGAAGCCAAGAGCAATTTAAAGAAGGTGCCAATCTTTAAGAAGAGATGTGAAGCTACACCACAAATTTTACATTTAGATGACAATTTTTTTATATCTATTTATAACAGGAAATGAACAGTCTAAAAATAGAAAATGAAGTAATTCACCTTGAAATCTGAAAATTCATGTGACAAGCGTTTCCCCAAGAAGTTGAGGGGATTTGTCATGACATGAAACTCATGGAAATACAAAATTTTGGTCTTCAAAGTTTTTCTATATTTTTTGTATTTTGCGATTTTGGAGCCCTTCAAAAGCAGAATTTTCCCTTGGGAGTTTAGTTGGAAGCCCATAAAAGGTAGTGAAGCTTCCTTTAGGGCATACAAAAATCGTTCATTTCCTAAGCTCTCCAACACACATTGCAGGTTGAATTCCGAGCTACATACAAGAGGGTTATGACCTTGACAAAGTGGCATACTAGTTTGTCAGTAATATACTGAAAGATTGCCTTAAATTGCTGCTTGGATAATTTGCCCTACCTTGAGAAGAAATAGACCCCATTGCTCCTAGTTATGATTTTTGATGAACGTAAGAACTTCTTAGTGCATAAGTGATTCATCAACGTTATTGGTTTGTCGGTTTTGATTGGCGTTGGGCACCTCGATGTGAACCCTATTTGGGTCCGGGGTTCAGTTTGCTGCCCCAATGCCAAGGGTTTGCCCTTGGGCGTTGGGGCAGCAAACCCACAGTCGCCGGCGGCCAAAAGCTGCAAAAAACGTTCTTTTTATTTATTTTTTCCTTTTTCGCCAAACCTAATGCAATTAAACAATAAAAAACGCCTTTCTCAACCCTAAAAGCCAAAAGCAAAAGCATACTTCAACACAAATGAAAAGAACAAAGTGACAAAAGGAAAAACACTTGGCTCTTATTTTTCTAATTTTCTCATTGCATACTTCAACTCCATTGCTGCTGTAGGTTTGAATCTTCATCAAGCATCATTCTAGTCATTTGCCTACGGTGATTGAGGAGCCATTTGCTATCAAGGTAAGTTTAATATTGTTTTTTTTTTTTTTTTGTCATTTTAAAATTTTTAACAAGTTTCTAGCTGCTGCCCTAGGGATTGTTTTGATTTTTTTTTAAAATTTTGTGTTTGTTTTTTAACTTGTAGTTATATATGTTATTACGACAATGTCTCGTAGCTCTTCCTTTGCCAGCCAAAGGCAACACAAAATGGACTTGACACACCATTGTGGAAATATACAACACTGATAGACCAAGTTTCAGGTGGTGGGGTCTATATTTGGAAATGCAACATTTGTGATTCTCAGTTCACAAGCTCATACTTTAGGGTGAAAGCACATTTATGTCACATTCCCAAACGTGGAATCAAATTTTGCACGGGGAAGACTAACTCTCCATTGACACATTCAAAAATCCTTGAATTCATCAAGGAACAAGAAGATGCAGATGCCACACATGCCATGATACTCAGTCATCCTTTAGCAAAGAACGACAAGGGATTAGGGAATCCACTTGTTTCCCCAAGTCCCATTGGTGGTTCTCCAGTTGTCCCTGCTGGAAGACATCCATTTTTGGGAGCACCCTCTATGCAACAAGAGGCTTCTCTTCCAAACAAAAGAACAAAAGGACCATTGGATAAGTCTTTTTAAAATGAGAGCAGGGAGATTGCAGATCAGGGAATTGCACGATGTATATATGCAAATGGGTTGTCTTTCAATGTGGTTCGATCACCATATTGGCAAGAAATGGTGAGAGCAATCAATGAGGCCCCAAAAGATTACAAAGTCCCAAGGTTTGAAAAAATCCCCACCACTTTATTGGCGAAGGAGAGAAAAAATGTTGAAGATTCTTTGAAGCCAATCAAAGATTCATGGGCTAAAACATGGGTCTCCATCGTTTCCGATGGATGGAAAGATTTTTGATCAATGTGGTTGCAATGTGCCCTAAAGGGGCATTGTTTTTGAAGGCCATTGATTGTGAGGTGTGTGTGAAGGATGTGGAGTTCATTGCCAACATCCTCATCGAATCCATTGAGGCGGTTGGAATTGAAAATGTTATCCAAGTTGTAACGGATAATGCCAAAAATTGCAAGGTTGTGGGGATGTTGGTGGAGACAAGACATTGACACATTTTTTGGACACCTTGTGTTGTCCACTCAATCAACCTCATGTTGCAAAAGATGGGGAAGCAAATTGAGTGGATCAAACAAGTGTATGATAAAGCTAAGCGAATTCAAATATTTGTCACCAACAATCAACACTCTCAAGCTATTTTCAGATCCTTCTCGACATTGGACTTGTTGAAGGTATTTTTATTTTTGATTTAAAATTTTAAGTTTTTTATTTTTTAATCTAGTACTTGTATAACTATATTTTTAATTTTGTAATAGGTTGCTCCGACTAGATTCGCTTCTCACACAATCGTCTTGAGACGACTTGTGAGAGTGTGACAAGCACTTAACAATATGGTCATCAACAACTTGTGGAGTGTATGGAGGCGAGCAAAGAACGGGCCAAAAGAGTGAAAAACTTGATCCTAGATGATGATTGGTGGGCTCGTGTAGATTATTTATTTTCACTGAGCCCATCATGAGTATGATCTGTTTTGCTAACATAGATCAGCCATGTTTGGGAGAAATATATGATGGCATAAGACTCAATGGTTGAGAAAATAAAATTCATCATTAATGAAAAAGAGAAAGATCCCGAGGAGATTTTTTTCAAACAAGTGTATTCTATCCTTGTTGAGCGGTGGAACAAAATGACCACCCTGCTACATCTCCTTGCCTTTGCATTGACTCCTTGTTTCTATAGCACGGAGATCCTTTCTTTGTCGAGGGGGGTGCCACCATATAGGGATGTCAAAGTGGCTGAAGGGTACAAATTGGCAATGTCTAGGATATTCCCTGATTCTGAAATAGAAGACATGGTTATGAGTGAGTTTGGGGCTTTCATCACCTCCCGAGGTCATAGTCTTGGTGCCCTTCAGGACAAATACAAGAAGGATGGTCCTATGTGGTGGTACCTTAATGGCCAAGGATCATCGGACCTACAACCTCTTGCAATCAAGATCTTGTCAAAAGTAAGTTTTGTATTTTTTAAGTTTTTAAACTTATTATTGAAGTTTTTAAGTTTTTCTTTTTCTTTTAAATTTTTTAAATTTGAATATAGGTTGCAAGTTCATCTTCTTGTGAGCGGAATTGGAGCAAATATAGCTTCATTCACTCACAAAAGTGCAACAAGTTCACAACTAAAAAGGCCGAGGAGTTGGTCTACATACACTCCAATTTGCATCTTCTATCGCACAAGAACCTAGAGTACAAGGAGGGGACGTCAAATCATTGGGATATTGATCCAGAGGTTGTTGACTTGGATGCTTGTATATCCCGCTTCTCATTAGATGACATTGGCAGTCCTTCGGCTTTGACGACACAAAACATAGCTAGCGGAGTGGCAGTGTTGATAGTCAATGTGGTTCTACTTCTAATGAACCACAACATCATGATGATGTTGATGCTCTCGATGAAGAGCAATATGACTATGAAGATTGACTTTGTAGTCTGATGTATCTTGTAATTAATTACAGCCACGGGATAATTATTGATATTTGATATTTTAATATATATGATTTATCATTTTATCATTTTTGTTTAATGGCTATACTTATCATTTATTTGTTTAGTGGTTAATGACAGTGGCACCAATTTCCTATGTATCAGGCTAGAATTTCTATATTTTTTATTTTTTAAATATTTTTTGTATGGACAAACCCAATAACGAACCCAAGGAAAAAAAAATCACTGTACTGGCAAATCGAGTTCTTTGAGCCCGCACCAGAACCAAAAACGAACCGGTAACATTGAGTGATTGTCTTCCATTGGAGTTGGGTGATCCATTTAATATTTGTTTTTCACTGATTGTGAAGATTTAGAAGCAAAGGTACCTTTAAACCAACATGTGTTCGTGGTGGTTGAGAAGATTGACTAGTGTATCCGATACCAAAATTCGTGGGCCTCATTTTTGCTTCAATAGGTTAACGGTTTCCTTGCCAAGACCTTGACCAATGTACCCCATCTTCTTCAACAACTTCAAACCAATCCCTTTGGTGCATTTTTTCCAAAATTGCCAAATTAATTTGATGAAGAGTCAAAGTATTGAAAATCAAAAGGGCTTACCATGTACTCCTCTGTTTCTTATTGGGAATCTATTGTAGAAGTCTTTTTTGTCTTCATCTCTTCACACTGTATTTGCAAATCGATTAACATTTCTTCCTTAGCAACCATTCTTCATGGAGTCTTCACATAGCTCGATTACATTTTTCCTCTGCTTGAAGCAATCCATCAACAACAAGGTTTTCGAAGCGAGAAAGAATCTTTTGAATTTATTTAACTTGCTCCATGAAAAGACTAAGGTCGTCTTGAAACTATTGGTTTTCACCCTCACTTGTTGATTTTCTTGCAAGATCAACTTGTGTTCATTTTGAGATGTAGAAAACATATCCACCTCTTGATTCTGGTCAAAGAGTACAAATTTATTTGCAGCGATCAAAGATTTTTTTAGTAGGAGTCACTTCTAGAATTCTATAAGATTGATTTCTTAGGGTGATGGTGACATCACGTTCTTTGAATTAATAGACACCGTATCATTTCCACTTAAGAGGTTGTCCGAACAAATCTTCACACAGTCCTAGACACATAATGTTGCAATGAAATTCATCTTAGAACGGTTTGATTGTGTAGGGAAGTTATCACTATCGTCTGACATTTATATCTCTACCCCGATTCACTCAACTGATTGTGTATAGTTGAGGGTGAGGTGTTGTTGGTAGATTCAACCATTTGATGACATATTATGAAATTAGGTTCTTTTCTCCCATTGACCACAATGAAATGTAAGGATGCTCCCTCTGGCCATAGTTGTAAGTGGGAGAGATGCTTAACATCCTTTGGCTCAAAAGGAGACACTTTTGTTGTGGCAACAATGAAGTAGAGATCGACCTGTATGACCTTCTTTCCCTTGTTCGATAAAGTTCACGACATCGGTGCTGATGCTATTGATGTTGTGGATTTGAACTGGCTTATGAATCTAGTGTAAAATTCCTCATTTGAGTGCTCTTGCTCTTTTGAACGTCACACAACTTTTTTGTGTCCTGTGGGTTTTATTCTGTAAATCCTTCTTTGGTGGAGGCTTCAACCAAGGGTGTTGGCCATGTTGGTTATTGTAGACTTACTGCCAAGACTAGTTGTTTTTAATCCCTTTCGTTTGAACTTACATCAATCTTGACTGCATAGCAGTAGGTCAACACCCTTCAACCATAGTTGTAAGTGGGAGAGAAGCTTGGCTTCCTTGTTCAAAAGGAGGCATTTTTGTTGTGGCAACAATGAAGTAGAGATTGACCTATATGACTTCCTTTCCCTTGTCCGATAATGTCATGGCACTAGTGTTGATGCTATCAATGGTCGTGGATTTGAATTGGCTTATGAATCTAGTGTGACCTTCTTCATTTGAGTGCTCTCTCTTCTAAATAACACACCACTTTCTCGTGTCCTTTTGTGGGATTTTATTCGGTAAATCCTTCTTTAACGGAGGCTTTGACTAAGGGTGTTGGCCATGCTGCTTATTGTTATATTTACTGCCAAGACTAGGTGTTTTTCATCCCATTCGTTTGAACTTTCTTCGATCTTGATTGCATAGCGGTAGGCCTCTCCCATTTTTGCGGTGTTTGCAAACTCCATGTCTTCTTGCATGTGAAACTGCAAATTGCTGCAATATTTGAGAATTCGGTGTTGCTCATTGTCGCACATACCAACTTTTGTCGATAAGGCATGAAATGCATTGTTATAATTCTACATTGTCTGGTCTTGATCTTGGCACAATTGATACAAATTTTTAAATCAGTCATCATGATTCTCTACAAAGTAGTACTCTTCTCTGATAGCATCTACAAAATCTACCCAAGTTTTAACTTAGGAAACCTTCTGGTCTAGTGTTAGTTCATCTTCATCTTCATTGCTTTGAAGCCAATACGATACACACCATTTTTTTAGATGGATTGTGGCTTTTAAGCATTTGATTTTTAAGAGTGCAAATGTTATCTTTTTCATTGTAAAAAAATTATTTATAAATAAATATGATTCCAGTTGGTCAAGCCAGTTGTCTTCTTTCCATCAAAATTGCCTTAAAAATGAGGATTTTAAAATTTACTTGTGCCTTAAAGGGTGTTGAATTCCCAAAATTCATTGCAAACATGATTTGTGAAATAATGTTGGAGAGTTGTGCCATCATCTCCCACCTTTTCTATTAAGGGGTTTGTCAAGCAATAGTTTGAAAGGATCTCATGTTCCCTCATTTGCCATTTGAAATCATTTGGAGTGGCAAGGAAGGTAATCCGAAGGGTCATGTTTCTCGAGACCTCGCTTCCTAAAGTACAATGTTGTTTGATAGGACATAAGAATGGAACGGACTTCTCTGATATCATGGATCTGGATTCAATTGGAAATCCAGTGGACAACACTAAATCACATAAAGTAAATGTGTTATAAAAGTAATAAACTGAATCAAAGAAGTAGACACAACAATAACATAATATTGCAATGTAAATGAAGCTTTATTGAAGCCAAGAGAAATCTACAAGAAGGTAGAAATTTTTGAGAAGAGATTTGAAGCTACAACACTTTGGTTGTTACATTTGGATGACAAATCCTTTATATCTATTTTTAATAGGAAATAAATAGTCTAAAAATGGAAAATGAAGTGATTTGCCTTGGAGTTTGAAAAGTCACATGACAAGTGTTTTCTCCAAGAAGTCGAGGGGATTTGTTGTGACATGAAAGTCATAAAAATTGGAAAACCTGGGGTATTCTCTACATTTTTCTATTTTGCAATTTTAGGGCCCTTTAGAATAGTGTTTTTCTTTGAGAGTTTACCTGGGTGCCCCCAATGGGCGAAGCTTCATTTAGGGCATCCAACATTGTTCATATCCTACGCTTTCCAACCATCATTGCAATTTCGAATTCTGAGTGATGGTCAAGAAGTTATGACCCTAGCAAGGTGATGTACTAGTTTGTTGGTGATATGCCAAAAGACTGCCCTGAATTGCCACCTGGATCATATGACCTCAAAAAATGTGTGGGAACAGCTGACTGAGTTTTGGCCATAAATTTCACTGCATGAAGTCGAAATCATTTGAATTACTAACTGTAGCATGGTGATCCATATCCTCAGGTGCACACAAAAATTCACATCGACTCATTTGTTTGACCCCTCAAAGGGAGGTTGGCGCTTGCCATTTCACCCCCCTAATTGGCAAACTGAGGAAGCTGAGGAAGAAAGTGAAGAACAAGAAGGTTGGGAATCTGTCTGATAAGCCGCACCCCCATGGGGGCGGATGGGGAGATAAGCTTGATAGTCCGCCACCTCCTCATCCTCCTTCTATGGGGTTGGTGGGGGCTGTGGCTAATCTGTCTTGCTTTTTATTGCTATGCTGCTGATGTTATTATGATATAATTTTGTACTTGTGGTTTTGTTGGCCTTGGGCTGCGACTTTTGTTTTTGTCCCAGGTTTACCCCCGTTTGGTTATAATTGTGCTTTGGCTTAGGGTGTGCTTTCATACCATCCACTATTTGATTGTGCATATATTATGTTTTTGTTTATTTTAATGGAAATATAGTGCATGTTTCAATAAAAAAAAAAATTGCAATCTTTTATATTTTCTTAATAACTTGATCAAATGACTTGAAATTGAAACTGGAGCAGCTTGACTTATGTCCACATGCCCGTTGAAAATCAGGTCAAAATTAATCTATTTTATATCCCACAAAATCAGAAAATAACTTGATCAAATGGTTTTCAAATGACTTGAAATTGAAACTGGAGCAACTTGACTCATGTCCACATGCCCGTAGAAAATCAGGTCAATATTAAACACCAAAAAACAGTGTAGGCCTACTCATTTTCTTAAAAAAAAAAAAAAAAAAAAAAACTCTTAAGAAATGAAAGGTTGGAAGCCCAACCAACATTGAAATCTCATGAAAAGTTGGAAACCCAACCAACGGGAGGTTTTTGGCAGAGTAGGGAGATATAGGATTATCGTAAAAGTCTTTATCTGCAAAGTACAATGATCCAGTAGTTCCATTGGTGCAACAATTCTCTATTTATAATTGAAAGAATCATAAAAGAATAGAGGGACAGTCCCATTCCATGTTGGAGCTCTCCCAAAACGGGTTTCTCTAGGGGAAATATCTCTGTTGTGATTTCATTTATGTGTTTGCTACTTTCATGTTGTATTGTAATTGTATACAAGCAAGTGGACTCCTTATATCGAACAAATCTTTGAGAAATTTTACATGAAGTAGTGAATGCAATAGACTAACTTATGAGTGTCTAGGAGATGTATGTGCACGTTGACACATTCTATTCCTCATAAAGGATGTTTGTAGAAGCTATTAGTTGTATCCCAAAACAGATTTCAGCTTATGTATGAATTTAAGTAGCATTTCCATTGAATCAAAAACATAAACATATGAATTTTTTAATTTACAAATCATATTATTATCAGATCAAGTAGTTTCTTGTGGCTTGTAAAGGGTTTTTCTAACACCTTTGGGGGTTCATGCGAATTATCAAGTTACATGCCATTGTTTGACTAAAGTATTGTAGAATTGTAGAAGGTTGTATAGACCAACCATGGATTTTTTAAAATTTGCAAGAGACTCGATGATCTAAAATATGGATTTAGTTTACTAAACACGCTGTCTAGTTCATTTCTACCATACTCAATTATGCAATTCATGTATGTAAAACACTTCTTCAAGCTTGTTCATGTAAAACGAACTACTCAATAAGTTGTAGTGGCAAAATTAGTGATGGGATGGTCCAGGGATTCTTGTCTTGATGAAGTCGGCAACTTGCAGCCTTCGGAATTGAGGATTTTGTCAAAGATGATGAAAGCACCAGTAAGTGTAGGCAGCGGTTGCGTAACTACCAATATTTGTAGGCGGTGGTTTCGAAACTGTTGGTTTGCTTAAAGCAACGGTTTTGCCACAAACAAAACACAGGCAAAGGAGCAGTTGCAAATGCTTCCTCTTGGCAACGGTTAGTTTGAAGTCTTTGGTGGGTTCCAAGGCGGAAGGGCATAGATACAATCTCTATTGAAGGTAGAGATCATAAAAAAAGTAAGTGAGAAGTGTTGAAGTTGGATTCACAATGTAGTTTGCAAGTTTTGGTCCTTATTTATGTTGTCTCATTGTTTCCTAGCTGTGAATAGTTATTTTAGTTGTGTTGGATCCTTGTGAAGTGTCTAAGAAGTGCAAAGCAATCCTGTATGAAAGCTTTGGATAGTGTAGTAATGAAAGCTTTGTCCATGAAGTCATGTGTGGCCGTAATTTGTGTAATTGTTGTATTACATAGTCGAAGGGTAGAGCAATTGCCTCACCCATTGGAGTTTTCCTCACATCGTGTTTCTCCAGGTCGTATAGTGTGTTCATTGTATGCTTTGTCTTAACCTATGCTTCCTTCTTATGTTTAATATGTTGCACATTTCATTTCCAATACTTGTTTACCTTTGTTTATAGCATTGGAAGTAGTCTAAAACAGTAATCTATCAATCATATGTTGAGCTAGGAGTATAAAATCAGTGTTTTGAGCCGGTTTAGTATCAATTTTAGTCTTTTTGTGTTTGTGACTACATTGCAGTATATTCTCGTCACTAGAGCAAGAGCCGGTTTAGTATCAATTTTAGACTTTTTGTGTGTTTGTGACTACATTGCAATATATACTCGTCACTAGAGCAAGCAGTGCTAGTGGTCAAGGTATCCTAGTTCCCTTTGAAAAAGACATTTCCACAAGGAAGTGGAAGCAAGGGATTAAAAGTAGGGTTTGTTTTGATGAAGAAGATGCGCGTACATCAAAAGAGTGATTTCACAAGCTTGAAGGAGTGGCTAGCATCTCTCTTTATATGAGCAAGCTTGATAGTTTGGAGTCTATCATGGGGATTCTCATGGAGAAGCTTGACATTTCTATGGAGGCATTGAAAGCAAATGAGGAGGATGCTCTCGAGCATGGAAGATGGAATAAGAACCCCGTGCCAACCAAGCTCCACTTCCTTTCAAGGTTGAGGCAAAGATAAAGATTCAGTCATATGATGATGTGAATGCAGAGAGGCTAGACCATTGGCTAGCCCAACTAGAGGTATATTTCAGTTTGCATCAGATTAATGGGTGCTAATAGATTGCTTTTGCAAGGTTAAAATTAACCAATCATGCCTTAACTTGGTTTGAAAGTTATGTTCATACCTTGGCTGTTAAGAAGCTTCTTCCTATTTCTAAGTAGGATGATTTTAAGATGCTAATTAAGAAGCAATTTTATTTTATTTGATATGAGGAAGAGAGATCCATGTATTGGCAATATCTTAGGCAAAAGCAAGGCCAAAACGTGTAAGAGTACACAAACGCATTTTGCAAGAAGACTGCCCAAATGGGAGAAGATGTAGCGGACTATGACATCTTGATGGATGAAGTATCTTGGTGGATTCTTTAGCCATTTGAGGAGACCCGTTCTCTTGGCCAAGCGTACAAATGTACATGAGGCTTGTTCTCAAGCTCACTACTTAGATATGGACAAGAAAAAGAGGGCTCCATCTATCTCTCAAAGCACTCCAAAGCATCAAGGTGGATCTAAGCATAAGAGTAAAGGAAAAGATAAGCATAATGCTACTTCTGTTTCTAAGAAGGATATTAAAAGGCATTGTGGGTATTGTGATGATGATAGACATTCCAAAGAAAATTGTTGGAAGTTACAACTAGAATTGCATCTGTTCAAGAAGAAGAAGCCTATGCCCTCTCTCAAAGGTGAAGACATTGGTTGCAGCCCTGATATGGACGAGACATTGTGTTGTACCTTCATCAATAGAGAGGTATGTTTGGGTAGCAGTAGTAATCAAGAGAGTGAACTTTCTAAGCTTTACCATAGTAAAATTCAGAGAGAAAATAGAAGTGGATGCTCTTTTTGATACCTATTCAAAAGCAAATTTGATAAGCAAAGTGTTAGTAGACCAATTGGGGATGGAAACTTACAATCATCCAAGTCTATATGCGTTGGTTTGGGTGAAGAAAGGTGTAGCAATCAAGATTAACAATTAAAGTGACCCAAAAAATGTAAATTAAAGATAGGTATTAATGCACATTTCATTGATGGAGTTATAATGGATGTTGTGCCCCCTGATGTGTGTGGTGTAGTGTTGGGCAGCTCTTACTTGTATATCTGGGATGCTATCTTCATAAGAAAATCCATTCAATACCATTTAGTGAAGGATGGCAAATGTTACATCATTTCAGCCTTTAAGGGTGATTCTAAAATCTCTGTGGTAAGTGCCCCTCAAGCTAAAAGGTTTATTAATGCAAGTGGAAAGTTTGTTGTACTTCTTTTGAGAGATGTTCAAGATAAAGAAGTGGCTGCACATAAACCTTCTCGTAGCATGTTTACTAACAAAGTGTAGAAACGTATGGGAAGATTGGTGCAACATTTCAAGGAAGTCTTTTATGAGCCCATGGGGTTGCCACAGACGAGGCCTATTGAGCACGAATTTCAGTTGCTACCAGACATTCTGCTTCCAATTCTAGGGTTGTATAAGTAGTCCTTGAACAATGCCAATGAGGTTATACAACAGTTAGTCTTTAATTAATAAAGGTGTAATGCATCCTAGTTCTTCTCCATGTGGTTTTCCTATTGTCTTAGTACCTAAGAAAGATGGTTCATGGAGAATGTGTGTTGATTATATAGCGCTTAACAAAATAACTATCAAGAATAGGTACCCTCTTCTACGGATTGATGATCTTTTAAATCAACATCAACATGTCAAATATTTTACTAACTTGGATTTGAAATCCAGGTATCACCAAGTGAACATAAAGAATAGGACATTTGGAAGACAACGTTCAAGACAAGGCAAAGGTTGTATGAATGGTTGGTTCTACCTTTTGGGCTATGCACTGTGCCGACTACTTATGTGCAGTTGATGAATGAATTAATGAGGCCATTTATTAATTCTTTTGTTAGTGTATTTGGATGATATTTTTGTTTTAAGCAAAACTTTTGGTGAGCATATTGATAATTTAAAACGAGTTTTGCAAGTTTTGAAGGAGAACAATTTAGTGTTGAATGAGAAGAAATGTGAGTTTGCTCAACAATCATTTGTCTATTTGGAGCATGTGGTTGGAGATGGGGAAGTGAGGATTGATCTGACAAAGATAGAGGCCATCACGAATCGATCAAATTCTTCTAATGTTACTGAAATAAGGGGTTTTGTTAATGTAGTTTAGTATTTGAGGAAGTTCATTAAAGCTTTCTTTTCCATAGCTACACTTTTGCATGCCGTTGCAGCAAGAGGTAAAACTTTTATTTGGGATAAGAAGCAACAAGATGCATTTGATGTGTTCAAACACAAGGCTAGCCATGCTCCGGTATAGCTTTGTCTATATTGTTGTTGCATTTTGAGCTAGAAACAAATGCTAGTAACTATGCTTGGGGGCTGTTCTATTACAAGCTTGTATGTGATCATTCATCGTTATTTCATGGTGCAATTTTGGATTTTTGTATATATGATAAAAAATTCCATGCTCTTGTTCAATTGGTCAAGTAATGGAAACACTATCTTATAAGGAAGCCATTGTCTACACAGTTCACCAACCTCTCCAATATATGCAAGCACAAATCAAACTTCAGCAAGCTATACACTATAAATGGATGGGGTGTTTATGCAACAATTTCATGTGATTATCAAATTTTTGAAAGTTGTGACTAACAAAGTAGTTGATATGCTATTTAGATCTCCTTTGCTTTCAGCCATGAGAATAATAACTCTTCTTGAGCCATTTATGTGTGTGTCTTATGTAGAAGGATACGAGCTTTTAGGGAGCCATTTTTTCAAGCAAAGAGGTCCCAAGGTGTAGAATATGAGCTCAAGGGGGATTATTATCTTCAAGATGGGTTATTATACAAGCTAGGTAAGATTTGTGTGCCTAAGGAGAAAAGAGTTCAACTAATGAGAGAGGTGCATACGTCAAAAGTTGCAGAACATTTTGGCGTTACAAAGATTGTTGCACATTTACAACGGTATGTTTATGGGTCTAATATGCAGTTTGATGTTGATAAGTTCATAAGGGGATGTGTGCTATATAGTACAAGCAAGCCCAATAACAGGGAGTTGTGTTTGTATATACCATTACCAGTTCCTTCTAGACCATGAGACAACATTTCTATGTTTTGTAGGCGGGTTGCCTATGTCAAGGAAGGGGCATGACTATATATTTGTGGTTGTGGACCTATTTGCTAATGATACTTTGCTCAATATTTGGACTTGCACTGATCGCAAGAAGAAAACCACTACATACTTTGTTGGCCATAAAGGCACTTTTCCAACATAGGCCAAATGGTTCTCTGCTTCAACTTTTGCAAAGAAGTTTCCTCATCTAATGTAGAAGTTGGGGACAACTTCCACTAAGCAGGGAGGAAATGATGATACATAGTCACACGTTAAAAAATCATACGTATTATTTCTATTTTAAGTCACTTGTATTTAGTATAGATAATGTCTATTGAGATACTAGTCTATCAACAAGAAGCTTTGCATAGAATAGTAATTTCTTAACATACCATGGCAGAGTAGAGTATTTGAACATTAACAACTTTGTATTCATAAAAGATAAGTCTTGAAACAATTCATACAGTATAGGGAGGACCTAATATAAGTTCCCATACCCTAACATACAATATGTTATTTGAGGGACAAGACCCAATGGTTATCGGTTACCCCAACCATCACAGATGACATAATTAAGGGTCTTGCTACATCACTAACTAAATGCCACCAAAAGACTAACAAAACAATGTCAGCTATAACAATACATGTTTTCATAATCGCCGGTCTACATTATCCCCCCTTTTAAACAAGTCGGAGTCCCTTCTAACGCAAGTTGTAGACAACATGCTAAAAATTAGAATGAAGAGGGAAGATGCAAAACATTTTGGTGAAATTGCTGTTGATGTAAAAAGTCTACAACATTTTAGGATGCAAGAAAAAACATTTTTCACCCAGCAGGGTTCTCAACCACATTCTTTTTCTTCTTATTGGAATATCAAAGTAGGGGTTTGAGAGCAACATCTTAGAAGTCAAGCACAATTTTACCTTTCTGCAACCCTTGAAAAGTCATGATGACAACCAAATTTCTTTGAAAAATGTTGCTCTTGAAAGCACTTGAAAATGTTGTGGATAACGACGCATAGACAAGTGATTTGTTTGGTAGATCAAATGCATTTGGCAGCTGTGATGATCGATTTGGGCAGCACATAAAGGTCGGTAGTTAAGTTGTCGAACATTGTTGTTGTTCCAAATGACCGAGATAGGTAATTGTGCTAGACCATTCCAACAAAATATTTGACTCCACCATTGTGCGACAAAGATTTAGGGTGACACTAAGGGGCTTCTCAATCTCGCTTTCAAGAAACTAAGGAAGTAAGGGAAACAAGATGATGCAATTATCGAGTGTGAACGCAACATGTTTACCAATCAAAACACGAAGAACATCACGATCTCCCATCTTCCCAATTACCTTGATAGCACCTTTCATGGCATTACTTTGCCAAAAATGTATTAGTCCAGTTGTTGAGGAGGGGGGCGTGCACTGCCCACAAGGCGTTCAAGCTGTCCAAGCAATGTTGAGTGATCCACAATTGGTGGTAGTGCGTTCTGGTGGCGATTTCAGACGCCCTAGGTTGAACGATTCTCGTGGTAGGACATACAATGTAGTATGTAGTCTGTATAGGGCAATAAGTAGGTCGTATGATGTGGGAAAATAAAACAGGGTATTCGTTGGGTTTTGTTGAGTCGTATGGTTGAGTAGCTGACAAGGGTAGACATGGAGCATGGGATAGTGTATGGTTGGAAAGGTAGTCTTGGATGTACAACTTTGTGGTTGTTGAAGTGCCCCAACGATCTGCATAGAGAAAGGAGACTACAATGCCCCAATTGAATTGTACCACATGCCAATTGAAATGGACTGCATGTCATCTGGAGGAATTATCCCAAGAACATACATTGTAAGATATTTTGACACTCGAGAATTTGAATATCTGCACAACGTGATAAAAGGAACTAGGCTTGGCAACAAGTTATGGAGCACCAAACAACACAGGTGTGGCATGTACAAGCACTATGGAGCGTACAGTGGGTGCAATTTGCTTAGCACACGTATGTTGATCATGCTCACCTATATTGGGTGTTTCCCTATGTCCACATACACCCTAAATGCCTTGTCCACCTTTATGGGGGATGTGTGATGTTCTATTTGTATTTATCATTTTTGAGAGTGACGTTCCCATAAAGTACTGTTAATGTGATAATGTTGCTCACTTCTTATGAATTCAGGACACCTTGTGCCTCCCACTTGCACTTCAAATTCGATCATATTTATGTCCTGTGGCTAAAGGCCATATAAGTTTAATTTGGATCCATTCATGGCACATGTACACTGTGTACCATCCAAAATCATTAGTCACGTGGCCAAGTTATGCATTCAAAAATTTCCGCCTTACTTCTGTTGACCACTATTTTTTAATATAAGCACTTGGGGCTTAAGAATCATGTGCGTTAAATATTTATTGTGCCTGTGCTGCCTACGAAGTTTGATCACTTTTGCCCTCGATTTAAAAGTCGTGTGTGGTAAGTAGTGGTCACGACAAGACTTCCTCTGCCTTGACCTAGCCTCTGTCGGCCAATGTGCCATCACTACATCCATGTCGAGCATATTTATTAAATTATTGCCGTCAAACCCCATGTTCTTTCATGTTGATGTTTTTTGGGATTGCATGTCTGCTAACCCTCCAAACTAATGGGTCAACAAATCATTGAACTCTGTACCCCTCACATTGACATTGTATTCTTTGCACTTTGGTGGGTAGGCTGACAGTGACGTTAGTGACATTGTTGGTTTGGAAGGACTTGGCATCACTGACATCGACTTCGGTCCATCCCTCTATTTTTCTTGGCTGTCTTTAATCTCCATAATCTCGACGATATGGCAATCTAGCTGTAACACTTCATAGTCTTCCATCTGCCAATGGAACAAATCGTTGAGGGAGTTAGTCTCATGTTCAGAGCACAAATGTAACTCCAAGATCCCTTCATTGTCTGGTTCCATCATACCTTGCTTCCCGTCAACTGAGCATCTCTCTTCAGAATCTAAATCTAATGACTTTGATGAGGTTGCTTCTTGACTGACTCCTTGATTCTTCAAGTCTATGACATACTTGATTCCTTTGCTTTCAATGGAGATCAAATTCTTTTTCCAGTTATGATTGGCTTTGGTTGGTATCAATCAACCCCGACCCAATTGTGCACCATAGGCCTTATTTTGCAATGAGATGACTACAAAATTCAATGCATAGTGTAGGGTTTCAATAATTATCTTTTGTCTCATTAGTATATGCAATACCTTAATGCCATGTTGATCTCCTACCAGTTGGAATGTCAGAGACCGCATATTGGCCTCCCTAGACTCTTCCAAGTCTCTTATGGAGTAACATTCATGCCATAACCACTGTCGACAATAGTGTTTTTCAAATTCCTACCTAGAATTTCCATATGCACAACTGTCGGCTAGTGAGCATAGAATTGATTACTTGGTCACCTGACAAGGGGGCTTGACTATGGGTTCATTATTTTGTTTTGAGCTCTCTCCCTCACCTGACGTTAGGTGTGACATTGCATACTCCATGTTTGGGCCAATGTTGTGTATGTTAGTAGTTAGAGCATTATTTAGTTCTAGAATGCTTTGCATAAAATCATTTATGTTCACATATATAGTGGTCTGCATGACTTGTCGTGTAATAGCTTTGTTGAACTACAATATGCTTGTCATTGTACTTGTATGTTCATTTAAGTGACATCGTTCTTCAACTATGGCCCTCTCGACTTCCACCCTTGCTTCAACCAGCGTTTCCTTCTTTGTATGTGGGTGGGGGTAATTTGGTTTCTTCACTTGTGCTCTGGTAATTGCCATAACTTCCTTGTCCTTGGCTAGATCAGTCATATTTGACGTTGGCTTGCTTTGGACAATTGCTATCATTATGGTTCCCTGGGCCACACCATCTATAGAGGAGTCCAATGTCATTTTGGTTGGGGCAATCTCTTGCAAAATGGATGCATTCATTGCACTCCCCACACTATACAATTGGCTGTTCTTCAGAGTCGTATTAAATCCGACTCCTGCCACCTTTATTATTTTGGTGTTGATAGTTCCTTGGCGGCATGGTGGGTGGTGTCGATGGTTCTCCTTGTGTGAATAGTACGTGGCCGCTCTTTTTATGCAAAGTATATGGGCAGTCCTTGACTAAATGCCTTGTAACTTGACAAATCTTGCACAAAATATCCTTGCAATGGTTCTTACCCTCTCCCTTTAGTTCATTATCCAAAGCAAGTTATTTCTCAAGGCTTGCACTAATCCAAGTTCACTGTCATCACTGGAGTTAGGGTTATCTTCTTCGCGTCCTTTTGAGTACGAGGATGTCTTTTTATTGCTTTCAATGCAAGTGGCTCAGTTGTATGCATCTTCGTAAGATGAGGTTGGGACCACATTCATCGTCCTCCACAATGAGGGTACCAACCCTTCAAATGAACCATCGTTTCTTCAAGTTGTCAGCATGGTCCTTTTCTATTTTGTCTAATAGTTTTTTGAGTCTTCTATTATAGACACGAACATTCTTGTGTTTACCTTGCCAGATATTATATATTTCCGCGACAATCTCATTGTTATCCCTCAGGATATTTCCGCGACAATCTCATTGTTATCCCTCAGGAGTTTGAATTCTTTCTCAAAGGCGTCCTTGAGTGGTTTCCATGTTGCTTTCTCCGAGCATGGTGTATTTGTATACTAGTCAATAGCCATTCCCCGAAGGGTGATTGGAAAACATCTTAACCACATACATTCTTTGGCATGCCCATTGGCACTTTAAATGGTGATGCACATTTTGCAATGTCATACAGGATCCGTTGATTTGTCATTAGTGAAATTTGGCATCTTTTGCTTGTCTAAAGATGGAGTTGATGGGGTAACCATGGCTCTGACATGGTTTGTGGAATACAAGTCTTTACCTTAAGAAGGTCAACATCAGACATTTCTCTACTCTCTTAGCACTATTAAACATGTCCCTCCGCTTGACCCTTAGGTAGGGATCTTTACGCATTCTTAAATGCTGCTAGGTCGCTTCTCGTGCAACGCCCTCCAACTTGTCATTTGGGATGCCCCAAACTTTCACGTGATTCCCTTGCAACACCCTCCGACCCAAACTAGTCAGCAATGTCCACACCCTTTCCCCTGAAGGGGCTATGGCAATCTCCACCCACTCCTCACTACGAGTGGCGTAGGGTCTACCAGTTTTAGCTAAACCCTTTCTTGGTTTCGGTTTCAGCTCTGGCTATGAATTATTCTTGGCTTTGGCTTATGCTTCGGCTTCTACTTGGCACTTCGTACTTCGCTTGATGGTTTTTTAAGAATTGGCTACTAGTCGCAACCTTTATCTTCTTTCTTTCGTTCTTTCTATATGTATATATTTGCTTGCATATGGATACGATTAGATGTCGACATTTCTGGGATTTTGAGACTAGTTTGCTCCTCCAATCTATCGACATCTCTATTGATAGGTTACCTCGTTTTAGGTACTCTTTGGATGCCCCTCCTCAACTTCTTCCCTTCAGAGTTGTCAGAGAGGATATCTATCGGCAATACATCCAAGTTTCTTGGGCCTCTCCTTAGTGGCTGAGCCCTGAGCTTGCCTTTTACGTTGAACATTTCTTGTAGGTGGTGGATAGTGTCATTCGTTGCCCTAACTATCTCCAACAATATTCGTCTCACGCCTTGAGGTTTCACCTCAGCTAGTTGAGATTATGCTCACACCAATTGCGGCTTGAGATGGATAATCATATTCCATGTGGGGACCAGAGTTGTCATCATTGGCCCTTACAAGAGGCGGATATTGTGGAGCACTTCATTTTCAAATGCCTTATTTATTATGAGATCTGGGGGAGATACCATTGTCTTTACAGATTCTCAAGAAACTCTTTATCCACTTTATTTCGGCAACAAATAATTGATGCTTGTCCCTTTTTCTTTGGGAGGTTGTCACTCTTTGGTGTAGGTCATTGCAAGGAGCCCCCAAGCTAATCAATTCATTCTTTCAGCCCCTCACAGAGTTTGGTGGCATTAAACACCCTTTGGATATTATTGCTTCACATACTGAAGGGGGTAGATCAGTGAGGTGACACCCATCTCTGCACAACACTACTCCTAAGGTACCCTAGCACACTAGCTCTCGGCAACAGGGATGTACTTGTACTTAGCATCATGGATTTGCTTGTTCAAGACCACCCCTTGAGGTACGGAGGCAAGCACACATTATGAGTTTCTTTGTTGCCACGAGAGCTTCTTCGTCCTTGGATGTAGGAGGGATTCTAGGGGGAGAGCTTTGCTTCTGCCTAGGAATACCCAACTTGGTCCCATTAGCCCTAGACACTCATCAAGGAACATTATCAAATCTTGCATTGGCCCTTTCACAACGAAAGACGATGACACAGATGGTTCCTTTATCCCAAGCACAGAGAAATATGTTTGATGAGACTACTATCTAGTCTTCTCGATTTTCGACTTTCATCAATTGATGCTCTTTGGGGTTTTTTTCTCCCCCCTGTGGCTATTTGTATTGTTACCCTGACCACATGGGTTGGGGGATTTATGACATTGGGTTTACCCCTCGTTTATTTTGAGTGCTTTTGTTCTTTTTCTTTGATTTAGTTAGTTGTTGTTCCTAGGTCCTTATACCTTAGCACTTTCTATTGTAATTGGGTGTGTTATTGAGTCCCATTGACCTACGTTTGGTCATTCATGGACATTAATATAATTTCTTTCTTTCTTTCTTTCTTTCGTGTTGCTATACCAATCGAGTAGACCATTTAATTACGTGGTCTCCTCCTTGACTGTATTTCTCTTTCTCCCGCCTTTGTTCGGAGTCAATAGTGTTGTGTTCCACATTTGTGTTTGACACAGAGATCGTATAAGATAATGGTGTGCTTTGTCACGCTTATTTTTCAACCGAATATAACTTAACCCCATGTTCTTTAAAGGAACGGTGCCAAAATGTAGTATAGATAATGTCTACTGAGATACTAGACTATCAACAAGAAGCATGCATAGAATAGTAATGGCATACCATACCATAGCAGAGCAGAGTATCTGAACATTAGCAGCTTTGTATTCGTAATAGATAAGTCTCATTACAATTTGTATAGTACAGGGAGGACCTGATACGAGCACCTATACCTCGACATACAATATGCTATTTGAGGGACAAGTCCCAACTGTTGTTGGTTAACTCAACCATCAGAATTGACATAACTAAGGGTCTTGCTACATCACTAACTAAATGATGGCAAAAGACTAACAAAACGATGTCAGCTATAACAATACATGTTTTCATAATTGCCGGTCTACATGGTATTTCTATATTTGGAAATTCAAGAGTCACATGTAGTTCTGTTTTAGAAAGTCAAAATTCACATGCTGCATTTCTTTTTGTAGTAATCTACCTAAATTTATAGGTTTAGAAGCTTCCTTCTCCCAGAAGCATCCTTTTGTATATATATATATATATATACACACACATAATACAATGGGTGTACAACATGCACAGTTGTGGCAATCCTTGTCTTGCTCATTGCTGTTGCAGTTATCTTCTTTAGCTCATACTAATTCCTATTGAAACATAGGTTTTCTTGTGAATTTGTGGCATGCATAGCTTGGTAAGTTTATAGATCAAGTTGCAATCCATAACCATCAGTATCTCAATGCTCCACAAAATTCATAAGTATCATCTCAAAGCTTGAAATCTGACCCAATTTTCGCTCTTGTCGGATGAGAGCTGGGAAGGATCCAAAATATGATCATGGTACATGTTCCCTCTAAAGGTGAAAGGGTAAAGTTGAATACTGTCGGAAAACTGTCAACAACTCCAAAAATCAACTAGTTCGACAGGCATCGTTAATACCCTACCAAAACCTTCAATAAGACCTCAAAACATGTCCATATATATTCAAACGTTTGGTGTATGCGCAAGGTGACATCCAAGTGTTTTGTGTCCGAAATACTGTCCAAATCCAAGTAAAACACTCTGAAATGTGACTCCTCTAAGAAAATGTCTATTCTGATTGCATTGTCTGGAAACATTCTTCTTTCAACACTAGTCAGACATGCGATTCTTCTTTTCCCAATGAACACATGGTTAAGGTCAAAACAATGATCTCTGTAATTGTATGACTAAGTCTACAAAATTTCTGACACCTATCTGGAAACTCAACCACCTCACCATCTTCTTGTCTACAACCTACACCAACAATCCTATTCATATCCAAGACTGATATGTTCATTATGAATGTAAGCTAAGTTTCAAGGTCTTCTATTTTCTAGCTCAAAAACTAGATTGACCTCTATACTGGTGGATTTTGACTCTCGAGAAGATCAACTTTTTCATTCAAATCTCATGGAAGTGAGAACATTGCTTAGAGATTGTGTATTGATTTCACTTGTAGTTCCTTGTGCTGTAATCATCAAAAGATGTGTAGGAGATTAAAATATTTTCCAATGCCATCCATTCTAATATATAAAAAAACACCAGAAGATTCCAAGTGCTGAAAAACCCGAGAGTATGCAGAAGTGAAAATGCTCAAATCAGGTTTTGCTAGTATATATGGTAAAACCAGTCCAAAGTAGATACCACTGTAAGAAAGTGCCAAGCTCAATTACGAGTAGGCAGCAAATAGTGGACCAACAACCCAATTCAAAATTATTCAACAATCAAAAATATGTAAGAGAGAAACCTGTGTGAGGTGTACTATACTTTCCTTTCGATTAGTCAAAATAGGTACGTCAACTTTCCCAGATCTTAAAAACTGCTGTGATTGGCAAATATAATGCAGAAATTATGCCAGGTACAAAATGAAAATCCAAAACACCAAGGAAACTCAGCCAAGTGTGAATAGATCATCAAATGTGCTTATGGCAAGTTTTGTCACCCACTATGCTCATAACCAAAGTGCTATTCCAACTGCCAAATGTGGAATCCAAGTTATGAAGTCAAGTGCCAGAAAAGCAACGTCACAAATTGTTTTAAACCACCACAAAAGAAAGCGAAGGAGTAGAAAAAGAAAGTTCCCAATCACCATCACAGGTGGCAGAGATAGGATTATACTGGGGCATTTTATTGAACCTCCAAGTAGATCTATAATATGAAGTAAAAATTATCCAGTATCAATTAGAAAAAAGATAAAAAAGGCTGCACCAAAAAAGTCACCAAAAAACCTCAATAAAATGACTACGCAAGGCAATTCACCGTTTTCTGTGGCTAGTGAATATACAATCACTGCAAACTGCTGTGAAGATCAACCTCCAAAATGCTCCCCTAGAACCCACAAATTGGATGGGGCAATGGAAAGAAATAAGTCATTGAGACAAAGATTCAACTTGGATTAAAAACTGGCACTGAGACATTGACAGGTCCCCAAGGTTTTAACGAGGACATAAAAGACTATACACACCCTCTTACATTCAACTTATTCCTCCTATATTACAAAATAAAATGCCATATGGCTGCCATGAAAAAGTGTGTAGGTTTAGACTTATAATTCAATGCACAAAAAAAATTAATTCAAAAATTTCCCTATAATCATCACATCCTATATCTGCTTTGATTTTTAACATCTGCCCTTATATCAAAACATGATTGGTTCCCCTTATTAAAGAACACTATTTTTTTGTTCTACTTCTTTGTACACATCTGCCCTCTTGTACAAAGAACAGACTTTTTTATACAACATTAAAGTTTACAATGATCTTCTAGACTTCACATGTCTCTTTGCTTTTACAAAGATCCTTAGAGTTTACATATATTTCTCTAAGGGGATTTTTATAAAGACAATGCAAGATACAGGGAATTGAACTCTTACATTCCACAAGCAACGCTTTACCAACTCCTCTACTCCTTACTTCAAAACCACGAGCATGAAAATCTTTCCTTATCCTTTTCCAATGTGCCTCCAAATATAGCATGAACTATAAGCTTTCTTCCAAGGTATTCACGAGATTGATAACATTTGTGCTTTTTTTTTAATAAATGCCATGAAAATGATCTTTTAGACTTGGACAAGACTAATTGTTTTGATAAATAAAGTAAAAATCAATTTAGAAATTCAGGAAAGAACAATGTGTCTCCTAGATCTAGCATCTGGAAGTATATAAATCTTTGCAAGGTGTAGGTAGGTAATATGATGAAAATTCAAAGTTCAAAACAGAATGTAAAAGGCTTGTAAAATATTAAAAAACTTAAGAGACGGGAAAGTAGTACCATGTCAATATTTGAATAAACCTGACCCAATGTGAAAACGATGATAGAAGACTGAACAAACCGACCTAATTGTGGAGAGGAAGTTGAAGAATATGATTAGGAAGATAAAATTGACTGTTGGCTCTGGAGGCATAAACAGGTTTATCTGCAGAAGACGAAGTTTATTACAATCAGTGCACCATCCTCAACAAGGCATGAGTACTTGATATCCCCTTGATGTTCCTTGAAATTGCATCTTAATTTCTTAGGTCATATCACGGGTTCGTGTTTTCAACACAAATATTGGTAAACGACTGTGTTCAATCCATTTATCTTTACCTCCTCTGGACGTTCTTTGAAATTGCATCTTAAGACTTAAACTGTACTCTTTACTTCGGCTTAGGTAACAAAATCATTGTTCAGGATGTTGCGTCTGGTGGTCTTCAATTTGATTGGAATACAAACATTCGTTTTTGAGCCATTTCATCAACCATGCAGGCTAACATCGATGCACAGGATCTGGAACAATGGGCACAGTGCAAAGACTGTAAATGGCCATATTGGAGTGAGGTTTAAACATGGAATATCTTACCTTCCTCCAAAAACATTAAATGAATACCTCTGAATCAGCTTCCACCTGTCGCTGCAATTTAATGGATCTTATTGCTTGCAGCTTCTATCATCTGCACAAAGCTCTACAACTGCAATATGGATGCTAATTACGACACTCTGCAACATCTGCAGTATGATCCTGCTATAAAAATTTCTTCAAGCAAATATTTACTTCATCATGGCACTGCGATCTTTTAATTTTTTCATTTAATCCAGACCTTTGGAACCGTTACGGCTGAAATTGATTTAGGTGTGGTTATCTTCGACACTCTGCAACATCTGCAAGTATGATCCTGCTATAAAAATTTCTTCAAGCAAATATTTACTTCATCATGGCACTGCAATCATTTAAAATTTTCATTTAATCCGGACCTTTGGAACTGGCATGGCTGAAATTTATTTAGGTGTGGTTATCTTCAATGGTCGCTGGATCCCTGTGCTCTGACAATTGTTTCAGTGACACCATCAAGAGCATGGCAACATTTTTTAGAGCCGATATTTCCCAAACTTATTGGTCACTTTTGTTGGATAATCTAAAAATGGCAACAATTACTTTTATATATCTAGGATTTATAAAGAGGTTGTAACTTGTGTTATAGGTTTTACTAGGAATAAGTCATCTGCATTGTTTTCCACTTAAACCAGTTTTTTCCCCTTTTATAATCATACAATTTGAATTGCTCTTATTTTTAATAAGCATTGTAGTTTTGGGTAAATGTTGCTGATATGCTATGGTTGTATGCAGGTCTTCAGGGGTATTTTTACGCTTCTTTTCAGTTATCTACGCTTCAGAGGAGTTGATGACCAATATGAGCAGCACACTGGAAGTTGACTAAGTCAAGGCATGTGTGGTTCCATCTGATGATATTTATTGACATTGCTTAGTTGGATAACATTTAGCCAATTTGATAATACCTATGCAATTTAATTAAATATTATGATTTATGTGAGACTAACATAATATGTGTTCTCTTATATTTCTGAGTGTTCATGTTTTGCATTTTTTGCTGGAAGCCAATCTTGATAAAAACTAAAATAAGAACATACTTGAATTGCATTTTTCGGTGGAAGCCAATCTTGATTAAAATAAAAATAAGAACATACTTGAATTTACATCCTTTCCCTCATCAAAATTTGTACCTCCTATGGCTCTTGGATATCTCCGATATTATCATCTGCATTTGGTGCATCTGTTAGTCCATTTGTATATGGTTTATTGCATAAGAAAACATTTTCCTTGGTCATCATGTCGCATGTTTTGCCAGACAATCATTTTCTGACCATTTCTTTATGATCGTATTTTTTTTTAATGTGCTTGGATGCTTGGATGTTTGTCTCTCATGTTTGGACGTAAACATCATGTTTTATCTCCTAGATGTCCTGACTGGACATCATTTGTGTTCCCATCTGGAATTTGCAGCACCGTATCTAGATATCATGACGTTAGGTTCTATCCCCCTCAATGGGGCCTCTTCTGATGGTCTGTTCCTAACCTGTTCTCATGTTCATTTGTTTTTGTAGAGTACATCATTTGCTTATTACATAATGGTGTAGTACATAATTATATTCAGATTACATAATCAAGACATCATGGTACTTCTTCATGAGAGGTCCTGCATCCAATTAATATATATCGTAAATGGAGGGCCTCACAAAGTTATTCAAAATTGAGGGTGGCATTAAGATTTTCTACGGAAGTTTGCAACTTCCTTTTGGAACAGTTAATTTTTTTTACCTGAACGTATTGTTCCCTAATGTATGGATGTCATATTTGGACTTAAGGTGGGCTTCAGTTTTGGAACATGTTAAATGCCTTAACTGAATGTCATCTTTGCATATTTTTGGATGTTCTGAAAGTTATCATCTAGATCTGCAATCAAGATGCCCTGAAACTTCTTCACGGGACATCCTGCATCCTTCCATTCGGATGTATAAATGGAAGCCTTTGACCTCCTGTTGGAACTTTTCTATTGCCTGATTTTAATGTCTTTGTCTCTCATGTTTCGAGGTCACATTTCTCTTCTTGATGACCTAACTGGAAGTCATACATTTTCTCATCTGGACTTCTCAGTAAGACAACTTACACCATCATATATATATATTGTGAAATTAAGGTCTCTCCCCTCTCATTGGAGCATCTTCTGATCTACAGGTTCTAAACAGTTCTCATATTCGTTTCTGGACATATCAGTTTGTGTTGAAACTCTATTATCTTTCTCATCCAGACATGGAAGTTTTTGTGATGATAACTGTTATAATCTTGATCTGGACTTGGAGCTGAGCATGAAATCTGTTTATTAATTTTTTATTGTGTGTTTGGTTAAATGGGAGTTTTCATGACAGCGGAAGCAGGCAGGGTGCAACATTATTCTTCAATTTCCTTTTGTTTTTTTTTAAAACAGTACAGCAGTTTTTCTGGAATGTTTAGACTTACTTGGAGCAGGGTGGGTGTTCTCCTCATGCTCCCACTTTGACAGATATTTTTGGTTTCAGTTTTTGCTAAATTTTCTGTTTCTAATTCATGCTCTCATGGGTGGTTCCAAGTCTTGCACCACAGGTTATTCTTCTTATTTTAATCTTTCTCATGACCCCTATTTAAGTATGAAGGTTGACAATAAGTGTTTGTATCAAGTATGCACGCTTTGGTGCATCAGGATTGAAAAGTTCACATGTCACAATACATGCAATCATTTTAGGCATTCGTGGTCCTCCCTTCTTTTTGATTTTCTAATAACTTGTGACCAACTTTATACATTATGCCTTTGCCCCTGGAGGGCTGTATGTTTTGCCATGTGTTCTTGGAGGGATACATCAACAACTTAGATGTTTTCTTTAATCTATCAATTTTTGCTTTCCCCTTTGCTTTTGCCTCTTCCTCCCACCACTGACACCACCAATACTATAGTCTTTTTAATCTCCTTTCCTCGCACAATTTGTCTTCTTGCCTTTCGTAAACTTGTCAAGTTGAGCTGCTATCCTCATTTTCTTTGGCAACGTAAGGCCCGAACACCAAGTAATGGGAAACAAATTTAATTAATAAAGTATTAAAAAATAGAAAACATTATTAGCCAAAAATAAGTAAAGAAGATGACAAATGCATGAAAACACATCTATTTAATAAAATCCCTTGCAAAATTACAATGTTTTTTGTCAAAAGTTAGCCTTTATAGATGAGGCTACAAATGACATGCCAAAAAAAACATGGAGCACGTCATAAACCTAGCTCTCGATCTTTGAAATTGTTAAAATTAGGAACAAAACCAGATGAATGACAAACTCCAGTAGCTGGGCTATAAGGTATTAGAAGGATGTTTGTTGTCGTTGAGATCAAGCATAGCCAAGGAAATGCTAAGTTGGGATTTTATTGATCCACATTTAATTTTCTTTCCTCGTTTGTTTACTCTTCTTTCTTGGAAGACAGAAGACAAAGGCTATAAGAATGCACAAAACTAGATCCTTTGCCTTATTTGATCCCAACTTGTTTCATCTGTCAAGTTATTATTATTTTTTTCTTTTTTATCATCGTAGGGAGTTTTTTATAACATAAATTAATTTTTATAGAAAGGGTAATCTGGGTCCATTGTTGGTGTAATGTCCCCTTCTCAGGTTTAGGGCAGAGTGAAGACCCTTAGCCTATCTTGTGGTTTCCTGTAGGCTAAGGGGATGAAGGAGAAAGGGGAACATGGTTCTTTTTTGACCAAATTGTTAAAAAGTAGCTTTATGTCAGCAATTTATTTCTAACTGAAAATTAAAAGGGAATCACTTTTTAAATATATTATTTTCCCCTCTTAGAGTACCCCGCTTTGGAGTTTGAATTGGGGAAAAAAACTATAAATGAAGATGGAGAGGTTTGTTTTGGGGATCTAAGATCTATCACTTGATTTTTTATGAGTTGAGCATGTTTGCTTCTACTTTCAGCTATTGAGGACGAAAACCCTCTTCAACAATCAGATATTGGGGACGAAAACCCTCAACATTTTGTTGGTGGCTTCATTTAGGGGTCATATTTGAGCGAAAGATCATTGGACAAGGCATAGAGGTCTAATTTGTGCATGGCATATCAGCTAGGAGGCAGTTTGGAGGTTGGTGACCTGCCTAGAGCGGTCTTCACATGCTTACTTCATTCCTTTAAGGGCTGACATCACCCTAAGAAGACTAATTTGAGGGTTGTTCAGCCTTTGGCTTCATTCGGTTGGTTAATTGCTGTTGACTTTTCATTGGTATAATCAGTTGTAAATAATTTTTTTTACAAGCTTAGAAATTTATTATAAAAATCATATTTGGTGTTGTAAGGGTTCCACCATGGAAACAGATGGAATTTCCTTAATTTTGTGAGGGTCTATGTGGATTATATTTTTCCTATCATGTTTTATGGATCATTTTCAGAATTCTATACTTTCATGTTAGGGTTTCAATGAAATTTCATAGTTGTATAAATCTGCCCTAAAAGGGATATTTCAGTGGTATTAGAGCCATCTCCTTGCCAGTTGTGGGGGTTGAGTTGTCTGCAGGTTCTTCAAAATGCCAGGCAGTGATAGAGCTTAGATATTACGAAAGCGAGAAAAGAAAGGGGCCAAAACAACAAAAGGAAGGGTTTGAACAACTAGGGCATAAGAATATGGATGATTTAGATGCAAATCGTGTTCGATTTGAGAAATTTGCTCAAAATCAAGAGCTTATGACAGATATGATGGCTGAAATGGTTCGCACCATGTGGGGCATGAATACTTTCCGTCCGTCCAATGGTAAGGGGAGTGCTTCAGGAGCTAACCCTCCTACACAAAGAACGACTGTTGGATCTACAACTAGGCCTTTCCAGCCTAACTTCCTCCATAGAGAGGAAGTTATTCTTGAGGTGGTGATGGAACATTAAGTAATGGATAATATTGTTGCTAGTTATGGGGAGTACAAGACTCTTCCACTTGAGATTAAGGGAGAAATGAGCCTCACTAATTTCATGCAGTTGAAGAGGAACAAAGAGGGACCTAGAGCTGATCTTAGGCCTTAGAATAATCAAAGGGATCTTCAACAAGTTTTGGGAAATCTCACATTTTCTACATTTGATGGATCTACGAAGAGTACCCTTCGAGCTTGGATCCAAAAAGTGGATATATACCTCTCTCCGGCTTATGATGGAAGATGAAGCTATCAAATTTGCTACTTTACATCTTTAGGGCACGACATGAGTGGTGGTACCATGGATTGTTCACACAAGGGCACAACCTCATCAATTCTTATGATGAGTTCAACAGGAGGTTGATTGAGAGGTTTGATTGGGTTGATCCAGAGATCCATTTTAGGGAGTTAGTGCAGCTGAAACAAAATGCTTCTGTGCATGATAATGTGGCTGAATTTCAGAGAGTTTCAGTAATGGTACCAGATGTATCCAAAATGAGGCTTGTGGTGTTGTTTGTTGAAGGGTTCGCTGATCCACTCAAGGGCTTGGTCATGGCTTTCAACCCTTGTTCTCTCCAAGAACCCATCGAAAAGGCTTTTGATCTAAAAACAACAGCTCCTAAGGGCAAATTTCTGCCTTTAGGACAACAAAGGACATCTTCTTTTGGACAGCCTAGGACTTCACCTTACGAACAGCCAAGGACAGCCCCATATGGACAGCAAAGAAGGCCATATCAGCAAGGTAACATACAACAAAAAGAGCTGCCAAAGACAAACAAAGAAGTAGAATCAAGGAATGAGTTGAGGATAAATTTGTGCTTCACTTGCAAAGATCCTTGGACATCGGGTCATCGTTGTTTTGGCAAAGGGCAAGTTCATTACATTGAGGTGGTATCAGATAGACAAGAGGAAGAAGAATAGGGGGAAGCACCTAAAGAAGATGAGCAAGAAGGGAAAGAAGAGGGTGACCACATGGATGGAACCCTTGCCACATTGTCTGGTGATCCTAGATATCACCCTTTTAGAGTGAGAGGAGTATTGCAAGGTGAGAAAGTAATGGTGCTAATTGATAGTGGGGCAACCCACAACTTCATTGATGAAGGCTTAGTATCTAGATGTGGGCTGCAAGATGTAGATTTCAAAGGCTTCAATGTAATTGTGGCGGATGGCTTTACCATCCCATGCACAAAGAAAATTCAGAAGCTGAATATCACTTAGGGAAGGCATAAAATTGATGATGATTTCTATGTGGTTGGGATTGGTGAGACTGACAGAGTCCTTGGGGTGCAATCGCTACATTCTCTGGGAGAATCACCTAAAATTACCGAGCTATGGAGCTGAAGTTCAAATCAGCGGGTAAAGAAATATTGCTGTGTGATATGGCCAAGGTTACCGGTTCATTTTTGGTTCTGGTGCAGGTTCGCCGTTACGGTGATTTTTTCCCTTGGGTTCGTTATTGGGTTCGTCCGTACAAAAAATATATAAAAAAATAAAAAATATAGAAATTCTAGCCTGATACATAGGAAATTAGTGTCATTGTCATTAACCACTAAACAGATAGAGATAAATGAGTCAAATCATATATGGTAAGTTGATAATGATAAATGATAACTATAAGTACAACCATTAATGATTAAACAAAAATGATAAAATGATAAATGAAAATCATATATATTAAAATATGAATATGTATTAGACTATTATCAAATATCAATAATTATCCTGTGGCTGTAATTAATTACTAGATAAATCAAAGTTAAAACTATAAAAGTCAATTTTCATAGTCATATTGCTCTTCATCGAGAGCATCAACATCATCATGATGTTGTGGTTCATTAGAAGTAGAACCACATGGACTATCTGCATTGCCACTCTCGCTAGCTACATTTTGTGTCCTCGAACCCGAAGGACTGCCAATGTCATCTAATGAGAAGCGGGATATGCAAAAATCCAAGTCAGCAACCTCTAGATCAATATCCCAATGCTTTGACGTCCCCTCCTTGTACTCTAGGTTCTTGTGTGATAGAGGATGCAAATTAGAGTGTATGTAGACCAACTCCTCGGCCTTTTTAGCTGCGATCTTGTTGCGCTTTTGTGAGTGAATGAAGTTATATGTGCTTCTATTCCGCTCACAATCAGATGAACTTGCAACTTATATTCAAATTTAAACATAAATTTAAAATTTTTAAAAGAAAAAGAAAAATTTAAAAACTTCAAAAATACAAAACTTACCTGTGACAAGATCTTGATTGCAAGAGGTTGGAGGTTCGGTGATCCTTGGCCACATAGGACCATCCTTCTTGTATTTGTCCCGAAGAGCACCAAGACTATGACCTCGGGAGGTAATGAAAGCCCCAAACTCGCTTGTAACCAAATCTTCTATTTCGGGATCAGGGAATATCCTAGACATTGCCAATTTGTACCCTTCAGCGACTTCGACATCCCTATATGGTGGCACCCTCCTCGACAAAGAAAGGATATCCGTGCTATAGAAACAAGGAGTCAATGCAAAGGCAAGGAGATGTAGTGGGGTGGTCATTTTGTTCCACCGCTCAACAAGGATAGAATGCACTTGTTTGAAAAATTTCTCCTCAGGATCTTACTCTTTTTCATTAATGATGAATTTTATTTTCTCAACCATCGAGTCTATGCCATCATATATTTCTCCCAAACATGGCTGATCCATGTCAGCAAAACACATCATACTTATGATGGGCTTAGTGAAAATAAATAATCTACACAGGGCCACCAATCATCATCTAGGATCAAGTTTTTCACTCTTTGGGCCCGCTCTTTGCTTGCCTCCCTCCATACACCCCACAAGTTGCTGATGACCATATTGCTAAGTGCTTGTCGCACTAGTACAAGTCGTCTCAAGACGATTGTGTGAGAAGCAAATCTAGTCGAAGTAACCTATTACAAAATTAAATTATTGAAAATATAGTTATACAAGTATGAAGTACTAGATTAAAAAATAAAAAAGTTATAATTTTAAAACAAAAATAAAAATACCTTCAACAAGTCCAATGTCGAGAAGGATCTGAAAATAGCTTGAGAGTGTCGATGGTTGGTGACAAATATTTGAATTTGCTTAGCTTCATCACACACTTGTTTGATCCAGTCAATTTGCTTCTCCATCTTTTGCAACATGAGGTTGATTGAGTGGACAGCACAAGGTGTCCATATCTTGCCTCCACCAGCGTCCCCGCGGCCTTGCAATTTTTGGCATTATCCGTTATAACTTGGATAACGTTTTCATGTCCAATTGCCTCAATGGATTCGATGAGGATGTTGGCAATGAACTCTGCATCCTTCACACACCCCTCACAATCAATGGCCTTCAAAAACATTGCCCCTTTAGGGCATATTGCAACACATTGATCAAAGCCCTGTTACTTGCATCTTTCCATCCATTAGAAACTATGGAGACCCCTGTTTCAGCCCATGAATCTCTGATTGGCTTCAAATAATCTTCAACAGTTTTTCTCTCATTCGCTAATAAAGTGGTGCAGACTTTTTCAAACCCTGGGCCTTTGTAATCTTTTGGGGCCTCATTGATTGCTCTCACCATTTCTTGCCAATATGGTGATCGAACCACATTGAAAGACAATCCATTTGCATATATGCATCGCGCAATTTTTTGATCCGCAATCTCCCTGCGCTCATTTTGAAAAGACCTATCCAATGGTCCTCTTGTTCTTTTGTTTTTAATTGGAAGGGAAGGCTCTTCTTGCATAGGGGCTGCTCCCAAAAATGGATGTCTTCCAACGGGCACAACCGGAGAATCGCCAGTAGAACTTGGGGAAACAGGTGGCTTCCCTGATCCCTTGCCTTTCTTTCCTAGAGGGTGATTGAGTCTCATGGCATGTGCGGCATCTGCATCTTTTTGTTCCTTGATGAATTCAAGGATTTTTGAATGTGACAATGGAGAGTTAGTCTTCCCTGTGCAAAATTTGATTCCCCATTTAGGAATGTGACATAAATGTGCTTTCACCCTAAAGTATGAGCTTGTGAATTGAGAATCACAAATATTGCATTTCCAAATATAGGTCCCACCACCTAAAACTTGGTCTACCAGTGTTGTATATTTCCACAATGGTGAGTATGTCAAGTCCATTTGTGTTGCTTTTGGCTGGTGGAGGAAGAGCCCCAAGACATTGTTGATTGTAGTAATAGACTAATAGTATATATAACTACAAGTAAAAAAACAAACACAAAATTAAAAAAAAAATCAAAACAAACCCTAGGGCAGCAGCTAGAAACTAGTAAAAATTTAAAAAATGACAAAATAAATAAAATAAAACAATATAAAACTTACCTTGACAACAAATGGCTCCTCAATCACCATAGGCAAATGACTAGAATGATGCTTGATGAAGATTCAAACCTGCAGCAGCAATGGAGTTGAAGTATGCAATGAGAAATTTAGTAAAGTAAGAGGCAAGTGTTTTTCCTTTTGTCACTTTGTTCTTATTTGTGTTGGCATATGCTTTTATTTTTGGCTTTTAGGGTTGAGGAAGGTGTTTTTTATTAGTTCAATGGATTGGGTTTGGTGAAAAAGAAAAAAAAGAAATAAATAATTTTTTTTTTTCCCAGCTTTTGGGCATCGATGACTGCGGGTGCGTTGCTCCAATGCCCAGGGTTCGCCCCAAAGCCCTTTGTTGCCCAAGCAACCTGACTTCCATGGAAATCCCTTTCCATCCTTTTCGTTGTCACTACCATAAGAGCTCCATTGGCCCCCTAGGCATGCGTTTGGAAGCCAGGTTTGAACTCGGTGCTGGTGCGGGGTCCGGTGCGTTGCCCCAATGCCCACTCGGGTGCCCAAGGGCGAACCATGGGTGTTGGGGCAACGCACCGGACCCCGCACCAGCACCGGGTTCGAACCTGGCTTCCAAACGCATGCCTAGGGCCACGAACCGATAACGTTGGATATGGCCAATGGAGCTCTTATGGTAGTGACAACGAAAAGGATGGAAAGGGATTTCCATGGAGGGCAGGTTGCTTGGGCAACAGAGTGCTTTGCGAACTCCACAAATAAAAAATTGGAGCAACATCATAAAGATATTCAACACATCCTTGATAAGCATGCCAAGGTTTTCAGTAGTATTCCACATGGGCTACCACCAGAAAGAGGTTTTCAACATATCATTGAGTTGGAGCTCGAAACTAAAGCGGCAATAACCACTCCATGCCGCCATCCTAGAGCCTACAAGGAGGAGATTGAGAAAGCCATCAAAGAGGTCTTGGATATAGGACATATAAGGCCTAGTTCTAGTCCTTTTGCTTCTTCAGTTTTTCTAGTGAAAAAAGATGGAACTACGAGGATGTGCATCGACTATTGCCTTTTGAACAAAAAGGCCATCAACAATAGATACCCCATACTTAGGATTGATGCACTGATTGATGAACTACATGAAGCCATCTACTTTTCCAAGTTTGCCCTGGGGACCAAATATTACCAAATTTGGATAAGAGAAGAGGATGTTCGAAGAACAGCTTTTAGATATCATTACGGGCACTGTGAATTTTTGGTTATGCCCTTTGGATTAACCAATGCTCCATCAACTTTCCAATCTTGTATGAACAATGTCTTTAGGCAACATTAAAGGGAGTTTGTTTTCATTTTTTTGGATGACATCTTAGTATATAGTAAAACATGGGAGGAGCATCTTCAGCACTTGGACATAGTGCTGGGAATTTTGGGACAGCAAACACTCTTTGCAAAAGAGTCTAAATGTGAGTTTGGGATGTTTGAAATCTTAGTATTTAGGACATGTGATTAATTCAATTTACAAGCCTGAAAATTTATTATAAAAATCAGATTTGGTGTTGTAAGGGTTATACCATGGAAATCGATAGAATTTCCTTAATTTTCTAATGGTGTATGTGGATTATATTTTTCCTATCATGTTTTATGGATCATTTTCAAAATTTTGTATTTTCACGTTAGGGTTTCAGTGAAATTTCAGAATTGTATAAATCTGCCCTGAAAGGTATATTACAGTGGGATCCGTATAGTCCCCCCAAACTCCAAATCCAGACTAATTTCCTTTTTTAAATGTTGGGAAATGCTTGAAATGCTCTGGAAACATCTGGAAACATGGCAAGTATAGATGAATGACGAGGATTTGTAGGGTTTTGGTTTCCAAAAAGTTTTTGAAACGAGAAACACCCCCTTGCAACATAGTTTTATATCATTTGTTTTAAATATTCTATGCTTCATGCATGGATAATCGAACCTTGTTTACAATTTTTCTCCTTGGATATGCATATAAAGGCCATGTATTCCGTGAGAGATGGTAATGGCTTTTTTGGTTACCTAGACGTGCATTGATAATAATTGCGAGTCAAGGAAGGTTTATGAATCATCCCAGACACCAAAAGCTTTGCTATTTCGGAATCAAGCTTTGGAGTGTAAGTCCTTAGGTTGCTGAATCAGCAACTGCTCAGCAACCTCACTTCTCTAGAATGAACATTGCTTAGCAGTTCCTGTTGTGCTTTGTGGGTCTCCTTGCTGGATAGTTGTAATCACTTTGCAAGTTGTTATATGTATTCCATATCCTTTTTGTGGGATTTTGTTCCATGTTCTGTCTATCACTTAAGATTATAAAACTTCTAGCTTCAGCCCCGCTCCAGCTATTTTACCACTATTATGAGCCTTTGTTCTCTCCGTTGTTGCAAGACCTATATATACTACAAATCTGCATGCACAAGGATCTATAAGAAGCAACAATATGTGCGCGCACACACACACACACGATTATTGAATTTATATATTAAATATAGAGGCGAGAGATATTTTCCCATTATGAGTACTATCAAATTGGAATCTTAAATGCATATATTGTTGATTGACATAGAGTACCAATTAGATGTGAGAAATAGGTGAGCATACACACACTTTACGAGGACTGACATTCATCAAATTATTGCAGTTGTTGTGGTCTTTATTGTTAATAGATGCTTCAGGTGATCAAATGTTTAAGCTAATTCAACTATATTCTAATATGGACCAAATAATGTCGAGCTAGCCTAACCAGTATTTTTTGTATTTATTCAACATTTTTTCATATGTTTTGCAGGTGTGTATTTGGACTGTTTTTGTTCTTTTTGTGTGAATTTACCGATCTACATTTGTTGTGTGTAGGTCTTCAAAGCTATGCGAATGCTTCTTTAGAAGTTTTTTGCGTTGTCAGAGGCACATTAACACTATGATTTAGTGTGAAGAGATATTATCATGTTCAGGCCAGTGTTACTTACATATCATGCTTCTTGCAATGATCTGTTCTTTGAAGTGTGTATCAATTGCACGATATTATATCACCATTTATTTTTCGAGCCATCATCTACGCGAGTTTTCTGGCAAGAAACTGTAAGTGGTGCAAAACCACTTATCTTTCAAGGTTTTTGAACTTTCTACTTATGCTGGAAGAAAAGCATTTACAAAAATTCCAAATGTTTCACTTTTGGAAATCTTATTTATATTGGATCCCCAGATTTTCCACTTTCGACTCCCAAGATGTTGAAATTAACTGTAGAATGCAATAAGTTGGGATTTCTCTCATGTTCAGGCTAGTTTCACTCAGCTTGCATGATATTCTACTAACATTATTTTCTTCAGTCATTATCATGCTGCTGATTGAAAGATTATGCAATCACTTAATTTTTGTCATTTTTGGATGTTCCATCTTATGTTGAATGAAATTAATTATTATGATTCCAGATTTTCGTTTTAGAAATTGTATTTTTCGAGGATCACTGCTTTTATGCCAATTCTTTAACATTATGTGGCTTTGCAGCATTGTTGCTGTAAAATTATACATGTATTTGATGTTTGATCCTCCCATTTTAGGATAGGTTTGTTTTCATAGCTTCTAGTGTATTGTTGCTCATTTGATGGGAGCTTTTAAACTACAGGAGAGAATTACTTGGCTTTTTGTTTAGATGTATTCCTCCAGGCATATTAATGTTTTCTTTTTGTTTAGATGTATTCCTCTAGGACCAATAATGTTCTCAATATCGTTTTTTTTTAAAGTTAATATATTCTCATATCGATTGAGAAGAAAGATACAAAATCCAGCCTGTAAGGATGAGCCAGAGCTGGAAGTTAATACATTCCACTAACGATTCTACAAAATTACTGCAGGAGCAGATCTAAAAGATAATCCCCAAAAAACAAAAAAAAAATCTGCCAAACAATGAACAGGAAAGAAGAGGCTGCATAGAAAGACTAACTGGCTAAGGAAGTGGGTTTTGCAATACATTCTGATTGTTAGGTGGTGAAAACTGTGAGCTGTGCAAAGCAATAACCCATAACCAAAATTACATTTCCACAATCGCTAAAATTCTGACTTAACAAGCTTTTTATCAAGATCGTCAATTGCTTTCACGAGTTTTTAGATTTTTGTAACCTCCTACAATGTAGGTTTACTAGTGGCGCTTGAGAATGTGTTGGGTTTTACATTGAAATTCTAGCGTCATACAGATAGGGAATACTCATGTTTGAGAAAAGGGCTCTTGAGTGTTTACTAGTGGTGGGGCACTAAATTGTTTTGAGTTATTAAGACCTTTGACCCTATATAACGAATCCAATTGTATACCAGGGACGGTGAAGGGTTCACTTCTCCTTAGACAGTGGAGAAAAAATTGAGAAGCTTATGTTCATTATGGATGTGTAAGGTTTGGAAACACGTAAATCAGACAAGAAAAAACTTTTGTATGATGCATGGGATAAGGAGGTTGGTTTTAACACTATTGGCTGAATTTGTTTAAGATTTTAGAACAAAACCAAGATCACATACATGCGATCCACCTAGGAATAGATGGAGGGCTTTGAGAAGGTGCACTTGATGACTCGCAAAATCTTCCACATCTAGGCAAATGAGATTGCGGTGATTCATTTGTTACCGCTTGCCTTTTCCTACTCTTAGTCAGCCATTGCTTGCCATTTTCAACTGTTGTTGGCTCCTTGTTTTGTGAACCTTTAAGCTCTGAATTTAGGTCAAATAACAATTGAGTTTTCAATTTGCTTCTGGACTATCGCAACTTTTCTGTTAGCAGCAAGTATTTGAAGAGCTCCTGGAAGTGAGGAAACTTGGACAATCCATTTTGACAGAGCCAAGTTCCTACAAGGAGTTGGGGCAAGCTATGTCTTGGTCGATACTTATGGAAAAATCATTCCACTTGATTTTCGACTAAAATGTAAGGTCACGAACAATACGGTTATATACGAAGTTCTCATTCTTGGGATGCAAGCATGCATCTATTTATAGATTCCTTAATTACATGATTTAGGATATTTGCAACTCATATGTTATATGTCGTAAAATGAGTGGAAAATATTAATGCAAGAGTGAAAACCTTATTGCATACCATCATTGGCACTTTCAATATTGCTACCAAGTTTACCTCTTTCAAGATCAAAGTAATCCCAAGAGAACAAAATTCCATTGTCGATTCTCTTACTTTGTTTGACTCCTTTTTCCATCCTCGGTAGGAATTGTGAGAGTTTTAGTTCCTTATCCATATGAGGAAAGTACCATCTACCTTAAAATAGATGGAAAAGTCCATTGTTTTCCATATTGAGGTTATCACCACTTGAAAAATTCCATGGTATAAAACATCATCCTGTTCATAGAACATCACACTTATCTTCTCGAGGCTAATTATCATGAAAATACAAGACTTAATAAGAAATATTTCAAAGAGTTCTTTCAATATAATATCCTCTCTTATCATAATGCATGAGGCACTCTACTCTGTTGGGTTAATCAATAGGAAGTTCCTTCTCTTCTGGGGAAAGAGCATGGGGGAATTTGTGGTGGCTATTGTAGAGGAAATGATACAACCCATAAATGCATGTGGATGGGGTACTATTGGCCGACCCTTGAAAAATATTCTATCACCTTTGCTAGGAAGTGTAATTCTTGCTAGCTACATGATGATCTTATCCATTATCTTTTGATTAATCTTCAAATTTTGGAGTCTCTGTTGCCATTTTCCATGTGGTGATTGTATCTGATTGGCAAGTTACCTCAATCACAACATGGCCTTATCTTCATAATTACCACCATTGAATATACATTACTAAATGGGTAGAAGCTATGCCCCTAGTAAATGGTACTAGCATCATTATGTCCAAGTTTAACCTTAACCAAATCATCTGTCATTCTGTGATTTATCATACCATCATAATTGAATATATAATATATATGAAACAAATTTGCACAAAAATCAAAATTACACACAAATTATCAACACCTTATCACCCTTAGTGAAATATCCAAACATAAGCTACCAACAAAAATCCTCGATAAAATTTTACAAAAAACGATTAAGGATTCTCGTTCAGGTTGGCATCTCAAGCTATCTCCAACACTTTGGGCATATCTTACTAGCATTCACGCTACCATTGGGGCAACTCCATTCTCAATTTATCACTCCAAAGTTTTCTTACCTTTATAAGTCGATTTACCCTCCTTACACCCCTGTCTTCAATTAGTCATTCTCAATGAAGAGGTTCATGAATCTCGTATTCACACATTTAAACTTCTTGACGAGCGACATATGAGTGATTTACAACACAATCAATAATACAAAGCTCACATTACAAAAAACATAGCAAAAAAGTCGGTGTTTACTTTAGATGTTGAATACTAGGTGATTAAGTTATATTACACCCACAACAAATAAGGAAAATACACCCAAAAGGGGTGGGTTCCTTCTTATTTAAAGACATCCTTGGACCTACCACGTATAGATTGAAAACTAATGGACTCATCTTCAAAGAACGAACCGATGCTTGATTTTTGAAGAAATATTTCACTTAGCATAAGTTATTTATAGTTTCATTTATGTATGCTTTTCCACTTCCATTACTTTTTCACTTTCATGACCATATTTATTTTTTAATATATATACTATGGAGCTAACATTTCTTTCAAGTTTGACTTTGCTTTATTATTGTAGTCTGTACACCTCCAAGTTTCATTACACATTAGCCCTAGTTTCAAACTTTTAGTTTTTTTTTTTTCAAAACACCAATTGGCTCTTCAATTTGTGAGTTGCATGGTAATACCTCGGACAGGACCAACACTCCTTATAAACACCTATCACTTTTATTACATGGATTGATTTTAATCTCAATTTTAGCTAGTTGACTTTTTAAAAAAATAAGGCATTGATCAAGAGTAGTGTTTTTCGTCATTTATAGTTAGTCACATTATTTTGTGGTAAAACTATAGCGGTCTTTCTTTACATCCTCATTTCACATTTACCATTTTTCACGACCATGATTCTTTGCTAACTATCATTGTATAAATATCCTTTACACATTTTTGAGGCTGGGGCAACCTAATTATTCTATGATCGTTTCCATTATTTCCTATTTTTCATTTCCCTTTGAGCTCACCAAGGTCGATTTCGATATTGCACTCTTGTCTAAGATGTAATTTTAGGAGTCTTTAGACACCATGGTCTTTAGGTTCTCTTCTATAGCGATTAAGTGTAAGCTCTCTTGTGATGGTAATTTTTTAGTTTCCATAGTTGGTACTTCCAAATCCATGTAGAGGAGGAAAATAAAAAAATCCAAAAGAGTTAAACAACATACCACAAAAAAAAGGCACTGTTAAAGGCAAATTATATCTTAAAAGCTAGATCACACTAAAAGACGTGATCTTTGTTTGGGGCATCTCCTATCTTAACCCAATATCAAACCCCAAAATTGGCCGCATAATAGAGACGCAGTCCATTGGGGTGTGGTAGTCCAATAGATTGGGGTAGGAGGTCTCATTTTGTCATTCTTATACCTTCCTACATTTCTTTTGCCACCTATCTTCTCACACAAGTACCAATCTTCATAGTAGGTTGATGACTCTGTAAGGGGTCCTGAGGAGCAGAGAACATGTTGTGGAAATGTAACATCATTTTATTTTTCATGCATACTATCCTTCATGGGATGTTTATTATGCTTCACTAGTTAGCCTAAGCTTACGTTAGCTAGTTAGGGTTCTCTAGAGTCATTGATATTGAAAACTCCTAATATTGCTAGCTTGATGTGTCTCATTTCCATTAAATATCATGTTTTCTCATTGATGTTTCCCTCTTTCCCCTCTTTACATTATTCTCCCATTGATGGGCATGTTTGTTTCTAAATCTTTTCATCTTATTGACTTCCTATTCTCCATATATTTTAACATGGTAGTAATACGACAATTTTAATTTTTCCATGTTTAAAGTAGAAGTTGCATCTTTGAGTGTTTCGAGATGCTCTCTTGGTCATTTTCTTATCTTCCGAGATTTCTTAGTTATGTTTGGGGACCTTGAATGTTTTATTCACTTTTTTTTAGGACACCTAATCTTGTTTTTCTATTTCATATTTTCCGTCTTTGTTTGAGTATGGTTGGTTACTTCTCTTATATTGATATTGTTACCATTAATAATTTTTATGTGTCCCTTGTTTAATTTGGATTGTTACTTATCTTAAGTTGGACATATTTTTGGTTTTTACGATCATAAGTGACCTTTATATTTTTGGCTTAATGAATTTACCTTTGAGTTTCCTTGTATTTTAATCCTAACCTAGCCTTAGTGATCTTGGATTACCAATTTTCCAAGTGTTTTAATTAGTTTTCATATTTTTCATTTGTACTTTAACCATTCTAGTTTCACTTGTATTTATTTTATCCACTTTTAGCCTTGTATCCCTAGGGTTTATTTGATATGCATTTACTTCATCTACCACAATTGACACTGGGATTTTCATGCAACTACTCAATGATAAAGGTAAGTCAAGGTATATATCTGGGACTTTTAGTTATTCATTTTTTAGAAATTATTGTTAGCCAAAATTTGGCCACCATGAATGGGTGTCATTCAAAACTTTGATGTTCTTGATTTTAACTTTGTTTATAGCTATTACTAAGATCTTATATTGGTCATTAATGATTTAAGTTGATAGGTAGAGTGTCTTCCTTGGCAGCTTACAAGGTCCTATAAAATAGTCTAGTGAGTAGCAAGGTCAAGTTACCGTGTCTTGTCATCGAGTGGTCTTTCTTTGTAAGTCTTCCTTATATGTTTAATATTATTTAAGGTAAGTTAGACAAAATTAATGTTAAGTGTGAACTCAAGTCAACGAGGAATCATGTTCAAGGAGGCAAGGTGGTGACCCTTCCAATAATGACCATGATCTAAAGTTGACCAAATTGACTAAGGAACAAAGCCAATAAGTTGATCACATTGTATTTCAAACATTTTGGACATATTAAGGTAGTTTTGATAAGATTAAGGTATTTCATTACTTTAGTTTCATTATGCATTCCAAGGTTGAGATGATACTTGTTAGAAAAGAACAAATGTGAGTTATATCATGGAATAGGAGTCTTTTTAAGTCATCTAACATTTTTGTAATGATATTCTTAATGCGGGTTTTATGCACACTATAGCTTTAACGAGGTAGCCTCTAACGTTTTAAGATTTCAATAGAGGTAAACTTCACTCAATGACACGAGTTGCATGTATGCGGTTTATTTCAACCTATTGATGGGATAGCGGGTAGAGCATGCAGGTTGTTGACAAGGTTTTTGGATGGAGGTGTGGTTTCTAATAAGGGTAGTGAATCTCTATGTGAGTTAGATGGATGGTTGGTTGCTAATCTAGAGTGGGTAAATCTCAAAACAAACTCAAAAAAGAGGGAAGGATAAGGCAGAAAAGAAAGCTTCTATGGTTTTCAGGTACTACTTCCCTAGTTGGTTTCTGAAAGGATGAGTGCTCTTAGAACCTATCCCTATTGCTAGAAGCAATTGCACACACAGTCATACATGACTAAAAAATTTAAAGAGATAAAGATGCAAGAAATTCACAAGCCTCAGACAAAGGTTGCTTCTTTTAGGGCAACTATTGCACACCCTTAATCAAGAGATTATGTTCGGGTTAGTGAAGTATTTGAGGCTACTGTTGCACACACACACAAAATTACATTAAAAAAACATTCATACACAATCAAAATTATGAATCAATTTGAACTTGACTATCTTAACCAATATATTTACCAATCTTTCAATAGCTATTGCACATCTACATATTAATATATCAATCAAAATAATCAATAATCCATTCATAGATTTTGCACACTGAAGATTATTGAAACATACAACCAAAGAAACCAACAACTAATTACATAGATCTAAGTGTCCAAAGATCTAAGTACTCTGTTCATAATGCCCTACTAGCTTTCAAAATGTGACACATGTCAACAACTGATTGAGTCCAAGATCTTTGAAAAGTCCACCTAGGACTTGCATCGTCAACCCTTTGTATTGGTTTAATGTAGTTTGTTGGATTTTAGTGTTATTGGCTCATTGACTTCTATATGCTTGACACTTGTCATCCCATATTTTGCTTTGCTTCATATGTGTGCCACTTGGCAACTACTCGGGGCTCCTAAGCTCTATGTACTAGGCTCTCACGATGGTGACACTTGTCACTCTCGTGGAGCTTTGACATTTCAACTTGCTCTCTCATTGTTTGATCAAATGGGCCCGAGTGGACATGCGCTATAGGATCTTGGCTTAGACCTTTTGACTTGTACTTTGATCATGTGGGTATGCCACTTGATAACTATCAGTTAATCCGAGACATTTAGAAAGTCTTCGTCGATATCACACCGTTGGATCAACGTGAACCATCGATATGTTGGGTCTACTTTTGAATCTAAACGGGTAATTTACGAGGTTAAATTTGACGTTCGCACGATCGTCAACTGACATCTTCACGACCGTTAAATGACATCCTCACGACTATCAAATTTAATTTCGTATATTATCTATTTTTGACGTTAAATTTGACGTTCGCGTGACCGTGAAATGATGTCCTCACAACTGTCAAATAATGACTACGTTGTTAGGACTTGTTCCAAAGTCTTAACGTTAGGTTAGATTTTGGTAGGTAACAAATAATTTGTAAATGGGGCATGCATCTTTTATAAAGACACCCCCATAAAATAAACTTAGTTTAATTATTAGGTAGTTTTAATGTTTTATATTTATTAATTAGATTTACTTTACGGGTTGTTTTCCCGTATTTAGTTGGTTATATGATTAGTTGTTTTTACCGGTCATTGGTAAAAACTATATAAATCTATGTTTGCATTGTAAAAGGGTTAACGGAGTAAATACACCCTTATGTACTTGATTTTTTGAATTATTAATAAAATACTTGTGCACTCGCACTAAGCAGGGACAAGGTTCAACCTATTTTGATTCTGGAGTTATCAGTGGTATCAGAGCATGGTTATTTTGGGAGCACGGTGAATTCGAAGGAGCAAGGTGAAAAATCATTTCACGTGATATCATTTGGCATGAAGTAAGGTATGCCATATAGTCTTGGTTTAAATATTTTGAAAAATTATTAAATTATTTTAATTTTTCAAATATTATTTATATTTAAACCTGTATATTTTCATATACCACAGTCTGATCTTTTTTGATCATTTATACTCCATTTTTCTCGGTTAAAACTCCTCATTTGGCATAAAAAATAATTTTTTAGCATTTAATGTTATCAAATTCATTATTTTTTTGACCAAAATCAGATTTGTACGGCCTATTTTCTGTGGAAAACCTCTGAAAATCTCCATTCATGGCTGCATTTGTTATTTCTATTCATTCTCAGGCTTCTTAATGTCTAAAACATCTGCAAGTGGCATTAAAACCCCTGTGTTTGCATTCATATTGAAAATCTAGATTTTTTTTGCACTTGTACGCCCTGTTGTATGGCCTTCCAATGTCCAGGGTCATTTGTAATCCATTCCTTGCAAAAAAATACTTAAAAAATCTGTCAAAACTCAGTTAAAATATGTTTTAACATGCTTGTACGGATTTGTACGCCCTGAAGGTGAGAGAAAACAGGTGAAAATAATTCTCAGAGCTGCCATGGTGTCTCAGGGAAGAATGGCGCTGGAATAAATTTTAGAAATTATTTTTTTGATGTTTCTATAGTTTTGTTTCAAATATTTGCTGTGGAGGGCCCACCCAAGAGAAGCTTGAAAGAAACTCTGTAAAAAAAGGAAAAAATTTAAATACATTTACTCATATGTAATTTTTTTAAAATTTTTCTCTCATACACTAAATCTGGTACAAATAGAAATATCTTAGTATAATGTTTTGTAAATGCTCTTAGAGCAATTGGTTAAGCTTATTTTGTTAGAAGCTTGTAAAGGAGGAGGTCAAGAGTTCAAAAGGAGGAGGTCAAGAGTTCAAATCCCTTCTTTTTGGAGAAAGTTGTTTTTGCTTTGGAATATGTTTTTTTTGAAAAAAAATATTCTCTTTTTTAAATTCAGAATATTGTAAAACACATACTTATTGTATTGTGTTATTTAATTTTTCGAAAAAGGGGTGGAATTCAATCATATTTCTTTTGCATTGTTGTGGTGAGATAAGGGTGTAATTGATGGAATAAAGTTTTAATTTGGCGAAATAAGGGTGTAATTGATTTTTGGGGTGGTTAAGTGCAAAACCCATCAAAAATACTTATTTTTTTATTTTACGCTTTACGCGGAGGTTAAGTGCAAAACCCCGTAGAAGCAGTGTCTTGTGCAGTGAGTGTGATATTTGTTTCATTTCTTTTGAATTTTTTCACACATTTCTCTACTGCATTTGCTTTCATTTCAAAATGCCGAAAATTTAGAATTTGCTTTCAGATGGTGATAGATTAACAATTTTCAATTATTCAGATTGGAAACGATTGATGGAGGCTTCACTAGTGTTTAATGAGTTATGGGATATTGTTAAGAATGAAAATTCCACATTGCCAACAGAGCCGGATAAATTAGATATTTTTAATTCGCGTGATTCTAAGACCTTAGCTCTCATTAAATGTTGTACTCGTGATACGTATGTTCATATTGAAAATTCTCCTCATAATTACACTGCATGGAAAACATTGTCAGATTTGTATGATAAGAAACCTAAGCATAAGAAGATAGATATTCATATGCAGTTGTTTACTTTGTCATTAGATGATGATGGGGATATGGGAGAATATATGTTTAAGTTGAAAAATATCACTACTGAGTACACTAAGACTGGATTTAGAGAACTAGATGATGACCTCATAGTTACTACTGCTTTGAAAGGACTACCAGGGTCCTATAGAAATTTTGTTGAAATGTTGCATGTCTTTGACAAGATCACAGACATCACTTTTGATAAGTTGGCTGAGTTGCTCATCCAACATGACCTCTCTCTACCTAAGAAATCCAAGAAAATCGAAGAAGCCCATGTTTTAGAGTCAAAGCCTAGTTCATCTTCATCTGGGCATCAAAACAATAGAGGAAACAGTGATAGAGGGGGTCGAGGTTACAGAGGAGGCAGATATCAAAACAAAGATAGGGGTCATTCAAATAATCAACAATCTAATCAATCACATTCACATGAAACAAGTGATCGAGGACATGGTCAGAATTCATATAGGGGCAGAGGTTGAGGTAGATCTGACATTCAGTGTCATAGATGTGGAAAATTTGGTCACATTACCTCACAGTGTAGGATTCCTTTTGATAAAATTCAGAGACCACAGAAAATGACTAAGACTAACTCTGCTCAGTATGCCGATCATGACTATAATGAATCTAGTAATGTTGCCCATGAATTTGCATTCACTACTTTGGGGCACATTGATTATATTGAATATGAGGCTAGAGATGAGCTCACAGATGTATGGGTTTTAGACACAGGAGCAACCAAACACATGACATTTAGGAGAGATTTCTTTTGGTCATATAAAGAAGCTTCTCTCTCTCCAGTTGCCTTAGCAGATAAGTCTATGCATACACCACTAGGACTTGGTTCTATTCGAATTCTTTTTCCTAATGGGTCTATAAAATACTTGGAGGATGTTTGGTATGTTCCCACATTGAAGAAACACTTTATTTGGTAACTATTCGAAAGAAAGGTTATCAAATTGTACTTGAAAATGGGCTCATTTACATCAATTCAGTGAAGGATAATTATAAAACCATGTATACAGGATATGAAGATGGAAACTTGGTTAGATTGCATTGTAAGGTGCTTCCTCCCAATATAAAACTTGCAGCAGTTGTTGACTCAGGTACAGGTACTATGTCTACATAGCGGTTATGGCATCTCCGCTATGGACATTTGAATATCCACTCTTTAGTGGATTTGTAGAGATATGGTATGGTGAATGGGTTGCCCACTTTTCACAAAGATAATATTCTTTGTGAGTCATGTGTTTTGGGCAAATAAAATCAATTTTTTTCCTAAATAGTCATTTTAGAGAGCTAACAGAGGTTTACAGTTAGTTCATAGTGATGTATGTGACATGAAAAAGTCATCCATTGGTGGGTGTAGATACTTTGTCTTGTTTATTGATGACTTTTTTAGGATGACTTGGGTATTCTTTATGAAAAATAAATCTGAAGTTTTCGCTAAGTTTGTTGATTGGTTACACTTAGTCGAAAAAAAACAGGTTCACATTTGGCCACTCTTCGTTTAGATAATGGAGGTGAGTATACCTCTAATGAATTTTTAGACTATTGTCGAGAACATGAAATTCATCGATAATATAGTAATGCTTATACTCCACAACAAAATGGAGTATCTGAATGAATGAATAGAACTTTAGAGGGCACATCATGTGCCATGTTGCACTATAAACAACTTGATGATAAATTTTGGGCCGAAGCTATTGATACTGCAGTGTATTTGAGAAACAGGTCTCCCAAAGTTGCACTTTTGGGACAAACTCCATATGAGGCATGGTATGGATTTAAACCCAAAGTTAAACACTTGAAAGTGTTTGGATGTCTTTGTTTTGCTTTGGTTCCTATTAAACATAGAACTAAGTTGGAACCACGAAGTCGAAAATGCATCTTTCTTGGTTATTCTGAAGAGAAAAAGGGGTTTCATTTGCTTGCATAGGATTCATGCAAATTCATAGTGAGTCGAGATGTAATATTTGATGAGTTTGGGACTATGACCACTGCAGAGATTGATTCTCAACTTGATAGATTAGAGAGGAAAAATACAAAAAGAGATAAGGGTTTGAATAATGGGGATAACTCTTCGAAGTTATGGTATGAGACTCAAATTCTTTCACTTTCCTCTCCTTCATCTACAAGTTCACAGGTTGATGACTTAAAAATTGTTGAAAATTCTCTAAGTCCCCCATTGAATAATGCACCTAATGAGAATTCTGGAGTCCCTGATTTGAATAATTTGTCTAAGTATCCAAAATGGGCTCAAAGTACTTTTTCTGACTTGACAGCAAATGAAGTTGGTTTAACAGGGCCCAAGTATTCTTGAAAACAAGTGAACTATGCTATGGTTGTTACTACTTCCATTGAGCCATCCACTTTTGAGGAGGCATCTATTGAACATGTTTGGCAACATGCAATGAAATGTGAGTATGATTCCATACTTAACAATAATACATGGGTTTTAGTTGATCCTCCTCCACATGTTAAACCCATTGGATGTAAATGGGTTTATAGGACTAAGTATAAATCAGATGGCTCCATTGATAAACATAAGGCATGACTTGTTGCCAAAGGATATGCGCAACAAGAAGGTATTGATTATGAGGAAACATTTGCACCAACTGCCAAATGACACACTATTCGTATGGTACTTGCCTTAGTAGCACAAAATGGTTGGAAAATACATCAATTGGATGTTAAAAGTGCTTTTTTAAATGGTGATTTATAGGAAGAAGTCTATATGAAACAACTTCAGGGTTTTGAAGAGGTGGGTGCTGAACACAAAGTGTGTAAATTGACAAAAGCTTTGTATGGGCTCAAACAGGCACCCAGGGCTTGGTATGAGAAAATGGATTCATACTTGAAATCCATTGGTTTTCATCGCAGTAAATCAGATGATACTCTCTACTTTCGAGTGCAAGGTAAGAAAATGGTGATACTAGTTCTCTATGTTGATGACTTGTTTATTATAGGTAATGATGAAAACCATAACAAGTCTGTGAAGAAGAAATTAAAAGATGGGTTTGAGATGACAGATCTTGGACTTCTTCACTACTATCTAGGCATAGAGGTAACTCAGAAAGAGCATAGTATTTTCATTTCACAAACTAAGTATATTTCTAAATTATTAGAGAGGTTTGGCATGAGAGATTGCAAACCTGCCCTCACTCCCATGGAAAATAACTTGAAATTGTCTAAGGATGATAGCAGTGCCTTTTTTGATGGCACCACATATAGACAATTGGTAGGAGGTTTGATATACTTGATGACTACCAAGCCTGATATTTCATTTTCAGTTGGAATTTTATCTAGGTTTATGCATGAGCCTAGATAAATTCATTGGCAGGCAGCAAAACGAGTACTTCGTTACCTTCAGAGAACGAAAACATATGGCCTTGAATACTGCTGCAACAAGAAATTCAAACTTGTTGGATATTGTGATGCAGATTTTGGCGGATGTGTGGATGACATAGTGTCAATCATAGGATACACTATGCATATGGATTCAACTGCCATTGCTTGGTGTTGTAAGAAGCAAGATACAGTGGCAAATTCATCAGCAGAATCAGAGTATATTGCAGCATGGGATGCTTCTAGAAAAATTATTTACTTTCGTCGTATTCTTGAAGATCTTCAGGTTTCTCAGTTTGCTCCTACACAGTTATACATTGTGCAATCAAGATGTCCAAGAATCCAGTGTTTCATGCCAAAACAAAACATATGGATGTCAAATACCATTATCTGTGAATGCTGGTGGCAAAGAAAACTCTTGATCCAATATATTGCCCAACTGCCGATTAGACAGCTGATATCTTCACAAAACCCCTTGACATAATCAAATTTGAAAAATTCAGAAAAATGCTTGGTATGTGTTCAAAGACCTGATTTGGATCATAGGGGGGTTTGTTAGGACTTGTTCCAAAGTCTTAACGTTAGGTTAGATTTTGGTAGGTAACAAATAATTTGTAAATGGGACATGCATCTTTTATAAAGACACCCCCATAAAATAAACTTAGTTTAATTATTAGGTAGTTTTAATGTTTTATATTTATTAATTATATTTACTTTACGGGTTGTTTTCCCATATTTAGTTGGTTATAGGATTAATTGTTTTTACCGGTCATTGGTAAAAACTATATAAATCTATGTTTGCATTGTAAAAGGGTTAACGGAGTAAAGACACTCTTATGTACTTGATTTTTTGAATTATTAATAAATAACTTGTGCACTCGCACTAAGCAGGGACAAGGTTCAACCTATTTTGATTCTGGGGTTATCACACGTGACTATCAAATTTAATCTCTATCAACTTGATACGTGTCATTTCTTCAAGATTCCCTGACCCTGAAAACATAAGCAAAAAATGACTTAACATAATACTTTGGAAAATATGTATAAAGGACCCTGCATGAATATTCTAGCCTAAGGTCTTAGTATTAGTAAAATACAATTTG
>JARHVA010000166.1:7097500-7165050 GCA_037957365.1 Torreya grandis | reverse complement strand
ATGAGAATGAAAGTTAAAACATAAATTATATGACAAAAATTAGCTCAAGGTGATCATCAAAAATCATAATCAAGGTCTCGAGTATGGAAATCAAAACCTATAGTCCTGAGATGCACCCATAGATAGGGTAAAAAGAAAGTTGTCTCAATCAAGGCATTAGGGAATTCATTCATGAACCAAAGTGTATGAAGATGGGAAAAAGAAATTTTAAAAAGTATAAAAGGAATATATATAGTTACAAGGAGGTTGTTTCTTTTGAATCTCCAATCTTGGATCATGAACCAATCATATACAATAGGGTCATCTAATAGGGGTTAATGTCATAACATGGTAACACAGTCATCTCAAACAAGTAGTATGAGTGTTGTAAAAGAATAAGTGGAAGAATAAGATTAATTTATGGTGTTTATAACCTCATTTAAACCCTAAAAAACCATTATAAATACATATATTCATACAAGTATACCTCCTAACATAGTCACAGTCAAGACATGTGTGCTCGGTCTTAGCTAAAAAATGCATGACAAAAAGGTGAATAAGGATGAGGTGATGAATTATACCTAGGTAAAGTTTTTTATGATGAAACAAGTACATCTAAACATATCAAAAAATAGAGAGAGCTGATAAACTCCCATCAAGAAACATATCACTCCATGTGATTAAACCTTGCACAGTCTACCTATAAAAAATTAGTCTTAGACTTTTTTGATCATTTAGGGGTCAAAACACCAAAATAAGGGCTAAAATATTGTAAAAAATCATCCTAAAAAATTAGAGAATACCCTCCAATATTTTTTTTTTATGAGGGAATAGGGTAACACCCCTTTGTTCTATCTCAGAGGTAGATCACTTGTGAGGAGCAAGAACCCTACAAATTTAAGAAAAAGTGATAAAAAGGTGAACCATAAGTTAAGGAGAGACTTAAAGAGGATTTGGAGAGTTGAATAAAACCTATGAAATCATGGAGAAAAAATTGAGGATGGAAAATAAATAGGGCACCCTGCACTCCTAAAGTTGTAGTCATACATGATGGGCATTCCTAGGTTTAAAAGCCAAATGGAGGATCATATTCATCCCAAAACTTGGAAAAGCTTCCAAATTGATTGAGTCAGGTTTTGTATAGGTATAATGGAGGTCTTAAAGATATTGGATATAGATAATCCATCAAGAAAGATCATTTTGAGCTAAATTTGTAGTTAGGCCTATTGGACATGGCTAAACTTAATGTTCAAATGGGGGTTCACCATCACTTATAGCATGCATTAAGCCTTATAATTTGTTTAAACATGTTTTTGGAGATATTAAATAGGTGTTAAAACTCTCATAGTTCAAAGAAAGATAGGATAACCCATTTTTGGACCTTGAACTAACTCAAACTTGTGCAAGATGAGAAAAAGAGCTCGATGAGGTAGGTTTAGTTACTCATATCTCCCATGAAGGTTTGCATGGTGTATAAAGAAGTTGAGGGTGGTTATCAAGGTCCCTTAAGATCACTTTTGTGGCATTTTTTTTTTTTAATTTTGATGTGGAACTTTTATCAATAATCCTTAAGATCCAAAACTGCTCAAAAAACCCTTGTAAACCCTTATTAAGGTCTAGTTTGGGAAGATTGAGTTGGAAATATAGTCTAAGGGAATAGTTAGCTCATGAAAAAAAATTGACCTTGGTTATGACTCATGGAAGCTACTTCATACCTTTTTGGTTGTACATAATTGTATGGATGAGGTAGAAATAGGGGTTTTTATCACTATTTTGTGTGTTTTTTCATGCTACAAGAAGAGTCAAGAGATGAAAAAAGTTTATGTGGAAGAATAAGACTCAGATAACTCCCCATATTCATTTCATGACCTGAAATAACTTCTAAGTGCCCAAATCAAGTGATTCAACTCAGTTAGTCAAATCTAACAGATCAGACAAGCTAGTGAAGAAGATGGAAAACTTCAAGTGAGATCATTTTAAGGTTTCCTTGATGTCTCTAAGGAAATTAAGGGTCTATAAATGTTTCATTAACTTACTCTTATGTATTTTCATGGAAAACCAATGCCAATTTTGAGGCCAAGTGTGCAGGGTGTATGGAAGGGCAGTTTTCTAGACAACAGATGATAATGGCTTCTTTCTAGAGGTTTTCATGGGACAAATCATTAAAATAATACATGGATATTAATTTATGATGTCACTACCCTACATTTCAATCATCATACCTAGTCTTCATAGTTACAAGACATCCAAATAGGCCAAATCATGAAGGCAATGTTTCTATGCAAAAATAGGACTTTTATGTCACTTTGCATAACTTTGATGACTTGTATGGACATTTGGACTTATATAACTTTCATGGTTCATCCCATAACTTATTATCATTCATGTATAACTAATTTTCTTATATTGACAACTGTTCTTGTGACCCTTGGACTTCTCTCTCTCTCTCTCTCTCTCTCTCTCTCTCTCTCTCTCTCTCTCTCTCTCTCTCTCTCTCTCTCTCTCTCTCTCTCTCTCCTCTCTCTCTCTCTCTCTCTCTCCTCTCTCTCTCTCTCTCTCTCTCTCTCTCTCCAAAACTCTATAAGAGTTAGCCATTTTGGCATTGTATGGATTCTCCACTTGAGTATGGCAAAGTTCTAATCATTTTTATACCTTTTTATCAAGGAAATGAATAATTTTTACCTGTTCATGACTATTCATAAGTGTGTTCCACTTGAATGATGAATCTTTTTTAGTGAAGGACTATGGATTCCTAACAGGTTTTCTCATTCTTTCACCTTGTTTGTAGTTGGAAAAATTTTCTTGTAGGGAATGTGAAGTGTTTTAGGGGATGTCAAAGGTTGAGTGAGTTATTATTTTCATTATTTCCATTCAATTAATCTTGTCTAGTCCTCTAGCTTTGCTCATTCATCCACGACCTCACAATGTAACATTTGATGTGAGAAGATGAAGATTGAAAGAATGTGTGTTTTAGTTTATTTCTTGGTCTCAAGTGTAGAATTCAATTAGTTGTAAGTCATAAAATTGATTTAGTGTATCACCTCATTATTTTATATTTGTTTTCAATTTTCTCTCTCCTTTTTAACCACCCAAAGTTAGTAGTAGATTCAATCCTAAGTGGTACATCAAGGGACCAAGCCCTATCTAGAGATTCACCTCATTCCTTAGGGTACCCACAAACCTAGAGGTGATTCCATTGTGCCACTTGGATGAGGAGAGATTTTAATCTCTTCAAAGGGTACAAATCTAATTGACAACAATACTTTCATAACTAAGGTGGTGCAAACATTATTGATTAATTATGTTACATTTTCTAGCTTGTCTTCTACTTCAGCCTTTTCATCATACAACTTCAATAATTCTTACTCCAAATATGAGGAATTATACATAATGGATTATGGAAGGTAACCACTCCTTCAATCTATTTAGAGAGTGGTATTTGGTTCATGTCCAATGATGTTTCCATTTTTGTGGTCATATGTGTCATCAATTGGTAGCATATGTCATAAGATAAGGTGTGAATTGAGCTAGTGGAAGTGAGAAAGTAGTTTTTCATGTTGATGTAATAGGGAAATCCCATAACCATTGACTAGAGATATACATTTCTTCTTTAGTGCCCATAGTGTGATTTATGGTTGCTACCTCTACCTATGATTTCACATCCTTGATCTCCCTAGCCTAGGTTGATACTTTAGCCTTAGATTTAGCTTGTGCTTTAGCTTCCTGTTTGGACTTATCTTGAGCATCATATTGTGCTTTAGATTTATCATCTAACTTAGCCTTATATTTGGCTTCAACTTCAACCTTAGCTTTAGATTTTTTCTCTTTCTATTTCTATTATGTATATTGCACCTCTTGTTTTTGCCTTTGTACTTCCTCTTACTATTTATTATTTGTCTCTGCTTCTTCAACCTACTTGCACATGGCTTATGTTTCCATAAATTTATTTTTTATGGTTACATCTTCTTTGAATTACTTTTTCACAACCTATATTTCCTTAGCTTTATTTCTGATAGCTTCCACTTCTTCATCTTGCTTCTACATAGCCTTTACTTCCTCACCTTTATTTTATTGTTCAACATATATATCTTGTTGATTTTTTATTGACTATGCACATATTTTTGTTTTGTTACTTGTGGTATTGTTACTTATTATTGTGTTTCCTTGGTCCTTTGTTCCTTCTTTACCTCATCAAGTTCTATTAGCATAAGTCCCTAAATCAGCAAAACATGCTAAGGATGAGGATAGCTATGATATATCTGATGTGTAAAAAATAGTGTATTTAGTTCATACATAAGTTTTGATAATAGGAACATATGCAGTGTTAATTATTTATGTTACTTAGGAATTAAGAACAACCAATGTTTCATAGATAAAAATAAAGCGTTAAGGTTAAATTAGATAGAAAGTAACTGAACATTATACATGAGAACACATGAAAGGAACATAGTAAGAAATCATATAGGTAACCATAACCAAATAAATCTCTATTGATCTCTTCAAAATTGGAACTCTATTCTTATTGTAATCAAATTATATATAGATGTTTCCAGTCTATGACTATTCATGTTCTTCTTGTACTTGTCACCAAAAGTAGAGTATATTAATATTCTATCCTATTTCAAGTCATGAAGATAAGACAAAATATACTTATACACAATAAAATGAGTACGTAATGCATGAATATCAGACAAATATCCTACACAACTTTACAATCTAAATTCTTATACCAAGACTTTCCCAAACTTTAAATGTTGTCTCATCCTAAGACACCATTATAGGATATCCAAAATTTTATAAGTGAGTAGAGTCTAAAGAAATGGTTAGAGTAATAAGATTCACAATAATCACTCAAGGTGTCATTTTTAGTTTTCAACTCTTGTGCACTACTTAGCTACCCTTTTAGGATTTCAACTAAGTAGAATACCAACCTACCATAATTTATAGGTTTTAAACAGGTTGGTGTAGCTAGGTATCTACATTTTATGGGTTTTCAACCAACTTAGCCCCACTTATCTTACTAAATCATTCCCAATACAAAATTTTATATAAAATTGTTCAAAATTTGTACTCTATGTAGTACTTAACTTGATGATGGTGGCATAGACATAGATGATGAATGATTAGAAGAGTATTTAGACCTGGAATACATGTAATTACCCTGAGTTATTATCTACTAGAGTTATGAAGGTGTCTTGTATGTAGGTGTGTTGAAAATCTGGTCAACTTTGCTAAAAAAGGGAGTTAGATCGGTCATTATAGGCATGTCTAGTCCAACATCACTTCTTGGATCAATTATAGTAAGGTTGCATAATAGAGTATGGTGGCCAATGGTATGATTGAGATCTATGTTATGATTTATGCTCAAGGATGCCTTGGTGGTGGTGACCATTGTTTGAATCTTGTCCACTCAGTTGTTTCCATCTTGTCTACATGACGTTGAGTCTTAGAGGCTAAAGAAAAAACTATGCACAAAACTAAATTTTACTAGTTGAGGAGGTTATCACACACATTTTCCTTGGCATTAAGAAACTCCTATATTATTCCATCTATTCTCTTTTATATTGGTAGTGTGGCTGACCATGGTTGCTTTGGTAGTGGTATGCCTTTGCAAAGTCTATGGTGGATACTAGTTAAAGAATTATAATGTTGTTGCTTCCAATCCAGCAAGATGCATGTGACCTATTATGGTTGAAGTGCAACAATATCAATCATTCTTTGATATTCTTCTAGTAGAGTGATGGGAGTCATATCCTTGGTCTTAACATCATGTCCCAATGTGATGACTAGGTAGAGTTATTGTGTTACACACTAATCTTTAGTTAACTCAGAGACAAGTGTCTTGAGTCTACATTGATCAGACATGACTTGGACCTGATTGCTTATGTGACCAACTCAGGAAAAACATCCTAGATTAGCTTGGAATATTCATGTAGGTGAGCCTTCAACATAACATTTTCAACTTTGGATTGATCCCTTTCATACTCTAGAGAGGTGGTCTTCTACACAATGGACTCCTGTAATGTTACCACACCCTCTAGCTATTTATTCAATGGTAGTCTGGAGACATCCAATGATGCTTATTATTAGAGGGGAAATGCTACCAATGTGCCTACAATCATTTAAGGGCCAGGTCATGGCATGATTTCAAGTGGAAGAGAAAAGGTGGTGTGCTAAGCACCCATAGTTGGGATGCCCCAATCCAAACTCCTCTCAAAGGAAATTTTCATAGTTGCAGACCTGTTGGAGCTGTAGATAGGTCTTCTTTCTCTAACTACTCAAATATATCTTGTTGTTTTTAGGCACTTGTTATTTCTATGTTTTAGCCTTTACTACAATCTTTCATTACTATATAGCATCTTCAGCTTGTTTTATTTTGGCATCCTCCTCTGCTTTCCTATTAAGTTTATCTTGTGCATCTTTATTTTCCATTCATTCTTCCCCCTACAAATTCTATACATATTCTTTTTATTTTTTGTATTCATTCAAGGCAGTAGCCTTGGCTTGTTTGGCCATAACATGTTCATGTGCCTTGGCTACACTTGATTGTTATGCATGTACTTGGGGTTGTTGTTTGTATAGGGATTCATATTCACATTATTTCATCTTTTGTGCAACTTCTTTGGCTTGTTTTTGTGCATGAGTGGCATATTTCATGGCCTTATTTACCTATACCACTACATATTATTTTTGCTTTTCTTCTTTGGCCTTAGCCTTGGTATCAAGTGCATCTTATTTATTCTTCTAATCTTTAGCCATATTATTTTGATGAACCTCATATGATTGATTGGTTGCATCAACAACTTCTTGTGAGTTCTTGGCCACCTTGAGAGCCTTTTGTCAGTCAACCTCTACATCCTAGGCCTTTTTTGTAGCCTCAACTTCTTTAACGTGTTGACTTATTTATTGAGATTTTTGTTGTTGATCCTCCTCCTTGTGATGTTTCTTCTCCTCTTTTTTGACTCTTCATTCTAGTGTGTGAGTATGATTCCTCTCATAAATCTTATTATTATTTCTATTTTAGGTTTCTATGGTGTGAGATCTTTGACCTCTTGGGATTGTTGTGAAGGTGTTGAATCATTTAGATGGACCATAGATCTAGAAACATGTGCTTTCTTGCATCCCAAGGTAACCAACCTACATTTGGGTGGTGGTGAATTTGAAGATGGAGTAGGTTATGCTTCCTACATCATGGCTATCTAACTAAATGTGCATTCTTTGATGGTGGGTGAGACCCTAACCTCATTCATAGTTCATGGTCTATGCACCAGGGAATCTTGTGGGCTTTCTAGGAGTCGCACAAAGACATCTACAACTATGAAGGTGGTAGAAGGTTACTACTAGAGGAAGTAAACCCTTCAATTTAGTTACTCAGATTCTTCTCACATAGTGTTGACCATGATGGATATAGAGCATGGTGGTATCTCTACCCATAAACTTAGATGAATTCTTCTCACATAGTGTTGACCATGATGGATATAGAGCATGGTGGTAGCTCTACCCATAAACTCAGATGAACCTTCTTATGTACTTAGACCATGTGCATTACTTTCTAGAAGAATAATTTATGCTCCTTATTTTCATAGATATCTCTACCCATATCGGTAACCATTACCTGGTATACCTCTTGTTCATACATGCCTATATGCAATAGGTCACATGAGCTTGTGATATGGGACACCTTAAGATCATCTAACTAGGTTATAATGATCATTATCTTGCACTTAAATTAGGGAGATGTTGATTTTTACTTGATGGAAAGCTTGTGCTTTCCTTTCTATGACTATGAAGTGGTGGATTCTTCTTATTGCAGTACTTTAGGGACTGTTGCACCAGGTGGTATATCTTGGAACAGTGTCACATACCTGGATGCATAGGCTTTTTGCTTGGTGACTTTGACTTACACCATGGCCATGGTAATAAATAATGGTAGAGGTCTAAATGGAGACCTCAATAGCTCATGAATATGGATAAACACACCTTTTGGTACCAATGTCATAGTAGCATGTTGTCTTAAGTATTGCATGACATCTCATGGTACCTAAAGATGTGTGGCAATCATCTCCAAGAACACTTCCTACCATGTCTTGAATTTACCTTCATGGGCTACAGAATTGTGTTTAGGTGTCCATATTAGGTTGTGAAATTATTGCACTGGCAAGTAGTTAGAGTCAAGGTGCACCTCTCCCTCAAGGGACTTCTATTGGGTACAACATAAAAATGAGAAACTAGTATTGATATGTCTGCTTGGAAGATGTGTAGAGCTTATCAATGTTTTTCAGCAACTTCTAAACAAAATATTCAGTCCAATTAAACTGATCATTATGGTGGATCATGTGGTGTGCAATGTTTATGACCCCTTTTGGAATTTTCTTTGTAAAATTATTGGTCTACTAGAACCTTTGTGTGATACATTCTACCAAGATGTGCACTATTTCATCATGAATTTATTTAATTAGGATCCCTCTCTATACCTAAAAATATAAGTCTTCTAAAAGGATAGGAGGTATTCTCATCTTGTATGGGGCAAGAGAATCTCCATAGACATGCATACCTAAATATTGATCCACTCCTTTTGTATTGATAATTATCACGGTATCGGGGCCAAGATAGACGTTGTCATCATTGTATTAGTCAATTAGGACTTTCACAATCTCCCAAGTTACCAAAAGTGGGCATGCAAAGTAAGCACTCAATTTATATGTTATGTAATCAATGGGGGACTATAAGAGCCAGTGGTTGCACAACATCGATAGGATCTGGTCAAAATAGTTTCTACTCTACTGCTTGAAGGAAATCAAATGGGTGTAGGTCAGTGAATTTTGTCTACCAAAGTGCCATATTGATGCCCATTGCTTCTTTTTAACTATCTATCAAACCCCTAATGAGTTGTGAAGGATCCATAATTACTAAGTGATGAAATCAAAAATATTTTGGCTTTTTGCATAGTAAAATTAGCTCAGTTATTTGAAATTTTAGCTCATGAAAATATTTACAAGGATGAAATACATACTTGGTTCACAACCTTATGCCTTTATAGATTTCACACCTATTGGTTTCCACATAAATGTTATGTTGAGTTGTCCATTCAACATGAATGTAAATTTTGATGTGGAAAATATTATCTAATCTAGAAATTAAGGTAGTTAGTCATTTGCAAATGCATGGAGATATATTTTTATGTTATTTGTGGTCCATACTATAGTACGAAGAGATGATGTTGAATGGCTATTGATTTGTTGAACATTAGGTCAATCAAACCTTGGATCTAGAATTAACTATTTGAGGTATGACCATTATACGATAATGATCTTAGTTGATGTGACTTATCTATACATTTCCTAGACTTAATTACTTTCCTTCACTCCTACTAACATCCATGATGATGCACCTAAATTCTTCTATGTGCATGGTTAGTGCACATGCTATACTTGGTATTCTAGTTCCCAAAATCTACTGAAGAGATCATCTACAAACACACACATGCACACATAGAAAATGAAACACACAAAAAAAAATACAAAAAATGGGAAATCATAATCTACTTGATGTTACTCATCACCCACTCACTTAGTATAAAAATATCAATTAGGACTATTACCAGTATGGATTAATCCTATAGCCATTCACCCACCCTATCAAAATGGTTCCCTGTAGATCTCTCAAAACAATGGTTCCTAGCTATGATATTTCATGTATAACATAAGGCCCTTTACATCTAATCTATAATTTACCTATAAATACTCTGAAATGACTATCATATAAAAAACTAGTTGATCTTTATGAAATTCCTTATGGCATAAATTCTTATCACTTCATGATTTTTGGATATGGTTATGAACTTCCTGCATGCAAGATTCTTTGCATTGATACTCATCCATCCTATTGAGTTCGAGAATCCTATTGGTGAGAGACTCATGATCCCCTACTCTCATGACCATTATAATGCATAGACTAGATACCAAATATTCCATTATCTAGTTGATACTATAGTATGAAGAGATGATTTTGACTGGCTACTGATTTGTTGAACATTAGGTCAATCAAACTTTGGATCTAAAATTAACTATTTAGGTATGACCATTATACAATGATGATCTTGGTTTATGTGACTTATCTATACATTTCCTAGACTTATTTACTTTCCTTCACTCCTACTAACATCTATGATGGTGCACCTAAATTCTTATGTGCATGGTTGGTGTACACTATACTTGGTATTCTAATTCCCAAAAGCTACTAAAGAGATCAACTATAAACACACACATGCACACATAGAAAATGAAACACACAAAAAAACATACAAAAAATGGGAAATCATAATCTACTCGATGTTACTCAGCACCCAATCACTTAGTAGAAAAAGATCAATTAAGACTATTACCAGTATGGATTAATCCTATAGCCATTCACCCACCCTAGAAAAATGGTTTCCTATAGATCTCTCAAAATAATGGTTCCTAGCTATGATATTTCATGTATAACATAAGGCCCTTTACATCTAATCTATAATTTACCTGGAAATTCTTTGAAATGACTATCATATAAAAAACTATTTGATCTTTATGAAATTCCTTATGGCATAAATTCTTATCACTTCATGATTTTTGGATATGCTTATGAACTTCTTGCATGCAAGATTCTTTGCATCGATACTCATCCATCCTATTGAGTTTGAGAATCCTATTGGTGAGAGACTCATGCTACCCTACTCTCATGACCATTATAATGCATAAACTGGATACCAAATATTCCATTGGCATAATTGCTTCAAGCCCATAGACAAATTGGAATGGAGTAAAAACTATAGCCCTATTATAGTGTGTGTGATATGCCTAAAGAATCATAAGAATGTGATCTTCCCAATCATCTCTCTTGATATCATAGATCTTTGTCAACATTTTTCCCAACACTTTTTTAGAAGCCTCAGCTTGGTCATTAGCTTGTGGATGGTATGCAGTACTTTTATGATGAGAAATCATGAATTATTCATTAAGGGCTTTGATGGTATTGTTTAAGAATTATGTCCCTTGATCATTAATGATATTGGTGGGGCATCCAAACATTATAATAATACTCTCATACAGGAACTCTGATATGTCCTTTGGACTATAATTAGGTATTTTAGTAGCTTCAACCCATTTGGTAAAGTAATCTATTATAGTAATAGTATACCTTACTTTGTTGCATTTACTTGATAGATTGATATGTCCAACAAATTCAATGCCCCATTGTTCAAAAGGTTATTCACTTAACAAAGGTTTCAAGGGAATTTAATTCTTTTTTAGTGGCTTACTCATGAGTTGATATAGGTCATAGTGTTGTGCTACCCTACGTGCATCTTGAAAAAGGTTCAGCCATCATAAGCCACTTTATAAAAATTTCTTGAAAATAGCTTCTTTGACAAAATGTCCCCCTACTATTCATTGGTGTGCCTCCTATAATAGATATGGTCATTCACATTCTAGAAATACCCTACGTAGTACTTCATCCTTCTCCAAATGATACAAAATCCCATTTATAATGGTATATGCAAAGATTTGGTGACAAACTGCTTCTTGTCTCTTTCTTGGTAGTGTACAGGGAATAATCCTTCTTCGAGGAAGTTAGTGATTATTTAAATTTTTTTGGGGACCATAAAAACATGAAATAGATAAGAATTAGGAAAATTTTCTTATAGTTTTTCTAGTTCTTCCCCATTTATAATGTGATTGAGATGATCTGGCCCAACATTTTATCTACTTGACTTAACATTAATGCAAAGTTGGAATTCTTGAAATAACATCAATCATTAATAAATGTGTCCTCTTAGCATTGGCATATTGACAAGGTAGTGCACAGCTTGATGATCTATGAAAACTTCATATGATGTCAAAAGAATATATAGGTGAAAATTTTTCAATGTGAACACAATAGCCAGTGCTTCCCTTTCAATTATCATGTAGTTATTTTTTGTATTAGATAAATTTCATCTTGCAAAATATATGGGGTGGTCTAATCCACCATCTCTTGGTTGTGCAAGCACAACACTAACTATGATACTTGAAGCATCAATATGAACATAAAATGTATTGATCTAATCTAGAAAGATGAGAACAGGTGCAGTGACCAGTCTCTACTTCAGTGATATAAAGGCTGATTAACACTTAGTATTCCATACAAACTTTGTACCTTTGCATGGTAAATACTCTAATGGGGATGGAATGGTTGCATACCCCTTGATAAAATTATGATAGTAACTTATATAGATAATAAAATATCCCAGTTCCATGGAGCTTACTAGTGGAGGTATACTCAGAATGATTTCAATTTTGGTCTGGTCTACCAAAATGCCTTCACTACATACTATGTGACCTAGCAAGAAACCAAAAGGTGTAAAAAATAATTTTTTTTTTTCAAATTTAAGGCAATGAGTAGATCTCAACAATGTTCTAACATGAAGCTTAGTTTGGGAAAATGTTCTTTAAATAAAGAAAAGACTTCCCAATCATCGAGATAGACTACCAATAAGTTGTGAAACAAATCTTTAAACACAGTCACCACTGCTCAAGAAAAAATTGTAGGTGTGTTCTTAAGGATAAAATGAATTACCTTGTACACAAAGGATCCCCATTCTATGGAAAAAGTTATAAGATAGATATTTGATGATAAATACTAAATCCATCCATGAAAGAGTAGACTTAATGACCTACCATAGATTCTAAAACTTCATCTATGAAGGGAATACAAAATGGATCATCCACACATGCATCATTAATAATTTGATAGTTACCACATACTTTGATCTCTCTAATTTTATTAGGTCATACTACCATGGGACTAATCCAATCTAGCTTTTTTATGGGATAGATTATACCTGCATCTTGTATTATATCGAATTCATCCTTCACTTAAAACTTCATTTTTGGATTCAACTTATAGGGCTATAGGTCATGCACACTCTTTGAGTTCAATATGCATTTCACCCAAGGATTGATTGACTCCTCTAACTTCTAAAACTTTAGTGGATAACACATCTTGATAATCCTACAAAAGTTGCATGTCTTCTCAAACTTTAGATTCAGTCTAGTAATCACATATATATGCCAATTTAATAATCTCCTCACTTCCAATGTTTGCCATGTGATTTTTAATAGGCTATTATTAAATCTTACACATTTCCTCAACAATAGATTCTTACAACATTTGTTACCTTTCTTGTTCTAGAATTTGTTTGCTATGGTACTTGTCTTCTTCAGTAAGTTCTATGAATAGGTCCTTTTTTTATTCTACTAGTTTTTCAGGTTTTAAACAAATCAGTTAGATCGATATCACAATCAATATCTGAATCTTCAATGTTCTCCTCTTCATTCTATATTTAGTGGCATGGCTACATAAGAGATTGGTATTCCATATTGGTATCTTTATATCTTTGTAATGTTGTATTTAGATCATAGGCTACCTTCTTTTGTGAAGTGGATTCTGTCATGGTCCTTAAGTCTTCTATGCACCCATGACATAGGAATTATTTGATTTTTAGTAGTGCATTATGAACTAGAGATTTATCATCTTAAAATACAAAATTTTGTATAAATTCACTCTACACTTGCACCCAATGCTTTGTCTCCCTCCTATGTTCTTGATGCATATACCATGCTGAAGGTAAAGGGGCAAGTGTATAATGAAAGATGTGAACCTGGTACTTTGGTGTCACATGTTCTTTAGTCTAGAATTAAACACATTTGTGAATATGGATTTTAGGGCACTCACCTTCCTAGAATAAATCCAAATTACTTATGATGACCTATAGTAGTTGAAATTTGATAATCATAAGTTCACATGCATAATCCCAATTGAGCTAATCATTTTGATGAATTACCCACCATGTCACTGCAATTCCCTTCAAAGTGTAATTCAAGGCACTCACCCACTGACTAATGGTAGGTACATGAACTTATAGTCACAAAATAGACTAATTAATATCCTTGGTCACATAGTATGAATGAAGTTGTCTCTCATGGGTGAAGACCATTCTCATAAGTTAGAGTTCATGATTGTAGACACCGAAATCGTGTCTACTCCCCTGGTCATCCCCCATTTTATTCTTCCATGCCTATTTTGCCCCTGTCGACCATTTTCCTATGAGCCTTGACCCTGGAAGCATGTAAAAATAAGCAGAGAGCTAAAGCTAGCCTCTGTCCCCATTTTGCATCTACCGACGACGGTCGCTACCCGGCCAACGTCGCCGATGTCAGTCACTTATCGGCCGACGTCGGCAATCTTGCCAATGTCGGTCATCCTTAACACTACATTCTCAACCTGAACGCAGGAACCGTTACCTGTTATCCTTTATCCATTCGGTTCCCAATTAGTTTCCCAATCGGTTATCGAACCGTCCTTCACCTTCATCAGCAAAACCATGAACATTCAAACAAGGAACCATTTGGAACTCTGGCGATCAACCAATCTCTTGCATCCAATCAACCCGTGATCAATCTCTCGTGTCTCTCTCTCCGGTACAGGGATTCTACTTCGATCAACTTTTGCAGCACAGTGACGACTTCAATCATATCTCTTATCATGTCTTCAGTGTGTAACAGGTAAGTATTTTACTCTGTGTTTCATTTTTACTCTCTGGTTATTATTTGTTTATTACTGCTATCACCCCTATTTAGACTCAGACTACATACCCGAGACCTTACTCCTTCCCTTTACACCTCTGTCTACCATTCCAAAATATACAGTCACTCTGCCCAGATCCCTGTAAAAACCCCCTGACTCCTAAACCGACTCCCAAACCCCAAACGAACCCTCAGGTACCATTCTGCAACCCTGAAACCTGTCTCGACCCGATCGGACCCGACCAAACCCGCCCAGACTCTATCCAAAACTATTTCCCCAACCGACGCCGGTCATTACCCCTACCGACGCTGGCACTTTAACCGACGTCGGCACCTTCCCCTGACCGATGCCGGCACAGAGACCAACACCGGTGACTGTGTAAAACAATTTGCTGCATATCAGGTACGCATTCTGCTTTTTGCCTTTATTTGCTTTTATTCTATCTTTTCATTATTTCTAATTTCATCAAATATTCTATTTTTAATTAGTGGGTTGATATCCTTCTAGGAAGTCTTCGTACTTTTGGGATCAGGCGTTTGCTTGACAACCCACCGTCTCCTCATCTAACATTTTTTGTGTTTAGTCTCTTTTTCTTCGCAGGTGTCATTCCTCCACAGCCAAAGAGGAGTACCTTCCAACATCTGATTACGGTGCACACGACTACAATCAGGTATCTTCTAACCTTGACCATCTCTTAGTTTCTCATTTCTATCTTTTGAATGTGAAAGTGAAAATTAGCATAGAAACATTCTGGCACGCCCGGTGGGACTCTAGGTTCTTCTGTGGGTTCCTTTTTCTTTTCGTTCATATAGGTGCATTAGGTTCCTTCCTTTTCACCTCCTTTCGTCTCTTCTAAAAGACATCATAAGCAAGAATAAAAAGAACATTTCTTTCCTTTCTTGCACTTCTAGACTAGTCAAAATTCATATTCTTCGACTCTTTCTCCATTCGTCTTCATACGAACAAACATTTCAACTTGGGCATTAAAACACTCTGCATTGCATTTCTGCTTGCTTGCATTTCTTAGACCACACTTAGTAATTAACAAAACACATATTGAATTAATCTAGATCACTTGATGTTACACGACCAAACCACTTGCACAAAACAAACATTTTAACTTACCTGAGACAAGGCCTGACTGGGATTTCATCACCCAGAGGATACCTTACCCGTCCTGGCGATCTTACTTGGATTTCATCACCAAGAAGAAAGCCCACTCTGTTCTCTGGCAGATTCTAAACTATAGGGGAAGTATATTTTGGCTAAGCGGGCCCAGCTTACCACTGGACTCGTGAAGTGAGGGGAGCTTGCTCCTTAGCACCAGGCCTTGTATGAAACCTAACACAGACTTATTGAGCACCATAACTAACCCAAAACCATCCATAGACTACTTCTTCTAGGACCCGACTCAAAAGCCAATCTTTCTCACACATTTTAAGGCATAAGCCACTATAATCCTAATAATTTACTCCTAGGTTTTTTTTTAGGATATGCTTGTGTCTTGATCTTTTTAGTTCTTATCTGCTTGTTTGAGCTTGTGAGGACATTCTTTCTTGCCTTGAATGGTTCTGACTCACAGTCAAACCAAGGCTCTTCTTGACCACGCGAGGCGTCAACCGCTTTCGTCTACCCCGTTTATAACCAGTCCTATAATGGAGTTCCACTCGAAGACTGAAAGAACTCCTACAAGACCGACCCCGCCTCAAATTCCCATCATCCCTGAAAGGGACCAATATCTTGAAAGATTCTTGGACCTCAATGCCGCAGCCCTCCAAAACTATCTCGCGATAAACCCAACATGAGACCTCTCAGGTGACATGGCGACGACATCGACACCATTCGCCACCCAGCCTTTTATGACTTAGCCTTTCGCCTCAACCATTAACCCGACCATGGCCAATACCAAAAGTTTAGCCTCCACATCTATTTTTAGACCGACCTCCATCGGGGTTTCGTTACCCCTCAACCACCTGCAATTCAACCAAGTTCTACATCATACCAGAACTTGATTGTCTCGACCCCTCACACTCTTGCACCCATAAATTCAGGAGTGCCAACCTATCCTTCTACCAGTGCCACTATTCAACCACCTTTGACAGTATCCAGTCAACTTATGCCATATACTTCTATGACGCAACCACTTTTGACCTCTACTTCTATCCCTGCGACTAGTTATACATACGTTGCACCCCTACAAGTGCAACCAACTATGTCGTATGCCTCCTCTAGCCTCTTTCAAGTGCCTTACAACCTAGGGGGCACCCCGTCTGTCAATCCATCAGCAAACATCATCAAGATGCTGATGGATAAAATGTCTAGTCTCGAGGCCTCTATTTTCGGTTCAAGCAATGCTCTCTCGTATGAGCAAATTTGCAATGAGCCCATCCATCCTTCTGTCCCTATTCCACCATACCCCAACCATTGGGAGCTTCCTAAATTTACTCACTTTCAGAGCAAGGAAGACCCACAACAACACTTACAGGCATTCAGACATGCCTGTTACCTTATTGCCCACGACGATGCGTTATTATTATGCACGTTTCCTATGTCGCTTTTTGGCCCTGCCCTTGACTGGTATAGCTCTCTTACCAGACATTATATCTTTTCATTCATTCAACTCGCCCAACTATTTCTTGACCATTTCTCTATCAATATCACCAAACAAGTCTCAATCATAGACCTTTACTCCATCAAGCAGTTTGACGATGAATCTGTAATTGATTTTGTCACCCATTGGAGAGGCTTGATTAACCAGCTCTCTTTCTCCTTGCCTCAACCTGAGCTCATTGAGCTCTTTTCTCGAGCATGTGCCAGCCACATCTCTTCTACCTTGCAGATTCAGACATTCCACACTTTCGATGAAGCTTTCATCATGGCTCGAAAGCTTGAACTCCGCGCCATTGAAGAAGATAAGGTCAAATTGCATAATACCAACGCAAAAGCCAACGACCTTTTTTCTTCCAGACCTCCTTCTTCTGCCAACTCCCAGCCCAAAGGAGTGGCCAACACTGTGGTCGTTAGATCACCATCCTCGACAACAACTAATCAATCTTAACCTTCTACATCTTCCAGCATTACCAAACAATTCCAACAATGGTACATCCAGCGTTCTTACACTCCACTTAGAGAATCATACGCTTCTATTTTGGAAAAAATCGTCAAGTAGGGGGTCCTCAATCTCCCTCCAATCTGACCACCTCAATTTGACCCTTCAAAAGCCATCCCTACATGGTATAGGGAGGCTGACTTCTGCCACTTTCATCGCGTCTACGGCCATGACATCGACAATTGCCAAACCTTCAAAAACATAGTCCAAGACATGATCAACAAGGGGGATCTTATTTTAGGTAACTCGAATGCCCCACCCAACCAACATATCGACATCTTCAAAAAACCATTCTCGAACCATCCTCTTAATCAAAACCATGTCCAGACTATGACCAATGACCCCCAAGACCATAACATTCACACAATCAACACTGTCTTACCTCTTGTCCCTGACCAACCTTCTTCACAGGATGAAGAACCCTCTTCTCCTATTAGTCCTCTATCTATCTCTCTTATACTGGAGGATGCCTTGAACACACCTACACCATTAGCCCTACCTTCATCCGAAGACCTTACCTTGCCTACTCCTCAAGCACAAGTAAAAGGCACGTTCATCCATGCTCTCTGCCCACTTGAGGAGCCGCAGTCTCTTATTTCTTCTCTACCAAGAGAAGACCCAGTCTCTTCACCCATTTCGACTGAGGAAGACCCAGTCACGGTTTCCTCTTGCCTTTTGCCTAAGATTGTTACATCTCACTCACCTCCATCCACATCTAAACCCAAACCTGCATCTAACCTCGCCTCACACAATGGTGGCCCTCGACCCAAACTAACAAAGACCACTAAACCACACTGGAGGACTCCTCCCCCACCTTCGTCATTACCTTCAATCTTGGGCCCACATCCGTCCACATTAATAGGAGTGCTTCCCACTCCCATACTTCATAGAGGCACGTCGCCTCCATTACTCTATAAACCCATCAGACATATATCTCCTCCAAACTATCGACCAATGCCTCTTACACCTCTCAAATCAAGGCCATCAACCCTCACTATAACAAAATATCTAGACCCGTTAGCAGATTCTTATGCCTTGCTATTATGGCAATTGTTGCAGTCCTTTCGCATCAACCTCCCACCTCTTAAACCATATCAATCTCTCAGACCAAAACCACCCTGGTTTGATGACACTCACATTTGTGCGTATCATCGCACGCCTAGGCACGACACTGAGCATTGTTGTGCCCTCAAGGTCGCCATTCGCCAATGTCTGGGGAATGACACCCTTCTTCTCAACCACATCATCAATAAACCCTCAATACTGCCCCACTCATCAACCCTCAGATCAAGACCATCTTGGTTCGACAACTCTAAATTCTGTCACTATCATCATACTCTGAGACATGACACTGAGTGTTGTTGTGCTCTTAAATCTATCATTCATCAACAACAGAGAAAGGATTCCCTTCTCATCAAGGATCCTCTTGACCACCCCTTTGACAAATCATCAACACCGACCCATGCCTCTCCAACCTCATCACCTAAATCGGGATCTCCACACCATACTATGGTCCCTTTACCACCTTTAACCCCCTTATTTGACATCAAAACAGTCCATCTGACCACTAAACCTCAATCGACCTTAACCAATCTTTCAAACATTCTCCTTACCCGTTGGGGGAATTCAACCTTCATCCAAGCCTCGACCAACCTTTCAACCCAGTCTCGACGACATATCAATCACTCTTTTAACCCTAAACCTCGATCAAGTGTCCATCAACCCTACCCTTGACCAAACATTCGACCAGTCTCGACCAATCAACAATCAAATATCAATCAACCAAACATTCAACCCAAACATTCAACCAACCTTTTTATCCAAACATTCAACCAGTCTCGACCAATCAGCGACCATGTCAACCAACTTCACATCCACTCATCAATCAACACCTGACCAATCTAGAAAGAGCCAAATGGAGCAAATTTGCTCTTAATTGACTCGGACCTTATCATACACTCACAAGCATGGACCAGGGACTTATCAGAACCTGAGCCTCTTAATGCGTTGCATCTGCAACCATTCTACTGTTAGTCAAGTACTCACCCACTTGACATTTACCTTGAGCTCGTCCCTTGAGCAATCCCCGTCATCTTAGTCCTCATTCCTTTCAACCCTACTCCCCTTAACAAATCCTCTATGACCCTTTTATACAGTAGGGATGCTTTGTCCTAATAAAAGGGAGCCCTTGACCTTCTATAGTCTCGTCCATGACTCATATTTCTGTCAAAACAAATCAAGATGTCAAAATATCCAAGGTCACCAACTTAGAATCAAAAGGCAGACTGCTCCCTCGAAGGATAGCTGTACTATCATTGCTGTGGCTAATAGACTACTCCCTCGAAGGATAGCTATTCAAATCCCTTATATCTAAAGCAAAATATAGACCACTCCCTCGAAGGATGGCTATGACTAACTCTTGCTACAAATAGCAATATTTTTTTGAAGCTTCCCACATTGATCAGCTTCACAACATGACCACCAAGCAAATGACATCTCTCTGCAGGCTTCCCGCATTGATCAGTCTGCATAAAAAAAATAAATAAATAAATATATATATATATATAGATCATGGACTTGACTTATAGTTGTCTCAGGGTCTCCTATAAAAAGGGGCAAAGTTATCTCTACTCTAAAACGGGTTACCCTATCCTCTTCCTATCACCTGCTCAAGGGACTTTGAGCTCACTTAACGTCAAGTGATTTGATTACTTCTCTAGCACAACACTGGTCAACGATGCAATGCATGAATGGGGATTTTGTTCTAACAACCCCTATCCATGCCATCCCTTCTGGTCCTTGTCAATGAAAGAGCAATTTGCCTTTCACTTTTTCTCTACACTTTGGTCACATTCAACCCAACCTTTTTCTACCCAACCAATTCACACCAAGCCAACCTCAACATTTTCATCATGACATTATGACATCAGGCATCATCATTATCCATTTCACATAGTTTTTGTGGACACCAATACACATGGAAACTATTGACCAGACCCAATTTATGTTAAAGCATAAACCAATACTTGCTGAAGCATAAATAGACCTCAATTCATTTTTAGCATACATCCATCATGACTATGGAAAATTGCTAGGGATGAAAGACCACATCACCAATGTTACAGAATACACCATTTGGAAAAGGTTGTGACATCTTCTTCTCCTCATCATTTCAACACTTGACCACATCCAATCATCAACCATTTTGCCTCTCAGTCTAAACTACATTGGTCTGAGGCCCTAAGACTGGGGCTATGTAGGCAGCACTCAGATGACATGACGTCTTCTGGGTTTAGCTTGAACACCCTTGTTTGTTCATCTCTTTGATGGACAAACCTTTTTTCCTCCTTTTTACCATGACCTTGCCCTCGACCACGACCAAATCCTTCACCTTTGACCCTTCCTCCCTTTTCGGGAGAACTACATTGGCCTGAGGCCCTTCACACAAGGGCTATGTAGGCAGCACTCAGATCACACAATGTCTTCTGAGGTTAGCTCGGCCACATCCTTTCATCCATCCATCCATTTTGACCAATGACCATTGGAGATCATGCCTATCTCCTCTGACCCTGACCACTTCTAAGACAAATGTTGCCTTGGTTATTTTTGCATGTATGCTACCGCATGACTGGTTAGCATAATTGTACGCAGACTATTTTTGGACCCTCATAAGTATAGGATCGCAAGCCGGTTGATCCACACTACTTATGACATTTTCATGTTTCTGGGAGCACTTCTTGAGCCCAGGATACCTGGAACACGATGACCATTTGGAGCTTCAGCTTAGATTGAGTGACCCGATCAGCAGACGACTAAATGTTGGGGCCCAGTTACTTCAATTTTGGCACTCCTCGACCCTTGACCTGTGACAATTTGACCCAACCATCCTGTGAAGTGGTAGGCATGCAATCACAACTTTCGCAGTGTTCACCCTCACCCTTTTTCATCCATCTCTTTGTCAAATCAGCACCCGATTCCTGGTTCCCTTCCTTCGACTCTTGCTTTGAGGGGGAATACTCATCCACAATCGGGGCAACCTTTCTTCTTCCTATTTTTGTCTTGCAGTTCATTCGAACAACCAACAAGACAAAATTGACCTTATCCACACCTAGGGAAATCAACTCCTATTTTTGTCTTGCAGTTCATCCAGAACAACCAACAAGACAAAAAGGGGCAAATGTAGACACCGAAATCATGTCTACTCCCCTGGTCATCCCCCATTTTATTCTTCCATGCCTATTTTGCCCCTATCAACCATTTTCCTACAAGCCTTGACCCTGGCAGCATGTAAAAATGAGCAGAGAGCTAAAGCTAGCCTCTATCCCCATTCTGCATCTGCCAACGATAGTCGCTACCTGGCTGACGTCGCTGACGTCGATCACTTATCAGCCGACGTCAGCAATCCTACCGATGTCGGTCATCCTTAACACTGCATTCTCAACCTGAATGCAGGAACCATTACCCGTTATCTGTTATCCATTCAGTTCCCAATCGGTTTCCTGATCGGTTATCGAACCATCCTTCACCTTCATTAGCAAAACCATGAACATTCGAACAAGGAACCATTTAGAACTCTAGCGATCAACCAATCTCTTGCATCCAATCAACCCGCAATCAATCTCTCATGTCTCTCTCTCCGATATAGGGATTCTACTTCGATCAACTTCTCCAGCACAGCGACGACTTCAATCATATCTCTTATCATGTCTTCAGTGTGTAATAGGTAAGTATTTTACTCTGTGTTTCATTTTTACTCTCTAGTTATTATTTGTTTATTACTGCTATCACCCCTATTTAGACTCAGACTACAGACCTAAGACCTTACTCCTTCCCTTTACACCTCTGTCTACCATTCCAAAATATACAGTCACTCTGGTCAGATCCCTATAAAAACCCCCTGACTCCTAAACCGACTCCCAAACCCCAAACAAACCCTCAGGTACCATTTTGCAACCCTGAAACCTGTCCCGACCCGACCGGACCTGACCAGACCCACCCAGACTCTATCCAAAACTATTGCCCCGACCGATGCCGGTCATTACCCCTACCGATGCCGGCACTTTAACCGATGTCGGCACCTTCCCCTGACCGATGCCGGCACAGAGACCGACACCGGTGACTGTGCAGAACAATTTGCTGCATATCAGGTATGCATTCTACTTTTTGTCTTTATTTGCTTTTATTCTATATTTTCATTATTTCTGCTTTCATCAAATATTCTATTTTTAATTAGTGGGTTGATATCCTTCTAGGAAGTTTTTGTACTTTCGGGATCAGGCGTTTGCTTGACAACCCACCGTCTCCTCGTCTAACATTTTTTGTGTTTAGTCTCTTTTTCTTCGCAGGTGTCATTCCTCCACAGCCAAAGAGGAGTACCTTCCAACGTCTGATTACGGTGCGCATGACTACAATCAGGTATCTTTTAACCTTGACCATCTCTTAGTTTCTCATTTCTATCTTTTGAATGTGAAAGCGAAAATTAGCATAGAAACAATGATCACCATGAGCCCAATTGAGTAGATGCATGTATGAGTCTCCACTTACAGAAGAATATATTTCCCAAGGCAAATTGCCTTCTCTGGTCAACTCCATATAATCTTATTTATGATTACCTACTTGATAGAGAAAATCAACTTCTGAGCAAGTAAAGGATTTAGTAGACATGGACTCACAATCCTGTATGACAAATTGGGTTTCTAGTGGATGAGTAACTACTAGTTTAGGCTTCCATTATTTAGATGTCTTAAATTTTTGAGTGAGTAAAGACTATACCTAAGGTTTAGTATGCTCATACAAGAATTTGCACTTAGCTATGCGTAGAGCTTTTGGGTTCTCTTCAGATTTAACCTTCATCCAAGTAGTTTTTTGTGCAACATAAGGAGATTATAGTTTAGCCAAAATGATGTAGGGTTTTTACACCTTATTGAGAGGAATGATGATAATATTATCTCCTTGATGCACCTCCAGTATATTTTTCATAGTACTGATATTCATCTAACTGTTATATGCCCATTTTTACCAATTAGAGCAGGGTACTGTGTTGTTTTTGTCTTCATATTGATGACTTAAAAGTCATATTTAAAGCTTAGTTATGTAACTTTGATCTCAATGTCTTCTAATATACCAATGGTCTTAACTCTTCCATAGTATATTAAGCTCAGATTACTAGGCTATAACTTAGAACTGGCCATCCAATTACCTCCCATGTAGACTTGGGGATCATGTTGATTGTGGTACCAAAGTCAAAGATAGAATTTGGAATTTTGTATCCTATAACTTCAATGTTTATTTATGCATCTACATCCCATGGATTATTTATTTTGACATACCAAAAAAAATTCTATCTTATATTGCCCTTGATGTATACACTCCAGTAGATTACATAGCAAGTTTGTGATGTTCTAAAAGATGTTTATGTAGTATGCTTAAGAGCTTCAGTAAATTTGTCAGCACAATAACAACTCTATCCTAATGCATTATTCACATGATCTAACCATACATTTTGGCATATATTACTAAATCATCTCCTTTAGTAGTGTCTTAGTGTTGAATATTTTTCAACATCTACATAACTTCATACATGAGCCCCTTTTCTATAGTTAGGTCCATGTATTTGTCCTATTTTGATTTTTGGATTCCTTGATCTAGATTTATTTCAAGAAGAGGTAATACTTTCTCTATGTGATGGTGTCTTTTCATGGAATTTAGGAATGCATCCTCCTTAAGCTATGCATTAACCATATTAACTACCCTTTTAATGGAATTTAGGAATGCATCCTCCTTAGGCTATGCATTAACACATGATTATACTCTCCACACAAATATCATTTCAAAATAATGCATTGATAATTATTTCCTTTACCACCTTGGTAACCTCCTTTTTATCCACCCCTAGATCCTCCTTTGTTTGATTGATAACCTCATCTATACCCTCCCTATTATTATGTCATATTTCAATGCTGATGTTGTTGGATATTATCTCTAATTCTAAATTGTTATTGCAAAATTGGTGAGTCCAACTAGTTTTCTACTGCCATGTCATTATTGGATTCCAAGGTGTTATGTACTAGTATTGTGATGATGGTGGTGTCCAACTTGGTGAAGGAAGGGTCCAACTGACCAAAACTTAAGGCTAGTACTGAGGAAAACTAGGTTTCCATTATAGACCTACTTGGGTTTCACACCTTTATCAACCTTTGGGCTTATAATCATCTACTTCATTGAAGACACTTGTTATGAAGTGATGGAAAATACATTCTTTGTAATATCTTCTTTGAGCTCTTGCAAAGCCCTACAATTATTTTCATTATGATTGTGTGACTTACAAAAATTATAGTATAAACTCTATGGGCTTTTGACATACTATTTTAGGAGAGGGAACTATGTTATTTCATGCCCTAATACTCTGTATATTTCACAAAACTCTATCTTGATCTTAGTATAATCGTTACTATGATGTCCTTCTTTCACTCACTCTATGCAACATATATTTAGCCTGGGCTTATCTACCTCATGATATTTTTTCATACTATTCATACAAGATTTCAATGTATTTTTAATCTTGGGACCCATGATATGATCTTCCCCATAGTCTTCAATTTGGTCCACTCATAAGGCAGCAACTCTAGCATCTGCCTTAGTATCATATTGAGTCTGCGCTATAGCAAAGCTAATTCTAGAATTCAATCCTTTGACAAACCATGTAACTTTATATTTACCTGCTAAGGAAAATTACACCTTATGCATAATTTCAAATAACCCCTATTAAATAACACTTCTTGATAACCTCATCAGTAATACCCTTAGCTTGTCATCTCATCTTGCATGTTAGTAAGTATTATTCAGGGTCCACAGACCCATCATATGTCATCAGATTTATAAATACTCCTACAACATCCATTGTGTAAACTAGTGTTGAAGGAATCCAATATGTAACTATTAAAAGAGGAGAATACATTATATGTGATCCTACTTGCATACTACAAAGATTTATCTACTTAAAAGGATAGTTAACCTACACACTCTATTTTTCTATGTTTATTTATTTTCTTTTCTTGGTTTCAACAAACCCTATGGCCTTTAAAGCCTTTTGAATTGATGTTGTTTCTATTTCAGTATCCCAATGATGTAATTTTTTAAAAAATGGACCTTTCCAACTATTTATTTTCTATTTTTCAGGTTGAAAACATCTAATGGAATATATGAAATTAGGTTACGAGGACGTGTGATCTTTTGGTGAATGATTCTTTCCTATGATTTATTCTTCTTCTAAGATTGAACCTATGATTACTCTAAAAATTTGTTCTCCTTATTTTCATAATAATTTATGTCCTTATTCTGATAATACCTATTGTTGTGGTTATGCACTATATCTATCATCTAACTATTCTACTTCTACATTAGTCTTGCCTTCTTCTTCAAACATCTCTTCTTCCTCTCACTCTTCATCACTTCTTTCTTTCTAATAGAATTCATCTTATTATTTAATCTCATCTTTTTTCATCCTTCATTATTCATCCCACTCATCATGTCTTCCTACTTGTTCATAATCTATTTTAATACTACTCTTAACTCTACTCATAACTACCTAGGTATTCTTCTATTTACTCCATCTATTCTATTGTCGTAGCTCACATTCTAATTCTAAACTTTTCTTCTAACTCTTCTTCCCTCTTGTCTCCATTCTAGATTCAAGTTTAAGCCTTGTCCACTCATCTATCATCATTCACTATTATGTCTCACACACCCCTATATGCCCAAAGTGAATACTCCATAATGGTTGGAGTAGGCACCATGGCCTTATCCGCAACCAACATCTTCACAAAGATAGGTAGTCACTGCCTAAAATTCCCTCAAATTCCTCTGTCAAATAAGTCCTTCACACCTTTAAAATCTATGTATCCTTGTAATACAAACTCAATTATATATCTATTTACTATATTAACAACCCATTTATATATTTATCTTATTCAATTTGTTTCTAATTTATAAAACTGATATATCTTTTCTTCAGTCCAGATTATAGTTTTTTTCATTTTTAGGTTAAAACAATAATATTCCAACTATGCTAACTAGTTAGCTAGTAGTTTAGGTAACTCGCACTAGAATATTTCATAAATCTCTCCATGAATATGCTCTCAAATGATTTCTTATATTATAAGACCAATCCCTTTTTATTCTTCTTCTACAAAATTACATATCCTTTGGTGTAGCCATATCTCAATATCTATCTGCCCTGATAACCATCTTAGCATAATTTACTCTAGAAGGAATTTTCCATGCTCACTACACCATTGTTAGCAGAGGTTTCTAAATCATCATAACATGTTAAATATGAGGATAACTATGATATAATTTGTGTACACAAAGTAGTATATTGAGTTCATACAAATTTTTTGATAACATGAACATAGGAAGTGTTAATTATCATGTGTTATCTAGGAATTAAGAACAACCAATGTTTCATAAATATAAATAAAGCATTTGGGTTAAATTAGGCAAAAAGTAACCAAACATTATACATGACAATACACAAAAAGAACATAGTAAGAAATCATACAGGTAACCATAACTAGATGAATCTCTATTGATCTCTTCAAAAGTAGAACTCTGTTCTTCTTATAATCAAAAGTATAAATATACATTTCCAATCTATGACTATTCATTTTCTTCTTGTACTTGGTGTCAAAAGTGGAGTCTATTCATATTCTAGCCTATTACAAGTCATGAAGATAAGACAAAATAGACTTATACATGATAAAATGAGTACATAATGCATGAATATCAGACAAATATCATGTGCAACTTTATTATCCAAATTCTTCTAACAACAAGTTCAAGTGCACCCAATGTAGGTTATTATTCATCTACTTCCTCAATCATGATTATATCCTTGGGTTCCTCATCCCCTTATATCTCAATATTGGATTCAATATTATTGAGTGATTTTGCTTCGCTCAACTGACCTTTTTGTACCAACTTCTTTCTCCTATATTTTCCTGGAGGCTTGAGGGTTTGCTTTTGTTTCTTCACACCCTAGGGATGAGGTTATTGTTGTGCTACCTGAAACTATTATTACCTACTTTAATCTATAGGTTCACTAAAATATACCATCACTTCCTACATTATTTGTGATGGCTTAGAAAATGAATGTGTGTGTGGTTACTAAAACTAGATTTGTGTAGTACTACCTTCTATAGATAAATCTACCACCTGTATAGTTGATGATCATGCAAATAGTTCTATTTAAAATATTTCAGCCTTTAATTTGCATAGAGATCCTTCTTTTCCTATAGTATTACAAGGATAGAAGAATTTGGTTGATTAATATCAACCTAAAGGTCTTGTCTTACCTAATTTTGCATTTGGCAAGGGTGCACTACTTTCCAAAAGAAGAAATCCTCCTCCTTTGCATCATACACCTATGTTTTGATGTCTTTCAACACTGATTAGAGCACTTCCCTCTCTTTTATCCCCAAATTAGGTAGGTCACATTCAATATCTATTCATGGAACTATGGGATAGTCGAGCCATGACTTTATTTTTTAAGTTCTTTTCTTTGGCAAAGGTGGTGAGAATCTATGTGTAGGTACTTTCCTCTTTCTTTTCTCTTGTATTTTATCTTATAGCTATGTTGGTTGTATCAATTGGGCCTACAGTATTGTGGGTTTTTGAGAAGGTACTTGCTCTGCTTATGGTTGTTGTGCTTTCAAAGGGATGACTTACAATGGATGTATCAACCTTGAATCTAGGGATTTTCGGTGGTACACTTCAGTCTTGACTTTGAACATTGAGATGAAAAATGGCATTAGAGCCATAGTTGGGGTAGCCAACACATGAACTTTAATCTATATGCCATTGTGCAATTTATTAACTAAAGTATGTTGTCTTAGATACTACATTACATCCTATGGAATCTTGGGGGTGATCAAATCAAGGATAAGGATTAAACCCACCACGTGTTGAATCACCTCAATTGCTCATAATATTGGCTTATTTTAGTCCATGAAATACTTGCAAAGGCATTGTTGGACCAAAAATCTAGAGTTTCATTCATTTGCCCTAGTGGAGACTTCCATTGTGTGAAACACTAAAAGGACCAAAAACTTGTACTAAAAGGTGTTTGTGTTTCCTAAAAGTACCCTCTTTATATTCATGGTAAGCTTAGTTACCAAAAATGTACACCAACTGACATCTTCCCATAACTTCATCATGTGATAGGAAATCCCAATGACACCTCTTGTCACTTGTTTTATTTGATTAGTGGTTTGCCAGAATATTTTGATGATATATTGCACCATGATGCACAATGAAGCATCCTCAATCGAATCAATAGGAGTTCCTTTTCATGTCTTAGTGGTGTATTTTTCTCTATTATCCAAGTGATTGGTGGCATTATAAACTTATAACTATTAAGATATTTGTTGTGATTAGGTAAACCAATTACTTGTGTCATGGTGTCTACAAAAATCTAGATTATAACATTTTGAATTAAATGGATATCTCTCTAACTATATCATCTCAAAAAAGTTATCATAACTTCATATAACTACCCACATGCAGGCATCTTAAGTAATCATTTAGCGTTGGAGCCTCATAGTGGATGTTTTAGTGTTAGGGATCTTACTTGTAATAGTCTCTGAGTATCTTGGGAAAATAGAGTAGTTTCTATTTCATCTATGAAGTTAAATGGTTCTAGACCATTGTATTTAGTTTGTTATAGACATATCCCAATTCCCATTTCTTATTTTTGTGCATTTGATAGTGGAATCAATAACTGACCTCTATCTATGTCTCAATCAATAACATCAGTTGAATTTTTTTCTAAGTGATTGCACTCTATTTTGAAATTTGTTTGTTATTAGGTATTTGAAAGGTAGATCATAGAAGTCTCTTACTAGCTGAAGGTTTTAATATTTTATTATTGTCCATACCCTGATCTTTTATAGCTATTGGCACCTAATTTCATATCACCACCTCTTTTAAGTGTATTGACTGTACGTGCATGAATGTTCCCTTTTCAATTAATATTAGTTGCTTGAAATCACCTTGGCAGGGAAATTTGGTGCCTAAGATCTTTAATTTACTTCTTTGGAAGTTATTATAGGTGAGTAGTTATCATTTCAGTTGATCAGTTTGCTTTATGTATCCACTTATCCTTTTATTACCAAATTTACTTTGAAACTAATGCAATATTTTGAAACACCATGTCCTTAATGATCTGACTTGACTATTGGACTTCTGCTTATTGTAACTATCTTGTCACTATCTTCCTAGACTTAATTACAATGCTTGATGTAAATACAACTACTTATCTTCAATGAATTGTCTCTATAATGTGATCGCATCATGTCATGATAATTGGTTCCTAGTGGTTACAATGTGTTTAACAATAATGAACACACTATATAAACATTTTAACCTAAGAAAAGAAAACAAAAAATAAATAACATTAAATGAAATCCTAACTACATGGTGCTACTCATAACCCACTCAATGTTTTTATAAAAATAATAGATATTAAATATGATATGGAATAATGATCCGAGCAATATTTTAGGTGATGTTTCTACCCCAATTGGTGGTAAAACTTCTAAGGGCCATAGCTTTTGCACCATAGCTCCATTTGACTCCCCGTTTGAACCATTTGAAAGCTAAGAATGAGGGGAACACTGTGAGATGGCATGGAGATACAATCATTGTGTTCTGACCCTCAAAAACTAAATAAAAGTGCCCTAAATTTCAATTTTAGTAGTGTAGTCTAAAAATAATAAGTTTCTAAAACTAGTAATTCCTCAAATTCTGTATTGTTGTAAATCATGGAAGTCGAACCACTTAATCTCCCTCAATATTGGTGACCTTCCACATCCTCCTCCTACCTTCAAAATATGTATAAATTAAGATATAACCCTAAATGTAAATTAGACATTTCTTCTCAGAGATAGGCATATGTTTGGGTCTGCAAATTTGATCAATAAAACATCTCTTCTCAGAGATAGCATTATTACAATTGTGTTGTTATTGTTTCTTAAATTATCTTTCAACCAAAGCTTTTGAGTTTTGGATCACTTAATCTTAAAACCATTTATTCATCTTGGTAATATGGTTCCCTAAAAATATTTCAACTATATGGTACACTGTGGTGATACTTCAAAAATGATGTATTTCCCCTTCCATCTTATGCACATCTTTACGGGGATCACTTTAAATCTGCTCTCATAAAGCAATAATTGTTGGTTTGAGTAAAATTAATTAGACCACAAGTTAGGATCATGCCACTTTTTTTGACTCTATGTGTTGATTTGTTGTGTCTACTATGCTCTTAATTTATTTTCTTCCATCCCATTCAAATCCATCAACTGTGCCTTTAAGGAATCTTGATCTCCTAATCTGATGATTATCATAATGTGTATAATAGGCACCATATATTCCATGGACATTACTTCCTCAATGACATATAAAAATTGGAAGTGAACCCAATATATCTTTTATAATGTGTTTGATAGGATCATAGAATCATAAGAATATGATCCTCCCAATCATCTCTCTAAACATTTCAATTTTTTGTTAACATCTTGCCTAAAAGTTTATTAGATGATTATGCCTATCCATTGGCCTATATGTAGTAAGTCATGCTTTTATGGTGAAATATCATGAAATATTTAGTTAGATTACTTATATTATTATTGATAGAGTCATGCCTAGATCACTTCACTTAAATAGACACCCAAATCTCGTGATGATGTTTTCATATAAAAATTGGTAACATCTTTCACACCATAACTTGGAGTGGTAGTAGCTTCCACCCATTTCATGAAATAGTTAGTTAAAATGATGATGTATTTAGTATGACTATGATGGATTAGGGGAGTTATAGTTCTAAAAAAATTAATTCCTCATTAATCAAAAGGTTATTTTTTAAGCATAGGTATCAAAGGCATTTTGACTCATTGGTTAGACTTGCCCATTCTTTGATAGACATCGTAATGTTTAGCAACTCTGTACACACCTTGAAATAGTATAAACCACCACAAACCACTCTAAATTATTTTACTTGAAGTGGCTTATCCTATGTAGTGAACTCCTACAATCCCTTGATGAGCCTCTTAAAAAATATGTGGTTGCTCATGCTCTAGAAATACCCTACACAATATATCATCTTTGCCAAGATTATATAAGAATCTATTAATGAGGCTATACGATATGGATCAAGTAACCATTTGTTTCTTATCCCTCTCTATGTTATGTGATATAAAAGTTACTTGTTATAATAAATTTGAAATGTCCTCCATATTATCAGGAACTATAAAAGTTATAAATAAATGTGTGTAAAGGGATTCATCTTCGAGTTCATCTGGTTCCTGCCCATTACATAGTCATTTGAGATGATATGGTCCAACATTATCCCATCCTAGATTAACATTAATGTGGAATTGAAATTCCTAAAAGAGCATCAACCACCTATTGGTAATTTGGCCTATCAAGGCCAAATTCCAACCCTTGCAATTCAAAATTTTCAAAAATTGTCAATAGCCTCTGCAAGCTAATCAAACTAGTATATTTTGATATAAAAATTATTTTTTAGTATTTAAAATATAAAATTTATCTCAAAATTTCATTAAATTATTCCAAATACTTTTATTTATATTCAAAAATATAAATTTAGCCTTATCTTAATGTTTCAAGGCTTAAAAAGGGAATTTAATGCAATTTTAAGTCAAAAAGGCTTATTTTGGACCCACATGTGCCAAAATTAATCCTAAAAAGCATGTAAAAGTCCAAAATTGATATATTAACATGAAATATCTTATTTTAAATCCATATCATTCATTATTTTGGTATTGGAAGCTTGAATTCTTTAAAAAAAGCAAAAAAATAAGTTATTTTCTTCACTTTCAAGAAGAGAAGTATGGATCCATATAGATTTTTTAAATCAGGGGAAGGTAAAATAAATAAAATGTTATTAAAAATATTTAGTATAAATTTCATTATGTTTGGATTCATCAAATTCTTGAAACTATTTCATACAGGCACTCCTCTTAGTTTGCACATAGTGACCTGCTTATAGGTTTGATGATAGTACAATCAACTGGAGAAAGATAAAGGTCTAAATTTTTGGGTGTGAAAAATAGAATAATAGGTATTAATACTAGATCATGTGATTTTTTAATTATATTTTCCATGCTCATGTACCATTAGGTTTAAGATAAGCCAATTTCTGCAGTATTACAACCAAAAAGGCAACAACTTTTTCTTAATTTTTCCTCATCTAAAAAGGATTTCATGAAATTTAAAGTTGTTACAGAATATTATGGAATTATTATATATATATAAATGTCATAATTTATATATTATTCATTAATTTAATGGTTTAATAGAGCAAGAAAAAATAGCCTATCAACTTTGTAAATTGAAATACTTTCAAGAAGAGTGTAGGGTTGGAGAGAGAAAATAGATTTTTTCAAGATTATATTTTTGGATATTTTTAATAATTTCCTACATGTTTTCATGTTTTAAAAAAGTTTTCTCAAATAAATTTTCCAAAAAGATCCATTATTTGGAAAATCTTGGTGCTTCCAAGCTTTCAAAAGGGCCTAGTTTAGCACGATTTAAGGAAATTTTGAAATTTTTAAGATTTTTTGTTGAAAACCAGGTTTCAATAGACCATTGAAATAATTGAAGATTTATTTTATCTGTAAAATGTATATTACTCATGAAATAAAATCTAAAAATATGTAAAATACATTCAAGTATGCACACATTCCAAGCAAAATGGGTATTTTTTTAGGAAATTTGAGGTTTTTGGCATCTACAAGTGGAGTTTTGACTCCAAAATTGGTGTGTAGAATCATAATAAATTGAGTAATCATCCATAAAAATTTCAAGTAAATTATAAAATTGGGGGTGCTTGTTTTTTTTACGCAGACCTAACCCTCTCAAAACACAATCAAGAACAAAGCAAGCTTGAGCAAGATGAAGCCTCTAAGTGCAAAATTCAATATTTTGGTTGTTTTTAACCATTTTGTAAGTTTTTAGCGTATATAATGTGTTTTAAAAGATTTAAAAATGAATAAATTCGCATATTTTATTGTTTTGAATATTTTAGGAAGCTTCTAAGTGACAAAAGTTGGCTTAATAAGACTTTTTTATCAATCAAATAAATGAAGGTTGGAGTTGAAATATCCATCTTAGATCTCAAATGGAGTTTATTACATTCCATATAATTCTTTTATGTGAAAATATCATTGTTAAATCAATCCATAAGTGCCACTTCATGCAAGTTGAGTTCAAGTGGAAGTTGACTAGTCTTTGAGACCACATCTCTCCAATTGACTAGTTTTACTAGTTTCATGCATCTCCCATGCTTTTCATAGAAGATAAGGACATTAAAAAAATTAAAATCACCTTCAATATGGAGTTATATTCTAAATTTTTGAATTATTTTCATGCAAGGAAGGTTGACAAGTTAACATGGGCCCACCACCTCCAATTTTATGCCAAAAGTAAAGGCCATGCAAATTTTTGAAGACTTGAAGGATTGAAGACTTTGTTTAATATTCTAAAATGAGTTTATTATTGAGGAATGGCATGGATTTTCATGCATGATGACTTGAGTTGACATCAAGATGGGCCCACCACTTTTCCAATGCCAAAAATAAGGTTTCTTGTAAGATAAAGAACGAAGGAGATATTTAAAGAATATTGAAATTAATTTGAACTAAAAATTTGACTAGAGTTCACATCTAGTTAATATCCTCTTGTTTTTTCAACTCCAATCTTGGATATTTCTTCTATTTTATATATATGTAGGATTTTTAGCTATTTTTAGGGGGATCCCTCTTTCGACAAAACCAGACTCTACCAAAATTTGAGTTTTGTAACCTTTTAGAGAAATAAAAGATTGTTTTAGATTTCCATTACTCTAGTATAGTGTGTTAATATGAGTTTGATTTGAATATATGGTAGAAATATCTCCCTTGTCAAGTCTTGATGTCACCTAGCTACTGGTATGATATTATGCAAGTCGTGTTTAGTGTTTAAGGCCATTTGTTTAAGTTGATTGTGGATAAACATTGGCTAGTTAATGCATTGAATCAGGCCTATTACACCATTTCCCTCAAGCTTATATCACCAGATAAAACCTCTTCATAAAATACTGATGCATAAGAGATATCTGGAGTTATATATTCAATCTTTACTTATCTAATCAATGTTTTAAGAGCTCAAATAGAGTGTATGAACCAATAATACAGGTATGTCACAAAAAGTAAAGTAGGATTTACCTTTCAGTTTCCTTCTTTCTCTTTTCATCCCAACATTCAATACTTTAGTGAGTAGTGTAGAGTGATACATCAGAGGAACTATCCTCACCAAATTATAGAGGACTGATATGAGTTTAGGTGTCCCACATCTCAAATAATTCCAATGTTAGTCCAAGTGTGAAGGTTTTAGATCCAAATCTATCAAGCCTTCAAGCAGGGTCCTATCTAGATAGCTAACAGTTCTGACATGCTCAATGGGACTAAAATTTAACTATTGGAGTACAAGTTTGTAGCACATCATCTTAAAATCTAGTTTTTAGTACTCTTATGGTCCATATATTAAGGCAAAAGGTACATTATTTTTCATAAATTCAATTATTTTCATGTATCTTCTTATAGGCTATGGCAGCCTATAAAGTATATTATGGTCATTCCTCCTAGTATTAACAGCCCTATATACCATCAAAGTATGGTCCTTATGATCCATATGTATTTCATCTTCATCCAAATGATCCATACCCATTACAAGATCATCCACCCTTATAAAACTCTATGAATTTTCATGAGGAGATGGAGGAAATGAAGAGGGTAAACCAAATGATTATTGTGGAGATCTTAGCCTAAAAATAAGAGTTATTAGATAATCAATCTCAGTCTCAAAGATCAATATATATCGATACCCCATATCAATATCCATAGATTCCAAGTCCATCTCAGTAAGAAAATATCCCAATCATGTCTCAAGCCATAATACATTCAATTTTAGAGGCTGTTAAACCCAATTTTATAACTTGGAATTAAATACAAAAACTAAGCATAAGCCCAAATGATAAAATCAAATCCAAAGTCACTATTGACATTCAACCCTCACCTCTCCCTCCTCAAGATCCCAAAACCTTTCCTTCATGAGAATCCATTCATGGAAATATGTAGAAACAAGAGGTGATAGTTGTTCAAGTTCAACAGTCTCAGGAGCAAAATCAAACATTTATGGCACAACCATTAGATATATCTCATCTCTTGGAGTATTTATAGGGGTATAACATGCCACTCTTAGAGTAATAACATCTCCTTTGTGAATAAACTAATGAAGATGCAGCCAAAGAGATAGAAATGGAAGGTGACTTCAGTGATCAAGAAGAAGAAATCATAATTGGGACACCATTGAGCAGGGACAAGAATGTTTCAGTTTTCCATGATGAATAAGAAGATGAATTGCAAGAGGATTCTTAAAAGCAATGAGTTAGCATTAGATACATTAATTAATTATAATTATATCTTGGTGAGAATAGATTACTATAAAATAAAGTAAAGAAGATATGATGAGGTAAGGTGAAAATTAATTTCTGTGAAGGACCCGAGGGAACAAAAAGTGTTAAATTTTGAAGATACAATGAGGACTTGCATATGATAGGGATGGTATATGTATGGCTCTTGTGGAAAGGATAAGTGATATATTCAAAATTAAACACACATTGATGAGAACATAGGCATTATTGAAGGGGCTGGAGATATTTTGAGCTAGGAAAGAATACAAAATATTTAGGAGGTACTCCTTTAAGATTTACCTAAAGCACAAGCTCACACACTTATTAATAAAGTAGAGGATATTATATATTGTAATAGTTTATCTCAAATTAAAAATTTTATATTGAAATAGCTAGATAGAAGTGTAATTCAACAAAATACACACACACACACAAAAAAAAAAAAAAAAACATTGGACCTAATATCTTAACAGGTGCACTATTAATATTTCATTAATAACCATAGTTATTTCTCCTTATCTTTCATACATATCCATAATGATTACTTTTATTTTACATATACCACATGTTTTTATCCTTTGATGCCATGTATAGCCATAGTATTTATTCCTCTTATTTCTTGTATATCTATATCAATTACTGCTATGACACTCTTTAACATACCTACACAATTTTTTCCTCTCATGATAGTGTGGGTATATACATGTCTTAACATTAGTACCATTTTTTAATACTTTTAACTTTTTTTGTTCCTTTATAAGTGTGATATCCTATGATGTGACCTTATTTTTATTGTACCAAAGATTCATGAACATTTTTTTACATTGATAATAATTGTTCCCAAAGTATCTAAACAAGGATATTTAAGAACAATAAACATAATATCCATAATCAAAGCATAAAAATATGAATACAATAAATATTTCTCCATAGTAATCTTCAAATCATTATTTTTTTTGAACATTAATACCTTCTAGTTCAGTTTCCTTGATTTTTTTTACTTGAACATGTAATTTACGAGATAAGTTAACACCAATAAATTTATACCTACTACTTGGGTTTATAGATATAATAACCTCATTTTATTAAATGCATCCATGAAATTGAAATATTTAAAGCTTCCTTATTTGAATATAATCTAATTGAACCCTTAACCTCCATCTCTCATTTTCTACTTCATTATATTGCTATTGTTATTACCAAGACCCTTATTTTTCAATTATTCTACCCCATCCTCCCATTTTGTCTCCTTATAATTATTTATGTTCACAATGTCCCATTTATAAAGGAAATATTTTTTCGTTTTGTTCCTATGAAATGTATAAAGTTAGTTTTCCAATCGAGCATACCAACCCAACGTTGGACTGTAAAGAGAAAGTAGAAAAAATAATTTCCAAAGATCTAAATGAAAATAGATATTTTTAAATTTGAATCACCATTCTTGAGAATTAATATACTTATCTCTATAAAAATAAACTTGAAACCCCATGATCCACAATTCATAAAATTTAGGGTTTCAAAAATAATTATATAAACTCGATCTCCTTTGCTACCAAAGTTATAAAAATAAAAATATGTATAAAAGTAGATCTAAATATTTCATTTGCATTGGAAAAATTAGAAATTGGTTTTTCACATATAATAAAAGATGATATTTTTTCAATGGGCCATGTATAAATAATTCATCAAAAAATAAGTTCATAGTGTTAGCATCAGATCACCATATCTCCTTTAATACTGCTTATAATCCTTAGTATGATCACTTTTTGTAAATATTTGTATCTAGATTACCATATCTACCTAGATCAGATATTTCAATGTCATGTTTTTATGCCAACAACCAATATGAGTTGGATGCCTATGTGAGGAAATCAATTTTCTAGAAGATGCATTTTCTATAAAAACATTCTATGTAATATCTAAGAAAATCCCCTAGTTGACTGAGAAATATCTCTAATACTAGATGTTATGAAATACACACCTAATCATGTGATTACATATAAATAGAATAAATATACACACACAAGACATATTAGTGAGCCAAGATGCTCAAACATGCAATATAATTAGAGATAGAATGATAACCTTTAATGTAGTGATACACCATAAAATGCTACTATTGACCGATTTTGACCCCAAGTAAAATTTGGGTCAACCCCTAAAATTTTTAACTTTTAGAGAAAGTTTCATATGTCCTATGGGGTCATCTATTGTCCTACATGTCTCACTTACTCTTTCCCTAGTCCTTGCTGGAACCCATCCTCCTTGTACTGTCTCAGTCAACTTTGGTCAAACCTAGTCAAACTTAGTCAAAGTGACAAATTGTATTGAAAATGTCCTAAAATGGTCTTTGAATTGTTTCAATCTGTCTTCAAGTCACACATTGGCCATTTGATAGGTTTCATGTGGTAAAAGGGTCATTTGGCCACCTTTCTAGCTAAATAATTGACTTGTACAAATGGTGGGAGTTAAAAAATATGTTATAAAGGTGGATATAAATGTGGATAAGGTCAAATAACATCAGAATTAGTTAGGTGATATTTAGAAGTCTGTTATGATCAAGAAATGGTAGTTTTTCCTTTAAAATAGGAGTTTTTTGACACTTGTATGGACTTATCAAGTTCAAAATCAGTTGAAAACATGGTGGAGTGACTCTTCACATCCCCATAGGTCATTTAGATGTTTTTTTTGTATGGATAATGTAAAAATGTTTGTATGTAACTTCTTTTCCTTTATTTTCCATTGGCAACCCAAGGAAGGCCAAATTCAATCACTTGGCATGGGCCGTAAATGTAGAATTGGAAAGAGTGATTTTTGGGGGTGGATATTAATCTAAGTATAGTTAAATTTCATAATAAAAATTTTAAATTTGGTGCCTCCTCCTTTATGAATAATCAGTTTGACTTCAAGCAACTTTTTATGCTTGATCATTTAAGAAGGGATCACTGTTTACAACTATTTTAGAATATTTTGATTTAATTTGACAAGGGAAGTTGTTACATGTGTTCCTCAAGTCTTCTCCATTATTTTTTCACTGATATATTTATTTTTTAGGTAAAAATAGCTCAAGAGGCTTCTTCCTAATCTTGTTTTGGTACAATTTCACTACCACTGCTCTATACTCAAGAATGTGCACCTATAGGTGTCATTGAAGGTGTTGTGAAGATATTTCCAAGTGTCATAAATAAATTTTATTCAATTTATGTCTATAAAATCCATTATATGTTCTTTGAGAGTCTCATCCTTGAATTTTCTTGCTCTTTCATGTCCTTGTCTGCATATCACAGCCTAAGGATCATCTACAACCTTTGTTAATGTCATGGTGGCATATATGGAGATGTGATGAGATATCATGATAAAATTCTACCTATTAATGAGGATCATTATAGGCTTATTTAAGAAGGATAATTTCAAAGAGGATATGAAAACCACTTCCCAAAACCTATTGACTGTATTGGCCTTGCAGTCCTAAAAGGACCAAAATAGAGATCTTTGAGCCTTTTTAGGATAAGATATGGGATGAAAAAATGGGTTTATAATGCTATTTATTATTTGGCCTAGTATCCCTATCCATATAAAAGGACTATGCCAATTTTGAGGTCAAAATGGTAAGTGTAAGATGGAGTTTTAACACCTTGAAAGTGCTTGCAAACACACTGAAAAAGGGCAGTGATGTGTATAGGAGGTTGATGGAAAAGTGACTTTGGAATTATTATGGAAGATTATAAATATTTAATCAATCTCAAACCATCCTAAATGATTATAAAAAAAATCTTGATCAAAAATTATAAATAAAAGGTGAAGTTTGAGTTTTTGATCACCGATGCACCTTCCCCTATCCATAGACAGGCTTGGGAAGGGTCACCTTCAACAAGGTTAGTAAACAGTGAGTTGGAAGGTTGGAATTTACACCTTGTTTAGATCCTTAAAGATGATATAGATTGTTTTTTGATTGAAAAATCATCATCAACAAACCCCAAATAAGTCATGGTAACCTACACTAGGCATGTGAATAGGCATGAAACACAGTCAAAGTAGGGTGTCCCAATTGAGGACCTAGGCAAAGAATTGATATGGTTTGAAAGGTCTCCAAGAGGGATTAAAACATAAGGATAACATCATGACCTAATAATCATGAATAGGAGGTCCAAATCCATAAGTCAAGGCTCAATCATTACCTACAGGCAAGGGCTTTGAGAGTGTCTCAGTCCTCATCAAACATTGAGCCTAATCTTGGGAATAGGTCATGAACTAGTGCAAAGAAATTAAAATCCAAATTGGAAAATTTATGAAGGATAACATACATGAGATTATGAAAATAACGTGAGTTTTTATTGTGTCATTAAATCCCAAACTAAACTCAAAACCACCTGCAGCTAGTATCCTAAACAGTGGTCTTCAATAAGCAATCAAAGACCTAGTCTAGGTTTCCAAAAGGCATGGAAGATGTTTGAAGGGAAAATAGACTAGAGAATGGTTGGGACACATCATGAGAGGAATGGATGATACATAAATTTCCCAATAAATCTCAAGGACAACCCTAAAACCTAAAAACATAGTCATACCATACCCACCTTCATAGACTGCTTGGTTCATGAAGTCTCCCTAAGAGATCTATAAAGTTGGAGGGTGAAATGGAGGATGTAGGCACCCAAATTTGGTACGGAGTACCATCAATACCTGTATAATATTTTCTAATATATAAATTTCCAATATGATTAAGTAAAATCCTCTCTGCTTTGTCTCAGAGTAGGGGTAGTTTTCCTTTGCATGGAGATGACAATTTTGAGAAATTTGATGAAATTGATGGACTAGAAGGAAAAAAGAGCTCAAGTGAAGATATTTATAGCTATAACATGCCTGGAGGAACATGAGAAGTGAAACTATAACGTCTAAAACTAATCAAGATGATCTAACCAAGAAGGGTTAAATAGAGATGTTGAAAACTAAGGACTCCATCAGTCCAGTTTCAAACTCCTACAACTAAACTACGAAATCCATCAGTTCATATTCAAAATCCTATAGATAAACTACAAAATCCATCATTATAACTATATAATCCATCATTAGAGATTATTTTATTTCATAGGCCTCATATAATGCAAAGATTATAGTGTCAAGTGTCAAGGAATGCCTATTAGAGAGTGATCTTGATGATAGGTGATGATTGAGCTTGAGTAAGAGAATGTCATGATTAAGAAAACTCCCAATTTAGGTGAGGGATTATTTTTAAATCCATCTCCTCATCACATATGAGACACTTTTCCTAAATTTCTTTAGAATGATCAAAATGAAGCTTATGATGAAGGTAGTTTGTAAGAGAGAATGATTGAGAAGATTTGTTGTGCCACGCTTGGAGAAGAGGCTAATTTGGGATGATATGATGTGTAAATCAATTTCATGACTCATTTTACATTTCATCCACATGTATTGTAAATAATTCTCACCTTTGGAAACTTTTCCTTGTGCCTCTTCAAATTCTCCTTTCTCTCTCATCTTCTAACTCTTGAAAAGGATTCCAACTCTTGGTATGGGGAATCCCTACCAAAATTGGACCTTGATTTGCACTTAAGATAATGAGAAGTAATCTAGTTATACTGAGACTCCATTTTTCGAACCGCAAAAAGTGCTAGAAAGATCTTGATGAGTAATACAATGTGAAAATGATTTGAATATAATTTGAAGACTTTTAAAAATAGAATGGTACATGGATCCACCTGGATCATTCCTTCCCATTGGGAACTTTTAGACCTCCAAAAGTTGAAATTAATTGGTAATGAGGTGAGGGTATTTTTACCTCACCTTTCCGACTTCCATCCATCTAGCCTTGCTTGGGTGCATCCCTTTGAGACCAACATGAAGATATTCAACATTACCTCTTCGTGAATTTTGCATATTCCTGTCAAGTATAATATCTTCCTACAATTCTATTAGATATTCAGGAGAAACATCATCAATGAAAGGAATGGATACACTTTCATCACGATCAATTATCATTGGAGGCTCATACAATTTCAGATTTTCCACAATTACAACTGAATAAATATGCAGATAAGATGGTAAATCTAATAGAAAAGCATTTGTGCCAATTTTTTCCATTATCCAAAAAGGACCATACCAGATTGGTTTCAACTTTTTTACCTTCACCTATTAGTCTTTCCTTACTAATGTGAAGCCATACCATATCACCTACAACAAATTGGTGATCAATACGATGTTTTTCATGCCTGGCTTTGTACTTGGCTTGACTTTTCTCCAATTGAGTACGAATAGTATGATGAATGAGTTGTATTTGTTCAATGAACTTCTTGGCTCGAATGGCTTCTTTTGGTTCACCAACAACTATATCCTATCCATAACAAAAATTTAGAGGAAATTTAGGCAAGTATCCATAACAAAATTCAAATGGAGATTTCATTGTAGAAGAATAAAGTGCTCGGTTATATGCATGTTGTATGTAACACAATTTTTCATCCCATAAATTTGGATGTTTATTGCTATAACCCCTAAGCAAATGTACCACAGTGCGGTTCACAACCTCTGTTTGTCCGTTGGTTTGTGGATGAAATGCAATGCTCTTTTTTAATCCATTAGTCCCCACAAAGTTGACCAAAACTCCCCAATAAATCAAGAATCCCGATCAAAAATAATTGAAGTAGGCAAACCAAAATGAATCCATACATGTTCAAAGAACAAATGTGCAATGCCTTTGCTAGTAATCTGCTTAGTGCAAGGAATCAAAACACACATTTTGTTAAATTTATCCACAACCACATATAAATAGTCATGTTTGCTTTGGGTCATAGGCAACCCCCCACAAAATCCATGGAGATACTTTCCCAGGGGCGAGTAGGAACTGGTAGAGGAGTGTAAAGTCCCAATTTCCTATTACTAGGTTTACTTGTGGCACAAAGAGTACATCCCTTTATATATTTAGCAACATTTTCATGCATACGAGGCCAATAAAAATACATCTTCAAATGTGCAACCATTTTAGCAACTCCAAAATGACCAGAAATAAGAGAAGTATGTGCTTCTCTAATCATGTGCACCCTCTCATTTTGAGGAATACATAGTTTACCTAAATGATACTAAAGATCATTGTGTACATGATAGTCCAATTCTTCTACTTGTCTACTACTCATCAAGTCTTTATAAGCATCCTAGAAATAAAGATCATTCACATATTGTTCTTTATAACTTTCATGAGACAAAGAACCATGTTGTAAAAGAATAGATGCAACAACCATAGGAGGCCTAGATAGCATATCTGCAACCTTATTCTGAATACCTTTTTTATACTTGATCACAAGATGAAATTGTTATAAGAAACCTTTCCAATGAAAATGTCTAGACTGTTGTAGTTTGGTTTGTGATTGGAGATACTGTAAGGGCTGATGATCTATATGTATTATTGTTTCTTTGCCCATTAAGTAATGTTTCCATTTTTTAACATTTTGAACCAATGCATACAATTCCTTATCATAAGTTGGATATTTTCTTACTACACTTGTAAAGGTTTCAAAATGATAACAAACTGGTTTCTTACCTTGCATTAAAATAGCTCCCATAGCATACTCACTTGCATCCATCTCAATCTCAAATGGTTGTTGTATATCAGGAAGTGCCAAGATTGGAGCAGTACTTATCTTTTCTTTCAAAGTGTTGAAAGCTTTTTGATGTTTGCCTCCCTATTGAAAGACCTATTTCACACTTGTCAAAGAATGCAAAGGTGATGCAATATATGAAAATTGAGCAATAAACTTCCTCCAAAACTATACTGCACCAAGAAAACTTCTAAGCTCAATTGTGTTAGTGGGTGTAGGCCAATTAACAATGACTACCACTTTTGTAGGATCAATTTTCAATTTACCATGTCCTACAATGTAACCCAAGTATATCAAAGAGGTCTTGCCAAATTCACATTTTGACATTTTTAGATAAATTTTTTCCCTTCGTAATGCATCCATGACTTTCTTAATGTGGATCACATGCTCTTCCCATGACTTGCTGAAAATCAATATATCATCTAAGTAAACTATAACAAAATCATCAAGGAACTATCTAAAAACATCATTCATCAATCTCATGAATGTAGCCAGGGCATTACAGAACCCGAAAGGCATAACAAGCCATTCAAACAATCCTTGTTTTATTTTGAATGCGGTTTTCCACACATCACTTTCATTAATTCTTACTTGATGATATCCAATTCTCAAATCCAGCTTAGTGAAATAAATAGCATGTTTTAATTGATCCAACAAATCATCAATACGAGGAAGAGGGTAACGATTCTTAATAGTAATTTTATTTAAGACACAAAAATTAACACACATTCACCAAGTGCCATCTTTCTTTGGCACCAAATTAATTGGCGAACCAATAGGAGATGAACTTGGATGAATAACACCTCTATCCAATAGATCCATTACCTATTTTTTGATTTCCTCATTTTCCACCACTGATAACCTATACATGCCAATGTTAGGGAGAGGAGAATCCTGCAATAGATGAATTTCATGTTGAACTCCCATTTTAGGGGGTAAGCCATTAGGATCTTGAAATACATCATCATAAGTAGAAATGATTTCAACCAATTCATTCTTGTGTCTAGGATCACACTTTTTGAAAGCTTGAGAATATTCTTTTTCCTTAGACTTAATCAACATGAGACAAAAAGTCTTGCTTGAATTAACTAGTCTTTTCATTTGCCCTGCTGTAACCAAGGAAAGACTTGTTCTAATGTGATGTGCTCTAACTATATATTCAATGCCATCCTTAAAAAGCAAGTACTTATTCTCCTCTCTATAAAATATTTTTTTTCTATCATAAAGATATGGGCTTCCCAAAACAATCCCACATATGTCCAATAGAACAACATCCAACTCAACCTCATCTACGAACTTAGATGTGATGGCAAACCTTAGTCTGCAAGTTTGTGAGACTTGAAGCTTCACATTGTCACACACCCAACCTAGTGGATAAGGCTTCGAATGGGGATTGGTTTGTAAGCCTAGCTTCTTAACAACCTCTGTTTGGAAATAACGGAAGCACACAATTGATTACCAAATACAAGCAACTTAATATGTGGAAATTAACCAGAATACACAAGTAACTAGAATTCATAAATAACACAGAATATGAGAAACAATACACAACTTGTATTAAAACTCTTCCAGAAGGAAATACAACAAAGAAGATTGCCACAGTTCTTCTTTACACACCTCTAGGGCTCCCACACCTCTAGGGCATAAACAATAAATCTTCCCTCAAATCTCTCTCTCTTACGGTCCCAACACACAACTCAAACACAGAGTTGGTGTTCACCTCGAACCAGTTAGTATCCAAAACTGCCAGTACTCCAGTGCTCCACGCACACCACAAGTGCTCCACGCACTCCACAAGTACACAAACGTACTTCAAGTAGATCTCCCCTAAATTGCAACAACCTGCAACCCAAATGACTTCACTTATGGAAAGATCTTCCTTGCCTTCCTCTTACTCTCTTTCTGAGTACACACCGTACTCCAAGTAGATCCTACCTGATCTTGCTCCCTGTTGTGTTGTCCTATCTGATCTTACACATCTGCAAATCAATCTGGTTCTGCACACCTATGAACCTTAGACCTTGCACACACATACACCTGCAGATCAATGATCTTACTTACCCATGTAGATCTCCAAAAGTAGCCATGCACACCTGCTGACCAAGATCCTACACACTTGAAGAATCCTGCTGATTCTCCAAAACCAACACCCACACTTGGCACTGCTGTGGAACTAGGAGGAACACCCTTGCTCACCTCACACACAGAAGGAGCTAACTTTTCTCAACTCAAACTAGAACACTTTACAATACAGCCCATGAGTCTATTAAATAGATCTCATGCAAACAATAATTAGACACCTAATTACAATAATTAGATCCCCAGCTTCTAGTCTAAATTTGGCTCTTGACATGCAAACCCTTGGTTCATTAACTAACTAACCATAACACTCAAATTTTGAACCGCACAAGCGACTAACGTCGGTCCCTGTCTACCTGGAGGTGACCGACGCCGGTCGATCCCTGACTGACGTTAGTTGTTATCCCTGTCTAATCCTGCCGATGTCGGTTGTCCTGATCGACACCAGTGTCTGTGACACTCAGCAAACTCTCTGCAACCTCCTCCTCTATTTGCATCAGTGAAGATTTTAGCTCCATAACCTAAAAATCTCCCACTTGGATATAAACAGTTGCACTGTACCTATACCTGTACCCCATCTAATTTATTTCCTGGCTTGTATTCCTCTTCAAGATCAATCTTGAAGACCACCCACCACACATCCTGTGGTGCACCTCCTATCATCCAAGTAACCTGTCGCATCCACATCTACAAACACATGTAGAAAAAGAACTTGACCCTGCATAGCATGTCGACCTGCTATTGGTCCCTCTCAAATACTTGAGAATCCACTGAACTGCCCTCCAGTGCTTCTTTCCCAGATCGGCTCCAAACTTTCTGACAGCACCCACTGCTTGGGCAAACTCAGGTCTATACCAGACCTCATGTGATTTCAGACACTGAACTATCCAACCCTTAGTGTGCTCTGGTTCTACATCTTGTGTAATGAACCTCACCAACACCTGATTCACATCAGCTCCCACTGGAGACAAAATCAACCTGTGATCTTCCATGTCTCCCATGCCAAAGAATTTTGGTGCTCCAAATCCTTCATGGCAAACCACTAAACTAATCTTACCCTTAGTTCAGAAAAACCTTGTATGTACAAACCTGCTAGCAAACATACCATCCACATACAGTAACAAGATAATGTCATGACCATCATCCACCTGGTAAGACAAACCACAGTAGTTACCCTGACATTGACTAAAGCCATGCTTTGTCATCCACCTGTCAAACCTGTACCACTATCCTGCAGCTTCCTCAAGACCATATGACCTGGTCTTCTATCTCACGTGTCTGTTCACTCTATTCTTCAACTAAGGTATCCATTTGTCTCTGTGCTTTCATACCTGCTGGCAACCCTACCAAGTCTTCGCTTGGTTTTGCATCATATTCCTACCACGCTCCCACTATTTCTTGGATCCTTCCTGCTCTGTAGTCATCAACTAGTATAAAGAAGAGGAACATTGAATTTGAGGCTTACTTACCACCTTCAGTCCTCCATATGGGTGTTTGAGACTCCTTGACAGCTTGTTGTCTACCCAAAATCCATTACAGTGACCGACCTTGGTCACTACACAGTCTGCATCCAACCGACATCAATTCCATGTGCCTGTCCTGACTACCAACTCTGCCAACATCGGTGTCCCTGTTGTGAATGTCAGTCCTCCTGATCGACGTCGGTCTTACCCTACCCGACATCACCAGCTTTGGTCTGCACATGACCGACATTGGCACCTATCTATTCGATGTCAATTCTTTCTGACCGACGCCGGTACCTATGTTTTCCTATGAGTGATGACTTTTTTACCCCCGAGCTTTCTTTGAATCAAATCCCTGTCCAAACTACTCTACTCAGAGGTACTCAGCCTTCTCCATTGATCTCTGTCCACCATCTCCTCCATAAACACCAAGGCTTTCCAGTTCTTAAGCCTGTCAAACACATCTGACTTCCTCTTAAGAACATGCATCTCTTTCTTGCTTATGTGACCAAGCCTACAAAGCCACGTCTCCACAACAAAATAAGAATCAATAATATAAGTAAGTAGATAAAGAGTACCTACTTTCTTACCACCAGCTAATTCAAGTGCATCCACTATGAGAGTTCTTGTGCATCTCTCATCACCCAACTTTCCTGAAGAAATTAGCCACATCTCCAAGCCTATGACTTGCATGACCTTCTTCAACACCCATGTGTTGGCCGCCTGCAATTTCAGCTTCACTTCCCCTTTGCCAATTCTTTGGCAAGGCACACCAGCCCCTAAATAAATATTTCCAAAGTCTCCAAAGACCTTACCATGAAAAGATACTCTATTTCGAACTGCATGGAAAGAGGCAACATAATCTATTAACCAAGATTCAACTTTATCCAAGAAACATACCAGAGCATCCTGTGCCACATCACCTGCAACATCTGCTTCTTCAGTTCCTTCATTTTGATCTTCCACAAACCAACAATTTTCTTTTACCTGCTCTTTCTTTCCATAGGACTGTAACTGACCATTCGTGCTTTTCAATTCCTCCATTCTTAGCTTACTTTCTTCTGCCATTGCTCTACTCCCACTCAATCAGAAACCCCTGAGAGTGACCTGTAACCAAACACAAAACCTGCTCCCTACAACCTTAGCTCTGATGCCACTTGTTGGGAAATAACAAAAGCACACAATTGATTACCAAATACAAGCAACTTAATATGCAAAAATTAACCAAAATACACAAGTAACTAGAATTCAAAAATAACACAGAATATGAGAGACAATACACAGCTTGTATTAAAATTCTTCCAGAAGGAAATACAACAAAGAAGATTGCCATAGTTCTTCTTCCTTACACACCTCTAGGGCTCCCACACCTCTAGGGCATAAATAGTAAATCTTCCTTCAAAGCTCTCTCTCTTACGGTCCCAACACACAACTCAAACACAGAGTTGGTGTTCACCTCCAACCAGTTAGTATCCACTACTGTCAGTACTCTAGTGCTCCACGCACTCCACAAGTACACAAACATACTTCAAGTAGATCTCCCCTAAACTGCAACAACCTACAACCCAAATGATCTCACTTATGGAAGGATCTTCCTTGCCTTCCTCTTTGCTTTCTTTCTGAGTACACACTGTACTCCAAGTAGATCCTGCCTGATCCTACTCCCTATTGTGTTACTGTCCTATCTGATCTTGCACATCTGCAAATCAATCTAGTTCTGCACACCTGTGAACCTTAGACCTTGCACACATATACACCTGTAGATCAACGATCTTACTTACCCATGTAGATCTCCAAAAATAGCCATGCACACCTGTTGACCAAGATCCTACACACTTGAAGAATCCTGCTGATTCTCCAAAACCAGCACCCACACTTGGCACTACTGTGGAACTAGGAGGAACACCCTTGCTCACCTCACACACAGAAGGAGCTAACTTTGCTTAACTCAAACTAGAACACTTTACAATATAGCCCATGAGTCTATTAAATAGATCTCATGCAAACAATAATTAGACACCTAATTACAATAATTAGATCCACAACTTTTAGTCTAAATTTGGCTTTTGACATGCAAACACTTGGTTCGTTAACTAACTGCATGTAACACTCGCAGTTCAAACTGCACAGGCGACCGACGTCGGTCCCTGTCTGCCTGGAGGTGACCGACGCTAGCCGATCCTTGATCGACGTCGGTTGCTATCCCTGTCTAATCCTACCAACGTCGATTAGCTTGACTAACGTCGGTTGGTCTGACCGACGCCGGTGTCTGTGACACTCAGCAAACTCTTTGTAACCTCCTCCTCTATTTGCATCAGTGAAGCTTTTAGCTCCACAACCTAACAACCTCTTCAGAAATTAAATTTGCTTATGAACCACTATCAAATAGAGTGTCAATCTTAGTATGCTTTGAAACAACTCTAATGTGGAATAACTCATTTCTTTTCTTATCAACATGCATAGAATTTTGTTTAGAAGAAGATGCTGCATTAGTGCTAGAAACTGAAAGAGAAAAATCATCATGTAATCCCATAGCTGTGATCTTAGTTTCATCACCTGAATCTGAACCTAAGTCCTGAACCATAGCATTAGCCTTCTTTTCTTTCTTTTGATACCTCTTAGGCCTTAACTCAGGATGTAGTTTCCAACACTTAGACTCATCATGATTTTTCTTGCAATGATTACAAAATGGTTTTCCTTCTTCTTTTTTAATAGTATAAGTGGATTTATATTTACCCTTTCCTAATGAACTTTCCCCTTTGGATTGCTTAACATTAGATTGCTTACTTTTTTCTTTAGGAAAATATTCTTTTGATTGTTCTCCTCTAGCCTCTAAATGAGTGGCTTGAACACATACTACATCTAAATTAGTGGGATTGAACATAAGAATCATATGTCTTAAGTAACTATGCAACCCACCTATATATTTTAGCAGTGTTTTTTGTGTGTATAGAGGAACATTCAAAAGTAAGGCTTTTTTCCTAAAATATTGTGTATAATCTTGAACACTTTGGCCTTTTCCTTGTCTGAAACTTTGCCAATCCATCATGGCTTGTTGCATATAGCCTAAAGGATATAATTGCTTTCTATGTTCTTCAATAAATTCATTCCAAGTGGAAATCGAGTTACCTTTTTGAAGCTAGGTTTCCTTCAACTTGCTCTCCCACCAGATGAGAGTTGTGCCTCCCATACAAAGAGTAGCCAAATGAATTTTTGACTCATCCCCTACAATCTTTTGGATCCTGTAATAAACTTCAATCTGCTTGACCCAATTATCCAACTTTTTAGCATTAACTTCGCCATTAAACATTGGTAATTCAAACTTAATATCCAATTTTAGTGAAGGGAGAGATTCCACAGTTTTTTTACCATCATCCAATGGAGAAGGTTTTTTGGTTTCTTTACCTTTTGATTCTCATGAATCACCTTCTTTTTCATTGTTGGATTTCCTTTGTTTTTCATGGTATAGTTCCTCAACTATGCTTCTCATGTCCATGAAGGCTCGGTAGAAAGCTTGTTCGGATTCCATCTCTTCTTCGGCCATCCTTGAAGCATGCCTTGAACCAATCTCTGGATTATACTCAATGAGTTTTCCTTCACCCTTTTGAGATTTAGACCTTGTCAACATACACTAGCAATCACTATTAAATAACAACCACTCTGATACCAAAAATCTTATATGTAAACTGAAAATACAAGTGTAGTATATTCGAAAATCACTTGTTCAAGTTTAAGAGATCCTTCAATTTCTCACTTTTTTGCTTAAATTTGTATAAAGAAATTAAAACCAGATATAAAATGAAGATCAAAACAAAATAATAATTAGAGAAAATTCAAATAATTCACTAGCAAATTGATAACGGAGTTCGGCTTCAATAGCCTACGTCTCTGGGTCCGTTCTAAGTGAGGACCATTCTCATTAATTTTGTGCAACAAATGGCTTCCAAAATAAATGAAAGTCATCAATTCACCTTATCTGATCTTTGCTTGCCTGTAAAAATATCTCTCAGACCTGAAAATAATGGCCCAAGGCCGTACAAAGCAATAACAAGTCTCTAACCTTCTTAAATCTCTTTACATAGTCTGCTTTTCGTGTCTGTTCAAGTAGAAATTAGTCCCTTTTATAACACTTCAACCCCCATGGCTGAAGTGGTCAAGGAATTAACCTTTTAGATGATATGTCAGGAGTTCAAAACCTCCTCCCACCTTTATAGATGCCTTGGCATGAGGAAAAGGGTGGCCTTCTTTCTAAGGGGCGCTTTAGCATGAAATTTGAAATGATTTCCCTCCTTTTTTGGCACCTATGGACTTGGTTTTGTCCCACATTTTCTGGGAATTCAGTTTTAAATGCCTTAAATAAAAATTTATGACCATTCTTCAGATGCCTAAGACAATGCCACCCACTTACGCTGTGTTTAAGCTTGGTCAAAGCATGTTTAGTGGGATGGGTGATGTGGCAGTTTTCTTTGGTGCCTTGTTTCAAAGTTTGAAAATTTCAAACAACATGTGAATAAAAACAATAAACCAACATTTTTTTTGAATTGAATGATTTTCCATGTGTTAAGTGGCTATTGGTCCACTTGGCATGCCCTCAACAGTGCCACGTCACTTTCGACACCCCCTGTCGCAAGATTTCTTCAACTAGCCATATCTTGAGCATCAGGACTCCATTTTTTGAACCGCATAAAGCGCTAGAAAGCTCTTGACGAGTACTAAAATATGAAAATGATTTGAATAGAATTTAAATACTTTTAAAAATAGAATGGTACATGGATCCACCTAGATCATCCTTATTCTACAATTGACTGATCAAGTCAGCAATGTCAATTGTTTGTTATTGCTCTAGAGCTTGAGCTTGAGAAAGATTTAAGGTTAAATACATAACATGATCATTTAGATTAGATGACTCTCCTTTTTCATTTGTGCATATATTTTTTAATTTATTCATTGTAGTTTCAACTAAAACATGTAGTTGTTCCACCGTACTTGGTTCCTCTACCATGATTGGCTCTTCTATTATGATTAGAGAGTTCCTTTTGAAAGGAGTTTCTTTACCATCTATAGTTTTAGGGATACTTTGATGTATGGGGGAATGAGATACCTTTTTAAAACTATCCATAATGTCTATAGCCTCTTGTTCATCTTCATCTATCAGAATTAACCTTCTCCTTCTTTTGGTCACTCTTTGAGCGACACTCAATTGTCTTTCCTTTTCAACTATCAAACCCTCGGTCTTCTCAAGTTTTGTAGCAAACTTTCATTTCAATTTTATTTTTCCTAATAAGGTAATTGGTGCCACTACATATTCCTGAGGTTCTTGTGGGGACATTGAAACTACAGGAATTTGAGACCTTGTGATTCTTCTTGAAGAAGAAGAAGGGATTTCTTTTCAGACTACAGTCTGTGATTTCTTCTTTGAAGTTATTTTCTCAACTGATGCAGCAGGTGGAAATGAATGTTCCTATGGTAAATTTGAAGTTTCTTATGTAGTCATATTTTGAATTTGTTGTGTTACACTATTCTTAAATTCCTCTCAGACCTCTTATCCTTTCTGAAGGAAGTGATGTTAGATAATTAGGTGAATAAGGCCATGGTGCCTAAGAGCAACATTAGGAGTTGTAGTCATAATTTAAAGAGAACCATATAAGAAAGATGAGAGTTTAATATTGTAATGAAGGTTTTGCCTCCCATACTTAAGGTGTATTAATATTTTCATGTCTTCTCCTCCTAAAAGACTATTTTTCCCCTCACAAATAATATACTTGATTACCCACTTGGCTACACATTTCTAAGGTTCAGGAAGTGAATTCATACTAATCCCTTTTGAGTTTCCTTTGAAATATATTAGACACAAAGTCCCAGTCTACTCATTACCATTAAACTAAATAATTAAATCATTAAATGGAATTCTGCCTATTGCTCTCATTCCCTCTTCTGGAACTTATATGATTTGACTTATAATTTGAGTTGAAATAGGAATAACAATGCCTTTAACAACTAAAAACTCAGGGGTGAGATTAGTGATGAATTCTCTTACCATTGTTTTGTGGAAACCCTAGAAAATTTCAATGAAAGGTAGCCAACCATTTTCTCTAAAAACTGCCATAAAATTTTTGTCTTTGTGAAGCTTTAATGCATTCTTCAGCTCTGATCTCATTTTTTCCCCATTTCTACTCAGATTTAAAGACAACTCTATTTCTTTAACTCAGATTAGGGTTTAGACCAGCTTCTATTGAAATCTATAGGCAACAATCACTGAAGATCTATAGAAATGAAATGTTTTGTGTGAAACTCCATATCATCATGAGTCCGTAGTTTGACATGATTACTTTATACATTTCAGTGCCTCACATTTGTACAAAGTGTGCCAGCCATTTTGTCAAATTATTACAAATTGGATGAAATGATGACATGGTACTTTGATAGTGATAACTATTTATCATTTCATTTAGAACCTATTTATGATGTCCCATCATTATAATTATTGATGTTGCAATTGATTGTACTAAAGATGCATAGGTCATCATGATGTATAAATACACCTTTGCCATCTTGTTTGCATGCTTATCTATTATGGTATGTGTCATGTCATTCCATTTTGGAAGGCTCAAGTTTGGGTATCTCCATAGAATAAATCTTTATTAAATCAAAGATAATAAGCTAACTAAACATAAAATAATAAAATATATGTCTCACTTACTTTTGACCTTAGATTGATCCTTTGCTCACCATTTGTCCTACAAAAATAAGTTTACATGGATTAGTAAACAAGTGTTGAAAGAAGAATTTTTATTGCATGGAGAAGACTAATCATAGTGACATGATGAGATTATCTTGTTTTCTTATATATTTTGTTTTTTCCCTTTGGCCAGCCATTGCTAGTTTTCTAGCCAAAGCCCTTTTTGTAATGCATAGCTAGCCAGTAAGCTAGTTTTCTGGGCATGCATTGTCAATAGTGTCCCTGGAATATTTTTCACTATTGATTTTTTTTTTTTTTTTTTAAATTTGTATGTAGGATCATCAAGGATCAGGTTATCTAGAAGAAGCAGAGTCTTCCAGAATAGCTACTTGATTTGAAGCAGTTTCCTTAGAAGAAGTAGAGTCCTCTAGAAAGGCTACTTGATCTTTTACCTTTTGAACAAATTAGTATTTATTGACAGGTTTTTGATAAATATTCAATCTATGTCCATTGACTAACAGAGATATTATGCTATCATCAATAGGTACTAGCTTAACAAAACCATTTTCAAAGCCCTCCTCAGTCTGATAAGGTCCCAACCACCTCATTTGTAGTTTTCCTTTAAATTGTTGAAATTTGAAATCAAACAACAATGCCCAATCTCCTTTTTGAAACTTTCATTGATTGATCTATGAATCATGCCAAACTTTTCTTTGATGTTGTACTAATTTAGTTCTTTGTAGTGCTTCCATCCTCATCTCATCAAGTTGATTAAGATGTAAGAGTCTTTCTTTCTGTATTTCTTCTAATTCAATCCCTACTTCTACAACTATTTTCAAAGTTTGTAATTCAAATTCAACATAGAATAAGGGCTTCTTACCATAAACCAATTCATAAGGTGAAAATCTAGTTGTTATTTTCCAAGTAGTATTATAGGCCTAAACAACTTATGGTACCTTATCTACCCAAATCCTTTCTACTAGAATTAACAACCTTGGTTTAAATGGTTTCTAGTTCTTTGTTGGTGACTTCAACTTGCCCATTAGCCTGTGGATGGTATGGAGATATTTTTATGTGTTGAGTTTGATATACTTACATGAAGTGCTTTATCATGTTTGACATTAACTGTGGTCCTTGATATGAGACTATTTCCCTTAGAGAACAAAATAATTTCATGATTTTGAAATATAAGAAATAAGCTACCATCTCTTCTCTTGTAGGAGTTAATACTTCCACTTCCATCCACTTGGTCACATAGTCTGTACATACTAAGATATATTCTTTTCCTCTGGAAGGAGGATCTATAGGATCTATAAAATCAATTCCCCATTTCTTAAATGGTTCTAAAACCAATTGAGGATGAGGGTACAGAGGCATCTCTGTTGAAAGAGTAGGCTGCCCAATACTCTGACAAACATCACAATGTCTGACATATCATTTTACTTGTTGATGAAGGTGAGGCCAATAGTATTCTACTCCTAAGATTTTTTGTATAGTTCTTTGAGCTGAGTAATGACCTCCTCTGTGTTCATCATGACAAGATCTAATGATATCATAAGCTTCAACATTTGTCACACACTTGTGAAACACATGGTTAGGTCCAAATTTGAATATCATTCTAGTAATCCATTTAAAAGAACTTTCTTTGATTAAATGTTTCTTTTATTCTTGTGCAAATTGTAGAGTAAACTTCCCTGTCAAGAGGTAAATGGCTATATCAGCAAACCACAGAGATTTTGATGAAATAGTAAATAGTTATTCATCTAGAAAGTCATCTTCCATCAATTCTTCCTCACTTGTAGTGTTCATTCTTGATAATAAATCAACAACCACATTATACTTCCTTGCTTTATCTATAATAGTAACATCAAATTCTTGTAAGATCAACAACCATCTAATAATCCTACCTCCCACAATTGGTTTGTTGGTAATATATCTAATAGCTAAATGGTCTGTATAGAAAAATACCTTGTAGCCTATTATGTAGTATTTGAATTTGTTGACTTTATAAACTACAGCTAGGGATTCCCTCTTAGTTATAGTTTAGTTTATTTTAACATATGTCATGTTTTTACTAATATAATATATAGCATACATGTTATCCTCTTCATCCTTTTGTCCAAGGACTGCTCCTATTGCTATATTGGAAGCATATATATATATATATATATATATATATATATATATATATGGAATGGTTGAGTTTAATCTTATCCTCTCAATACTAGAGTAGTAATGAGTTTAGCTTTGATGGTCTCAAAGACCTACTGGAAACTATCACTCCATTCAAATATACTATCTTTTGTAAGTAAGGCAAACATAGGGGTAGCTATTTGGCTAAAATTATCTATGAAGCATATGTAGCAACTAGTATGTCCCAAAAAGTTCTTGATTTTAGTTTGTGTTTGTGGGATGGGTAAGTTGGATATTATTTCAACCTTCTTTAGATCTACTTGAATGCCTTTTGCAGAAATATGGTGTCCCAACACTATTCCTTCATCCATTATCAACAAACATTTATCATGGCTCAAAGATAATTGATGTTCTTCACATTTGATCAATAATCTTTCCAAGTTGGTAAGAGCCTCTTCATAAGTTCCACCATGAATGATGAAATCATCTATATATACTTCAACACAATCATTTGTAAGGTTAGATAATATTGTCAAAAATACTCTTTAGAAGGTTACTGGAGCATTACAGAGTCCAAATGGGAGTACTTGGTAAGTAAAATTTCCCCAAGGGTAGGTAAATGTGGTTTTATCTTGATATTTAACTGCCACCATTATCTGGTTATACCTACTAAACCCATCCAGGAAAGAAAAATATATTTTTCCTACCAAGTTGTCAAGAACTTGATCAATGAAAGGTAGAGAAAAATAATCTCTTAGTGTTGCTTTGTTTAGTTCTCTATAATCTACACATACCCTTAATTTTCCATTTTTATTGGGCATAATTACCAGGGGTGAAACCCACTGGATATCTGAGATGGGGTAAATAAACCCAACTTATAGCAATTTTTGGATCTCTATTTTGACTATCTCCTTTAATGTTGGGTTTATTCTTCTTGTGGTTGTTAGATCAGTTTGATAGATTCCATGTAAATGTGATGAGTGCATATGTTGGGGTGAATTCCCTTCATGTTGATATAATCCCAAGCAAAATCCTTGGTATGTCTTTCTAGAACTTTAAAGAGTTGATCTTCCTCTTCATTTGTTAACCAACTATTGATGTTCAAAATCTTTCCAGGTAATACCATGATTGGTTTTGTGTCTGGGTAGTTGGATTATATTTGATTGAATCCACTAATAAATGAGTTCATAGGACATGGATGAGGAAGTATATTATGAAACATGGTTACATTATCAACAAACTCTTCTCTAGGAGGAATCAGTCTTGCTAAAGAACAATGGAATGCATCTAAGAAATGAGTTTGTTATTGTTCTAACAATTTCCACACACTTCTCTGAATCAATACATGATCATATGTTGAGGAAACAATAAAATAAGTAGAAGTGGAGGTTTCATAATATTCTATCTGACCCAAGAATCCTAAATTGAGGTAGTGTGTAGTTTTTGGACTAGTAGAGTCCATAAATTCTAGATTGGCAAAGTCCATAGCTTTTAGACTAGCAGAGTCCATAGCTTTTGGACTGGCAGAGTCCATATATTATAGACTGATAAAGTCTGTAGCTTCCAGACTGGTAGAGTCTATAGCTTTCAAACTAGTAGAGTTCATAGCTTCTAGACTGGCAGAGTCCATATCTTTCAGACTGGTAGAGTCCATAGATTTTAGGTATATGTTTCCATTCAATTCTTCCAAGTGTTTTTAATTGTGATCATAGCTAAGGAGGAAATGTTGTTTGATGTGTTGTCTGATTCATCCACCCAAAGTTCTTGTATGTGATTTGTTGATGGTTTTGTAGGAGGATACAAAGAGATGCATTTGGATTTTAACCCATTAGAAATGGTCATGTCTCTTAACTTGTAATCAATTAATGCTGCTACAATAGCCAACCATGGTCTACCTAGGATTATGGCATATCCTAGATTCTTTATTTTAGGTTAAAAGACCATGAAATCTACTGGATATTCCCAAGACTCTATTAGTACTTCAAAATTTTCTATAGTCCCTTCTGGTTTAGTTATAGATTGGTCTGCCATTTGAAGAATGGTAGTTGTGGGTTGCATTCTCATAAAAGATAATGTATGGAGAGTATCAGTTGGCATAACATTAATTACTGCTCCCAAATCTACCAAGATGTTAGGAATTTTTTTACCTTCGATTGTGACTGTGATCACTGGGCTTCCTAGATTTACATATTTCAGAACTAATAGTTTTTTTGCTAATAAATCAGCAACTTTTCCATCAACATGAATGGTTCCTGGATATTTTTCTTTCCTCCCAGGTGTCTTGATACAAAGGTTTTTTATGATCTTGTTTAATTCAGGTATATCCCTAATAACTTGTAGTAGGGGTACCTCAATATTGATCTTTTACAACTCATGGACCAAGTTTGATTCTGATTTAATATCAATTTCTTTTAATCTATCAGGAAAAGGAACTACTGGTGTAGTAGTGTTTTCTTTATTTGATTCAGGGCTCATTTTGATTTTGGCTTCTCTAGTGTTTAATTGAGATGATTTTGTTTTTTATTTTTCACTAAGTATCTCAGAAATGAGAACTTGAGGTTTTTGTATAATTTTCCTTGATCTTAAATGTATGTCCAAACAATCAATAGATCCAACATTCATTGTCTCTTCATGTTCATTAACATAAATAGGTGCTGGTTGTTTATTTTTTAGAATTGCTATTAGTTGTGCAGACATTGAGGGTTGATTGATTTGTCCTTATTGCTAAATAACTAGGGGTGGCATTATAGTTTATTTTTGAAGTGTTCTTCTTGGTTAGGTGAATTTTTGCTATGGGTTCCACAATGGATTCCATTGTTGATATTGATGTGGCATCCATTGTTGCTGTGGTACCCAATGTTGTTGTGGTTGTGGCACCATCCATGGGGGTGTTGGCATCCAATCTTGTCCTGCCCATAGATTTTGGATTGATTAAATTTGATGTTGATTCCAAAAAGGTGAAAGAAATAAAACATTCCATGGTGCCATCCATGGATTAATTGGGTTTATTGCATTAAATTGTCCTTGATCCTAGTTTTGTGAGGCAAAGTTTTGTCTCTAGATATAATTTACTTCTTCAGTGGACTGGACTTTTGTTTTCATTTGATTTTTTAAAATAGGTAGAAGGGTGAAATTTTTGGTATCATGATCTATTACATCACAGATCCCACATGATGAAACATTGGTTTTATCTAAGGGGTAGTCTCTAAGGGAATATTTCTATCTGCACTTAGGATAGTAGATTGTTAAGGGTTCTATTGCATTTTCCTTAGCTTAAAGGCCATCCAAAGTAATATTTATTGTAACCAAAATATCCATCTTTAGATTGGAAAATTCTTCCATTAGCTTACCCACTTCATTAGATTTCCCAAACCTTCCTCTCCTAATTCTAGGTTTTGTTCAATAGTAGTTGGTACAAAGCTCAAATTGAAAGCCAACTTATTTATATCTCTACCTCCCATTAGATTCAAGGCATCTCTAGTATCTTCATCCAACCATTTTAATAAAACTAATTTTTGAACTTCTTCAGTGAGTGGATAATTACTTCTTTTATGAGTGAACATGAATCTATCTAAATAATCCTCTCAATATTCATCCTCATTCTGTTTGATTTTGAAGAAATCCTCTTTTCTTTCTCGCACTCGGTAGTAATCTTGATACTTGTTTAAGAATTCTATCTCCATATCATCCCATGTTCTAATAGAATCACTAGGTAAACCCATGAACCATCTCATAGCTATAGCTTTAAGTGTAGAGGGAAAGAGTTTTAATTTATATCTATCTATTGTGTAATCATAGATTTTACATAGCACCTTAAACTCAAACAGGAATTGATCATGATCTTTTGTAGATCTTCCCCAAAAATTTGGTAGATTAGCTGGTGAAATATTTTTCATGGGGGTTTGATCATTAGGATCTGCAACAATAGGAAAGTAAAAAGTCCTTCCTGGTTGTGCAATTTGTTGATTTTGTGGATTTTAATGGAGAGCCATATTTTCTTCTTCTAATGATGTTTCAAAGCTAGGATTATCTTCCCACTAAATATTTATGGTATCAATTATGGGTTGTTCAAAGTTCTCAAAATTTTCTTCAGCTATGGATTTTTGAAATTCTTCTTCTAATTTCTTGGAAATTTCTAAATAATGTCTTCCTACAAGAGATTGATCTTGAGGAATTTGTCCTATGGGGCTCAATTGTGGCAATGGCCTGGTTTCTATCCAAGTTTCTGAAGATTCTTGTAGATAGGTTTCACTCATAACTTTTGTTTCACTACTCAGAGATGTTGAAGGAGTTTCAACTTGTGTTCTTGGTGGGAATTTTGGGATGAATCATCCTTTAAAATCTCTAGGATGGTACATCAATTTATTGATTTTTTTTGTTTTTTGTTTTAAATTGATGGTGTTTACAATTTTTTCTATTTTTCACTCTAGACCAATAATTATGACCTTACTAACACCTTATTCCCCAGAAATAGTGCCAAAAATGATGAGTGTCATTCAACTCCTCATTTAATCAATGTTCAAGTGATGTCTTATTAGCCAGGGTTGGTGTCCAATGCTGTTTGCAATAAGGTGTAGGATGGTAGATCTAAAAGTCTGCTTGTGGGGGCATTTTATGGTCCTATTCTAACTTTGACTAATGAAAGAAATATGTCTTAAACTAATCGATTCACTCTTTTGATGAAAAGTAAAAGATGTAACTATTTAATTAAATGAATCCACTCTTTTTATTGAAAGTAAAATCACACTCCTATTTACTCTTGTGTGGAAATGGAGATGTTTAACTTAAAAAGGAAATTTGCTTCACATGTTTGCTATAAAATAAAACACACTTTGCTTAGAAAGGAAATGACTTTGGAATAAGTAAATGCCTTTTGAAATGTGAATTTTTTTGATGTTTTATGAATGAATTCAAACATTATCAAGATTCTGATTAGTTATAACAAAGATTTAATATAACATAACATAAGTATCGTACATAATTATTGGTTCCAAGGAGAGTGGGCCCTTGCTCCTCTCAGACTCAGGAACAAAGATTAATCAATGATAGACACTAAAGTGATAATTCATAAAATTGAAATGATTAAAATCTATCTAAAACCTGTAATATGCTTATACGTATCTTTCATCTATTATCTTTTTAATAACAAACTCTTACATTTTATGCTAATACAATAAAGTCAAAAAAGAATGCAAAGAGATAGGATTCCTTGGTTGATCCACTCATATAAAGATAGGATATTAGATTTATGAGAGATCCAATTATTCTAATGAAATAGATATACTATCCTATAATAGTCCTAAGATCACAATATATACAACTTTATCAAAAGCAAATCCTACAAAATAGCAGGCAAGTATTTTCCTCATTTGACTCTAGTTGAAATGATTCTCTCTTATCTTATCTGTCTGCTAGCTTCCCCATTTATAGCTTTGTCTTTACAAAATCCACATAATTGATCCTATAGAGTTGGTAGGAATGAGCCTGTGGAGTCTATAGAAACAAGCATGTGGAGTCTGTAGAGACAAGCCTGCAGAGTCCGTAGAAACAAGCCTATGGAATCCATAGAAACAAGAATGTGCCATCCTTCGAACTAATGTTATTCATGATTATTTATTACTATTTCATGTTGGTCCTCCTATGTACTCATATGAACACGTGTCTCAAAATCATGAAAAAATGGACTTGCAGAGTCTGTAGATTCATTTTGTATGAGTTTGTAGTTCTGCTGGATGGAGATCAAAATTGAACTTTCACTATACATCACCTGTGTCTTCTTCCTGAGCATTCCTCACAACAAAAATCACTAAAACATGCTATGTATTAGATATTAATGACAAATTAAAGGTTTAGTCTTTGGTTCAATATAAACAAGACAAGTATCTACTTTCCATGTAATAGCTATCTAACAATCTATGATTTGCATAAGATAACATCCTTAGAGAGATGAATTGAGGGAAATAACATGTCAATAATGAGCCATATTTTGAGATCATCAATATCCACATTTATTATAGCTGATTCTCACCTTTGGACACTTGTCCTTGTGCCTCTTCAACTTCTCCTTTCTGTCTCATCTTCCAAGTTCTATAAGGATGAGCCATTTTGGCTATTGAAAAGGATTCCATCTCTTGGTATGGTGAAGCCCTACCAAAATTGTACCTTAATTTGCACTTAATCTAGTGACAAGTAAGCTAGCTATACTCTAATTCTATTTTCACTACGTGTTGAAGTGATCAATCTTGAATGTCAAGTATAGATTGAGTTCATCTTATTTTCATGCAATCCTTGAATGTGTTACTGTAAATGACTTCTCTCCTAATAGTTTTAATGAATTTTATGCTACTGAAATAGACTCTTGAAGTGTGTATGAGTTTGGTAGTGTCATATTTGACCTTCCCTTCACTTGCCTTTATTTTTTGAGCTATTATTTTCCTTCATGAGAAACACTAATGCTAGGGAGATCCATTAATGGTGTTGAGGCTAGTTTGCTTGTCTTAGTGCATTACACAAATTCTAAATGTATGAATGGAATTAACTCTTGGTGTATCACCTCCTAGTTTAGGTTTAATTTATATATCTTTCTCTCCTTTTTCAGCCATAATAGGTAGTTTTAGTATTATAAGCACATCAATTCATATCTAGGGAGCTAGACCTTATAATCTAGAGATTCATCTCTCATATAAGTTCACCCACAACTTGAGAGATGACTCAATGTTGCATCAAATTTTAGGAGCTTCATAGAGTGTCCTAGGGTGCATGATTTAGAGATAACAAATAATTTTGGAAGGAATAACTCCATAATTATACTTCAAATATAAAATAAAAACTTACTTGATATGCTTTACAATGATATTCCATCTCATTATATAAATCCCTATTACTAATCATGGATGGGTAATTTCCTAATCCCTGTGTACTTACTCATTGTATAGTGTAATAAATTAGAAATGTTACTCATATAACAATATAACTAAATCCATAATTTATCCATATAATTAACTAAGTGATTTATGTACCATATGTTAGAATATCCATTAAGATATATACATTATAATATTATATCTCTAGGTACATGACATGTAGTTTACCCAATATGTAACCTTGCATGATATAAGAAAGAAACATTAAGGATTATTTATATATTTATTATAATCTTTTAAAAAAAATTATAGTCTATCTAAAATTTTACCTACATATGATACAATCTAATACTAAAATTGAATGTATATTATGACATAAATAAATAAATATGTTCATATGACTATCAAATTTAATCTCTAATTAGATGTTGGCTATGGAAGTTGATAATGCTAGGAATGAGGATGTGGCTTCTCTTTTAAAAAATATTCTTTTGGATCCCCAAAATTCAATTTGGAGGTACAATATATTTGATTTAGAAAAATAGATAAGCTATGTTAATATGTTATCTAATATGGTTTGATCCTTTACTATCCACAAGGATATTACCAATGTTCACTATGCAACTGACTATTTAGTTATAGATAAGTTGCAACACCGACATATAATTATCTTAACTTTGTAGGCTATGAGTTTGGGATAATTTAACATCATGGATAATTTATGCACTATATTATCAGATGATTCTTCTTAAATAAATATGTTCATATTTACATCAAATTTAATTTCTAATTAGATGCTGGATGTGGAAGTAGATTATGTTAGGAATGATGATGTGACTTCTCTTTTGAAAAATATTCTTTTGGATTCCCAAAATTTAACTTGAGGTACAATATATTTGATTTGTAAATATCCATAAGCTATGTTAACATGTTATCTAACATGGTTTGCTCATTTTATCTCCAAAAGGATGTTACCAATGTTGACTATGCAATTGACTATTTACATGTCGATAAGTTGCATCACCAACATATAATTATCTTAAATTTCTAGGATCTGAGCTTTAGATAATTTAAGATCATATATAATTTATGTAGTATATTATTGATTAGATGATGCTTCTTTTTCCTCTCCCTAATGTTAACCTTCTCCTCATCTTTAACATGAAGTAGGGAGTGATGGTGTATTTTATATAGGTAGTTATGTGGATGGTGGGGATGGTGCTAGTCTAGATAATGCAATCATGGTTGAGGAATGATATCCTAGATTTTTATTGATTTTTTGTTTAATTATATATGAATTTTGATTGCCTATCAGTTCTATGTAAATTTATCAAGCTCCTTTAAATAATTAGGATCCTCTAATACTCTTTTTTTATAGTATCAATGGGAAATTGTTATGAATCTTGTTGGTTAAGTGTTGTTGAGTGATGAGTTTAGAGTAGATAAACTCATGAAATTACTTTAAAATTAGTTTAATATGTAGGTAAACATTTTTTATACTAATAAATACATTGAAAAGCTAAGAAAAGTTTAATTTATTTTCATGCAAGTGATTTTTTATTTTTATCATTTAAATAATTTTTGAATAATATATTTATTTATATAAAAACATGTTCACATGAAAATTTATAAATACATTATATTATATCTTTATTATTAAGGAGGATGAGTAGAAGTGAAGAAGAAAAATATTCAATATAATGAATTTGTTATTTTGAATTGTTTATAAATACATACATAAAAACATACATACATATATAGAGAGAGAGAGAGATTTGCATATTTTTCATGATTTTCTTGTTATTCTATCTTTACTGAATAGTGTGTCATTTAATTTACTAAAAAAAATTCAATTGGTATTAGAACAAGGTTTGGGTTGTAGTTTTTTATTTCAAATATTTCTAACAATTGATCATATTAAACTCTAACAATATTCCCATTCCATAATTTAGTGGTAATGACTACGATAATTGAAGCATAAATACAATGAGTCTTTTGATAGTAAAATACTTATGGGAGGTTATATAAACATGTTATGAAGAACTAGTTGAGTGGGCCACTAGTTTAGTTAATGAGAGGCTAGCCAAGAAGGAAGATGAGAAGAAGAACACATAAGGTTTGTTTCATATTCAAATAGATACAGATAAGAGTTTATTTTAAAGAATTAAAAGTGCAAGGACAACCAATGATTTATGGAAGATTTTACAAGAAGATTAACAAGGTAGAGAACAAGTCAAAGTAATTAGGTTGTAAAACTTGATGAGAGAATTTGAGAATTTGAGGATGTAAGAAGATAAAAGTGTGAGTGATTTTTGTATAAGTAAAGGATTTAGTCAATAAAATCACTACTTTTAGAGCAATGTTGAACAAAGAGGTTGTGATCAAAAAGGTGTTAAGATATTTAACACCAATTAGTGAAACCATGTTGCCATCATTATTGAAGAAACTAAGGATTTGACTACTCTTGAGTTTGATCACCTGGTTGGATCTCTTGTGTCTCATGAATAAAAAATAAGAGACACATTAAATCAAAATGATGAGAAATATTTTGCCTCAAAATTAAACATCACAAAGAATGAAAGTACTATCAATATAAATAAGAATAACTATGTACAAGGCAAAGACAATAGAAAAAATAACAAAATAGAAGGAACTGATGAATTAAAATTATTCAAGAGGATACAAAGGAAGAACAGGTGGTTCAATTTCAAAAAGAAGATCTAGAGGTAGATTTGATAAGATAAATATTCAATGCTATTACTATCATAAGTATAATCATTTTGATTGGGATTGTAGATTAAAAGTAGGAAATAAAATTATAAGTGTTAATTATGTTAATGATAGTGATGATGCCTTTCCATGAAATTTATTAATTTCATATGACAAAGATAAAAATAATCTTAAAGAGGTTTCGCATCTATAATCAAACTACTCTAATCACATGTCAGGGAATAATGCAATTTTTTTATAAAATGGATAGAAGTTTCAAAACCAATATAAAACTTGGCGATGAAAAATGTTTGGACATACATTACTTTTATTTTCAGTTATTTCATTTCAATCATTTACTTTCAGTTATTTTATGCTTTAAAATACTACAATTTACTCAACTTCAGCATTATATGTTGTGTTCTTTTCCCTAAGCACCATCACATGTTGCATCTGAGTGACATGTGATGAGATTTGATTGAGCATAAGTATAAACACAATATTTTCAAACTTTATCAATTATTGGTGCTTTATCTCTTGTAAGAACCTATCAAGTCTCAATATTTGTGAGTGCATACCTTAAATGGTTCACCAAGAAAGGGGTGGGTAGATCATTGGTGAGTTTTAGGATTTTTATCTACTATAATACCATTTTCTATCTATACAACCTTCTCCTATGTACTTCCATAACCCTTTCCTTCTCTCTTACACACTCCTCCAAGTAAATCACTACCTTACTTAGCCCCTATCTAAGCCAAATACATTTTTAAATAATTTATAGTGCCCTATCAACCTAAGTTGACCATGTATTTGATTCATTAAAATAATTTTATGAATCTATGTTGGCATTGGCCGACTTAGACCAGGTTGTAACTTGCTTTATCAAATAATGATATAGAGTTGAATTGGCTCAAACTTGTCGGCTAAACTTTTGGAAAAGTTTAGGGTTAGATTTAGCGATATACTTTTGAAGGGTATTGGTTTAGCTCACAAGTATTGTAATGATGTATTTATATATAAAGTAGAAGGTTTTGAGGATTAATGATTCTATTGATATTTATATACTTTTATAGAGTATTAGTTTAGCACACAAGTATTGTAAGAATTTGTTAGTAGAGAGAAAAGATGATTTAATCAATGGGTTTGGGACTATTATCATCTATTATCTTTCTATATTAATGAATATTTTGGGACATATAATATCTTATAAGTCACCCTTGTCTCAAACTTCTTACCAATATAGTATCACACACCTAAAAACTTTATTAATGGGGAAAGAAGTTAGAAATTGAGAAGCATAAAGTCATTGATTAAATTTACTTTCCCTCCCCTACTAAAAATTAATAATGGTTATTTTATGTTAATTATATTTTATTTTAATTATTTACAAAAATATATAAAGAATAAAATATCATTATAAAGTAAAAGTTCCATTAAAATTAATAATAAAATAGTTATATAGATAATTTGATATGATCAAATTTATGATGATAATGAATATTTATGAAGTCACCTTAAAATGTGTTAAATATATACAATTAAAAATATTACAAAAAATTAACAATAAAATAATTATATAACAACTTTATTTACAAAAATAATAATTATTTATAAAAATCATGTTAAAATCATTTAAACAATATAAATAAAAATCCCATAAAATAAAAAATATAATAATTATATCACTATATCAAAAATATAATAATTATATCAATAAATTAAAAATAATAATTTAATTTAAATTTATAAATTTTTTCTTTACTTTTTATCTCTTCTTAACTTTCTTGCTTTTCTTTGCT